>CP106713.1:64130195-64635195 GCA_025503065.1 Gossypium bickii
CGGTTTGTGTTTCTATAATCTGAAATCTTGTAAATTGTTACATTGAACTATTATGCATAGTAAGGCATAAGGTGAGTAGTTTTGTTAAAATTGGGATGAAATGGATTGAATTGAATCGATGAATGTTTATAAGGATTTAAATGTGTGCATTGAAGAATATACGTATTTGCATATCTGATGAATTGAATATATATGTGTTTTGAGAATTGTGATTGTTAATGACTTGAATAAAATGCCTATATGTTACAAAGGTATATATATAAGGAAATTAGACATTGGTTATATTGAAATGTGAAATGAAACCCTATTAACTGTTCAGGCTAAGTAGGATATAGATAGTATGCCATAGGATAGGAAAAGTTTAGGGATTCTTCGACCTCGACTCAATGAGGCATTGGGTGCCAATTTGCTACGGTTTAACCGATGAGACACTGGGTGTCAACTTATATAGCATTGGGCGCATTTATTACTTTGAATTTATCCGATGAGGCACTGGGTGCCAAACTGGTGAGTTGGTTGTATCCGTGTATTTGTCCGAGTCCAAGTCTTGTTAATAGGGAAAATAAATGATAAAATAGATGTGCTTGATAATGAAATGTCAATGAATGAAAATGGAATCAAGATGGAAAATGGATTATGAAATGATGAAATTGAATGTGTATATTGAAACGAAATTGTGAATTGAATACAGATATGAATCATGCCCTTTGCATGAGTTGAATAATCAAATGTTATATGAAATGTCAAAGTTATGTACTTGAACATGTGAACCCTAGTGAATGTTGTAACACCCCAAACCCGGCCTGGACGTTATGGTCGAATCTGGTGATGTCACATTGAAGTGTTTTTCATGAAACAAGTTGTCGTTAAAAACTCACTTTTCTATTCAACCTCTTTTTATTATTTTTTGAAGATATGTCGTTCATTTCCAAAACGTGAATCATTATTAAGAAGTTATTACTTCCAAAATGATATTAAATTTCCAAAATGTTATTAATTTCTAAAACGTCACTTATCGCGGAAGCTTTTAAAGCAGTTTGTGTATTTGTGTGAAGTTTGTTAAAACGCCTGATCCCTTTGAAAACCCGATTACCCCTACTTCTAGCATGTATAAAACACATCAGTAAAAATCCCAAATTAAAATAAAAATCTAAAAAGTCATTATTACAGAAAATACCCAAAATAAAATTAAAATTCATTTAAGTACTAAAATAGAGCGAAGTAAGTCGTTTGCCACCGCCAAGTCCTCACCCGCACCGACCCGCTTATGCCTGGGGATTACCTGCACAGTCAAATTAGAAGGGTGAGTGTACAAAAACTCAGTGTGTAATCCCTTATAAATCAAACAGACAGAACACAAATACAGTCTGGCTCTAAGCCCTTTTCGATAAATGACAAGATATGATTTGGGCTTTAGCCATCTCGATCTGAAAGCAATCATGCATTTGGGCCTTGGCCCATTACAGTATCAGTAACAAATCATATAGCATACAAGTCCTACCCAGCCAGCCTCTACACTCTATCTCTGTCCAACCTTACACTCCATGTGGGGATATAATCAACCCACCCATCCCTACACTTCAGAAAGTACCGAATGCAACACTATACAGTAATATGCAGCTGGGCTGCCAGTAATTTAGGCTCGAAGCCTTTCAGTACACTTCCTCGGATCAATATAAAACCCACCCCCATGCAATGCCTCATGTAATCATGTCACATCATATCAAAACATCATACATATATTCAGTATAGTCAAATTAGCATGCTAAAGTATAGTCATACATGTACATACGTATGTATATATATTGCACAGGGCCGTAATAGTCATTCAGTCAAGTAAGGTTCTAGGTAAAATTACCGACCCAATAGTAGGTCCACAGTCATCTCGGGCGACCCGTGCAACATTAGCAGTCAAACAGTGAAAATGGGCCCATGGCCCCTATTGCGGGCCCATTTGGGCCCACACACCCGTGTGGCCCATATGGCTCAGAATGGCCTTGGCCGTGTGGATCACACGGCCTGGCCCAATAATTTCCACATGCCCATGTGGGTTGCTCGTGTGCGGCCCACACGCTTATGGGCCCTACACGGCCAAATTCGGCCCAATACAGCCCAGCCCATGAAATCGCACATGGCCGGCCTTGTCGATCATACGCTTATGTTTATTCACACGGACTACCACACGGGTAGCCGAACGCTCATGTGGTGTCGACTAATCACACTGTTCAGCTTTTTGCCGATTTTCAATTAAGAGCAATATTTACACACACACCTTGTTTACGAAAGTGCGTAAATAGCCCACGAGCCGCACTCCAAACCTATATTCAACCACAACAGTCGGTTAATCGCCTAACATTCGGTTAATTGCCTGCCAATCAAATTAAAATGAACCCTAGCCAAACACTTATCCCCTTAATCGACAACCACTAACCTTGATTGAGTAACCGAGACTTCACGCCTTCACACCGTAGAAAAGAATAACCACTAGCTTCTCGGTTGTTATCTGTATTAAGCCGAAACTCCCATTAACAGTTACTCACAAGAACAGTTTGAATCAAAATGAGTATCAAACTTACCGAAAGCACAGAATCGAGTAAAGGAGATGAGCTAATTGGAAAAAATATCAAAACAAAATAAAAGCAACCAAAGTAACCACAATTCAGCCAAGAGCAGAAGAGTGAAAAAATAGCAGCAACAAGGATAGAAAGAACCACACAAAGAAGGAAACAGTAAAAGAAAATGAATTGGCAAAAGAAGAGGAGGAAAGAACGTCTGTCGTAGGGAGGTCAAGGCTGAAAAGACCAAGAGATATAGTAAACGCACACCTAGCAATACTCGACACAGGGTTTCGGGAAAAGAAGAGAAAAATACTGTGGTGAGTAAATTAACAAAATAAAAACGAAACAATAGAGATGGGGAGAAGGGAAAATCGACAGCAAACTTGAAGAAGGGAGAAAGAACTCTATCAAAACCAAAATTGGAAAAAAAATGAAGGGAGAGAGCCGAATCCAACACTCCATCAAATCAGGATAACTCCCATATCCCACTATTTTCTCCTAAAATTCGGTAACTACACTCCAAATTCAGCAGAACTCTCCCACTAAACTCAAATTCCCTTCTTTTTCTCCCTAAAACACTCCCCAAATCCCTAACAATCAAAATTCCCTCCAACTACCTCTTAAAATTCGGCCACAACTCCCCTCACTCCTCAAACACTCAAGTTTTGATCAAACTACAACTCTATCACCGGCACGTTGTAAAAATATAACCCCTTGCTAATGCTGGGACTTGAACTCCAGACCCCTTACACATTAACATTCCACTTAACCACTAGACCAGCAAGCCCATTCAAACATATTTGACAAATTTTATTCTTAAGCCTACTGGCTAAAGTTAGGGGTTTATTTAATAAAAAACAAAAATTGCCCAAGCCAAAGCTTGAATTTGGGACCTTTCAGACTCTTCCAAGAACACTTAACCATTGAAGCAAACATATATTTGTGTCAACAAAATACGTAATTAAATAATAAAAAATTTTGGGGCGTTACAACTCTACCCCCTTAAAGAAAATTTCAGCCTCGAAATTTTCCTGATCAGAACAAATGAGGATATTACTGTCGCATAGCATCCTCAGGCTCCCACGTGGCCTCCTCCGAACCATGGTTACGCCACAGAATCTTAACCAGTGGAATCGTCTTCCTTCTCAGAACTTTTAAATCACGGTCTAAAATCTGAACCGACTCTTCCTCAAAAGATTGGTCCGGCCTAACCTCAATCTCCTCCATTAGGACAATGTGTGTGGGATCAGAGTAGTAGCGCCTCAACATCAGGACATGGAAAACATCTTGAATTCGCTCCAACTCTGGTGGTAGCTCTAACTGGTAGGCAACTGATCCCACTCGTCTTAGTATGCGATAAGGCCCAATGAATCTAGGGCTCAAATTACCCTTGCATCCAAATCTTAGTATCTTCTTCAATGGGAGACCTTGAGAAACACAAAGTCCCACACAGAATACTCTATCTCTCGACGCTTCAGATCTGCATACGATTTTTTTCTGTTAGATGCCTCTTTCAGTCGATCTTGAATCAACCTGACCTTATCCTAGGTATCAAAACCAGTTCAGGACGCAGAATATGATGCTCACCCAACTCAGTCCAACATAAATAAGTGCGACACCTATGCCTATATAATGCCTCGTAAGGTGCCATCTGTATGCTAGACTGATAACTGTTGTTGTAAGCGAACTCCACCAATGGCAAATAGTCCTCCCAACTGCCTCGGAAGTCTATTACACAACCCCTTAACATATCTTCCAGTTTCTGAATCACCCTCTCAGACTGACCATCTGTCTGAGGATGGAACGCAGTACTGAAGTCCAACCTTGTACCCAAAGCCTCATGTAGCTTTCCCCAGAACCGAGATATGAAGCGAGGATCCATATCAGATATTATCGAAACTGGTACTCCGTGCAGTCTGACTATCTCATACACTACAGCTTAGCTAGCTTCTGCAGCGATATCAGTGCGAACAGGTATGAAGTGGGCAGACTTGATCAACTGATCCACAATAACCCACACTGAATCCTTCTTCGTAGGCGTTAAGGGCAACCCACTAACAAAATCCATAGTCACTCTCTCCCATTTCCTGAGCGAAATCTTAACTAGATGCAATAGACCCAAGGGTAGCTGATGCTCAGCTTTAACCTGCTGGCATGTTAGACATTTATTCACGAAATCAGTAACCTTTTGCTCAAGACTTGGCCACCAGTACAACTCACGAAGGTCTCAGTACATTTTATTTCCACCAGGATGCATAGCATAAGGGCTACTATGCATCTCTCGCAGTATAGACTGCCTCAAATCAGTATCCTTTGGAACACAGATTCTCCCATGGAAACAAAGTACCCCTTCACTATTCAGTCCAAGATTTATATGCTACCGCTCTTAATCTATCGAAATTAAAGACCTAGTGATTATCCTCAAACTGTTTACACTTAATCTGTTCAATCCACATCGGTTTAACCTAGAGTTTGGCTAGCAGACTACCATCATCAAATAAGCTGAGACGAGCAAACATCGCCCTCAAATTAGTCATAGCCCTACGGCTCAGTGCATCGGCCACCACATTGGCCTTACCAGGGCGATATTCAATCGTACAATCGTAATCCTTTAATAGCTCAATCCATCTATACTGCCTAAGGTTCAGCTCTTTCTGAGTGAGGAGATATTTGAGACTCTTATGATCAGTGTAAATGATACACTTCTCACTATACAAGTAATGTCTCTAGATTTTCAGTGCGAATACCATTACGGCCAACTCCAAGTCATGCGTCAGATAATTTGCCTCATGAGTCTTAAGCTTTTGAGACGCATACGTAACCACCTTACCCTCTTGCATCAACACACATCCTAAACCGACATGTGATGCATCATTTGTATCTGATAAACTCTTTTCCAAGCATCGGTGAATCGAATAGGGCTTGATCGATGCGATCTTGAGTTTCTTAAAGCTCTTTTACTGTGAATCATTCCAGTTAAATGGCACACCCTTACGTAGCAGCTTAGTCAAGGGTGCTGCAATTATAGAAAATCCCTCTACAAATCATTGATAATATCCAACCAGTCCCAGAAAACTGCGAATCTCTGATACAGTCCTAGGCTACTTCCAATCTAAGATAACTTCAATCTTTCGAGGATCGACCCTAATCCCCTCAGCAGATACCACGTGGCCTAGAAATATTACTTCTTTTAACCAAAACTCACACTTACTGAGCTTGGCATACAGTTGTTTCTTCCTCAAAACTTGCATCAGTCTTCACCAGAATGTCATCAATAAAAACTACCACGAACAAGTCTAGATAGGGCTGGAACACTCTGTTCATCAGATCCAGAAAGGTTGCTGGTACATTCGTCAATCCAAACGGCATTACTAAGAACTCGTAATGCCCATAGCGAGTCCTAAACATAGTCTTATGTACATCAGCCTCCTTAACTCTCAACTGATGGTACCCAGATCGGAGGTCAATTTTAGAGAAAACCGAAGCTCCTCGGAACTGATCGAACAAGTCGTCTATCCTTGGCAGAGGGTACTTATTCTTGATGGTTAACTTATTCAATTGCCGATATTCAATGCACATACGCATGGATCCATCCTTCTTTTTCACGAACAGAACTGGTGCTCCCCACGGAGACACACTAGGGCGAATGAACCCACGATCCAATAATTCTTAAATCCAAACTTTAAGCTCTACAAGCTCCTTCAGTGCCATTCTATAAGGGGCGATAGACACCAGAGGTGTATCAAAAAGGAGCTCAATCCCAAACTCAACTTCACGGTTTAGAGGTAACCCAGGTAGCTTTTAAGAGAAGATGTCCGAAAAGTGTTTAACCATTTGATTTCTCTAACAGAAGAATCCCCAAAATCTAAAACACTGATGTAGGCTAGATATGCCTCACATCCCTTATGATCTAACTTTTCGGCCCTCAATATAGAAATCCCATTCGACAAGTAGTTCCGACGTTTCCCAATTACCACTACCTCGTTGTCCTCCTTAGTTCTAAGTACAACCCGTTTAGTGGCACAATCTAAGCTCACTCGGTGTTTAACTAGCCAATCCATGCCCAGTATCAGATCAAATTCTCCAAAAAGGAGTTTCATTAGATCAGCCAGAAAAATAACTCCTTGTACCTCTAAAGGGACGTCTCTAAATAACTTATTAACCTAGACGGACTGCCCCAATGGACTTAATGTCGTAATTTCACTTGGAGTACTCTCCACCGGAATCCCCAAGTTTTCAGTAACAGAGCAGGCGACATAGGAATGAGTGGATCCTATATCTATCAATATAGTATAAGGTACATTAAAAATTAAGAACGTACTTGTGATGACATCTGGAGCATTCCCCCCCCCTCGGCAGTTGTGCAGTACCCATTTCAAGAGCTTGCATTTGATTAGTCCTCCGTAGATACTCTCTGATACGGTGCTCCAATGAACCACACCTCAAACATGCCCCAATTTTTTTCCAGCACTCACCTTGATGGCGTCTTCCATAATCGATACAAGGCTGTTGACCAGTAGCAACCATAGGGGCCCCAACTCTGACCGGCCTATCTACTCTGGCCTTTTTCTTAGGCCTCTGAATGGAACTCAATGGCTCCAAATCCCTCCTATTCTTACCTCTCTCTTTCTTACGGTTCTGGTGCTCAGTTGGCTTAACCTTTTCGGCGATCTTCACCTTATCCATTAGTGCAGCAAAGTCTAGCTCCCTCTGTGGACTTATCAAAAATCTTAAGCTATCTCTGAGACCATCCTCGAAGTGAACACATCGCTCGTACTTAGTCGCCACCATACTTTTCGCATAGCGGCTCAGCCTTAAGAACTCAGCCTCATATTCAGCCACTGATCTGTCCCTCTGAGTTAGATTTAAAAACTCTCTCCTCCGAGCATCCACATAACTGACACCCACATATTTTCCCTGAAAGGCAGATTTGAAGAATTCTCAGGTCAGTCGTTCGGGCTGAGTGCCCTCATTTACAGTGAGGCACCACTGATAAGCCTCATCACGAAGCAACGATACAGTACCCTTTAATTACTGCTCGGGGTGCAGTCTAGGTCATCCATAATTCTCTCTGTGGCCTTTATCCAATATTCAGTCACGTTAGGGGTAACTCCAGCAACACCCTTAAAAATCTTGGCACCACTGGATCGAATTCATTCCGTTATCGACCCTCGGCCTCCTGCTCTAGTATTGGCCCCAGCGACCCTTTCCAAAATTCTTAACATGGCTTAGGATAGTGCGTCGTCCCCAGCCGCTCGATTATGAGTCCCATATCCAATCTAAGTAGTCGTCGACACCGGCGTCTCGCTAGTGTCTAGATTTGGTAGATTTTCAGAAGATGAGAACCCCGCTCGAGCCCCTCTATGGCCTCTACCTCAGCCTCTTGTACCCCTTCTTCGAGTTCCTTTAGTTCTCATTGTCTAATCACATTTATCTGGATTAACAGTTTTATGTATCAATTTACAGTTCCATTTTTTCATTAACAAATATTTTATGAAAACAGTATCAAAAGTGTAAAGTTTGTTTTCGTATGTCGCAGTGTCTATCAGTGTTTATCAGTTTACTACCGTATCAGTATACACTAACTTAAGTGTTTCAGTACAGTCTATCTATAGTAGTTTCGGTACATACTATCTAAAGCATTTTCAGTTTTTAAACAGATAACAGTTCAAATGACTTAAAGGATCGCGCCGGAGACTTGGTGTACCACACATGCTGCGAAAATATTTCAATCATGTAAAAAATCAGTGTTTTAAAATCCAAGTTTAAAAACCAAAATCCACATCGAGTTTTGCAACCTAGCTCTGATACCACTAAATGTAACACCCCAAACTCGACCTGGACGTTATGGTCGAAACTGGTGATGTCACGTTGAAGTGTTTTTCATGAAAGAAGTTGTCGTTAAAAACTCGTTTTTCTATTCAGCCTCTTTTTATTATCTTTTGAAGACATGTGGTTCATTTCCAAAATGTGAATCATTATCAGGAAGTTATTACTTCCAAAACGATATTAAATTTCCAAAACGTTATTAATTTCAAAAACATCACTTATCGTGGAAGCTTTTAAAACAGTTTGCTTATTTGTGTGGAATTTGTTAAAACGCCTGATTCCTTTGAAAACCCGATTACCCTTACTTCTAATAGGTAGAAAACACATCAGTAAAAATCCCAAATTAAAATAAAAATCTAAAAAGGCCATTATTACAAAAATATACCCAAAATAAAATTAAAATTCATTTAAGTACTAAAATAGAACGAAGTAAGTTGTGTGGCCACCGCCGAGTCCTCCACCGCATCGACCCGCTTATGCATGGGGATTACCTGTACATTCAAATTAGAAGGGTGAGTTTACGAAAACTCAGTGTGTAATCCCTTATAAATCAAACAGGAAGAAGGCAAATACATTCTGGGCCTAAGCCCTTTTCGATGCTGATGTGATATGATTTGGGCTTTAGCCATCTTAATCTGAAGTAATCATGCATTTGGGCCTTGACCCATTGCAGTATCAGTATCAAATCATACAGCATACAAGTCCTACCCAGCCAGCCTTTACACTACATCTCCGTCCAAACTTACACTCTATGTGGGGATATAATTAACCCACCCATCCCTATACTTCAGAAAATACTGAATGCGGCACTATACAGTAATATGCAGTTGAGCTGCCAGTAATTTAGGCTTGAAGCCTTTCAGTACACTTCTTCTGATCAGTATAAAACTCACCCCCATGCAATGCCTCGTGCAATCATGTCATGTCATAGCAGAACATCATTCATGTATTTAGTATAGTCAAATTAGCATGCTAAAGTATAGTCATACATGTACATAAGTATGTATATATATTGCACAGGGCCGTAACAGTCATTCAGTCAGTTAGGGTTCTAGGTAAACTTACCGACCCAACAGTAGGTCCACGGTCATCTTGGGCGATCCATGCAACCTTAGCAGTCAAACAGTAAAAATGGGCCCATGGCCCATATTGCGAGCCCATGTGGTAGGCCCATTTGGGCCCACATGCCCATGTGGCCCACATGGCTTAGACACGGCCTGGCCCAATAATTTCCACACGCCCTTGTGGTTAACTTGTGGGGCCTACACGGCCCAGTTCGGCCCAATACAACCTAGTCCATGAAATCGTACATGGTCGGCCTTGTCGATCATACGCCAATGTATATTCACAGGGACTACTACACGAGTTTTCGAACGCATGTGTGGTGTTGACTAATCACACTTTTCATCTTTTTACCGGTTTTCAATTAAGAGCAGTGTTTACACACACACCTTTTTTGCAAAAGTGCGTAAATAGCCCACGAGCCGCACTCCAAACCTATATTCAACCACAACATTCGGTTAATCGCCTAAAATTTAGTTAATTCCCTGCCAATCGAATTAAAATGAACCCTAGCCAAACACTTATCCCCTTAATCGACAACCACTAACCTTGATTGAGTAACTGAGGCTTCACGCCTTCACACAATAGAAAAGAATAACCACTAGCTTCTCAGTTGTTATCTGTATTAAGCCGAAACTCCCATTAACAGTTACTCACAAGAGCAATTTGAATCAAAATGAGTATCAAACTTACCGAAAGTGTAGAATCGAGTAAAGGAGATGAGCTAATTGGAAAAAATATCAAAACAAAATAAAAGCAGCCAAAGAAACCACAATTCGGCCGAGAGCAGAATAATGAAAAAATAGCAGCAACAATGAGAGAACGAACCGTACAAAGAAAGAAACAGTAAAAGAAAATGAATCGGCAAAAGAATAGGAGAAAAGAATGTCTGTCGTGGGGAGGTCAAGGCCAAAGAGAACCAAGAGATATAGTAAACGCACACCTAGCAATACTCGACACAGGTTTTTGGGAAAAGAAAAGAAAGAGACTGTGGTGAGCAAATTAACAAAATAAAAACGAAACAATAGCGATGGAGAGAAGGGAAAATCGACAGCAAACTTGAAGAAGGGAGAAAGTACTCTAGGAAAACCAAAATTGGAAAAAAAAATGAAGGGAATGAGTCGAATCCAACACTCCATCAAATCAGGATAACTCCCATATCCCACTATTTTCTCCAAAAATTTGGCAACTACACTCTAAATTCTGCACAACTCTCCCACTAAACTCAAATTCCCTTCTTTTTCTCCCCAAAACATTCCTCAAGTCCCCAACAATCGAAATTCCCTCCAACTACCTCTTAAAATTTGGCCACAACTCCCCACACTCCTCAAACACTCAAGTTTTGATCAAACTACAACTCTATCACCGCCACATTGTAAAATTAAACCCCCTTGCTAGCGCTGGGACTTGAACTCCGAACCCTTTGTACATTAACACTCCACTTAACCACTAGACTAGCAGGCCCATTCTGACATTTTTGTCAAACATTTATTCTTAAGCCTACTGGCTAAAGTTAGGGGTTTATTCAATAAAATGCAAAAATTGCCCAAGCCAAAGAATATGATGCTCACCATTGAAGCAGACTCTTCCCAGAACACTTAACCGTTGAAGCAGACATATATTAACCATTGAAGCAGACATATATTTGTGTCAACAACATACAGAATTAAATAATAAAGAATTTCGGGGCGTTACAAATGTAAATAAAGAAAGAGAAAATTTGCATTGTTGATTTGATACATGCGTTTATAGCATTACTTGTTACACTTCTTACATTTAACTATTTATATCAAGTTTAAATTGTTCAAATTATAGAAATAATATTGAGTTTTACTTAGCATTCAGTTTTGTTTTCCGTATGCAAGTTAGGTACTTTCCAGCATATCGTCGACTCGGTATTCAACCTCAACCCCGAGCTCAAGTGTGGTGATATTTCATTTTGTAATGGCATGTGTAACTGTAACATCCTCAAAACCCCCTTTCTAGTAAATAATATGAGATAAAATCTTAGCGAAAAAAGAAGAAGGTATAAGATCAATAAAAATGAAAGTTGCAAGATATCAAAAGAGAGTTAAATCAAGAAGTAAGACATAATGTATTAAATTAAGGAATGGACTAAAATTGTAAATACGTGAAAAGTTTTGTGACATAAGTATAAATATAAAAAAGTTGAAGTGAAAGGTCAATAGTGCAAATATCTTAAGGATCTAGAAATTAAGGAAAATGGATTAAAAGGGACCAAATTGTATAAGCGGGAAAAAAAAAGAAAAAAAGAGGATCCTCCCATCTTTCCAACGCGAGTGAGGGGGAGAGAAGAATAAAACTTTGTTGTCTTTACAATTTGATCCTTCTACTAAAAATCCACCATTTTCACCTAGAATTTCAAGGAATTTTCAGAATCACCAAGAGAGAAAAGTGATAAGGAGACTATGGTGAACAAGAAAATCACATTGGATTCAATAAAATGGAAGTTTGAGGAGAGAAAAAAATCAAGTTAAATTTTGAAATCAATAGGACAAGGTAAGAACATCAAGATTTCAATATATTTTTAAGTTTGATATTATTGAAAAAGCATGAAATGATGTTAAAGTAGAGTTTTCTTATATAAAGTTTTATGTTCTTAATATGTTAGTGAAGGGAAATAAGAGGAAGTGATGGGAAATATTGTAAAGAGAGGAAAGGAGGGTGTTATAAACTTGGTTATCAACATTTTACACTAAAATAGTTTTGAACAGCAGCAGTAATCTGAATTTGGAAATTCACCAAAAATTGTATATATTGAATTACAGGTTAATTAAAGTATGAAATTAAATCCTATTAAGTCTAATTTTACATAGAAGAAACGGGTAAGCAAAAGAATTTCATATTATGAGATATATGAATTTTTGTGAGACAAGGTCAGATTGATTTTGGATTCCCCTGTTATGACTTTAGAAAATCATCACAAATTTTAAAAAAGTTATTATGGGTTTAAATTTATATTTTTAAATTATTAATGAGTCTATTTTCAATAGAAACAAACGGAAACATCATCCGAACCCCGTACTAAGAGATAATTAATTTTTAGTAAAGAAAGGTCAAAGCTGGCAAGCAGCAGAATAGGGACAAATTTGAAGAATTTACTTAACTTATTGGATAAATTATAAACTCTTAATTTTTTTATGGTAAAAAGATATTTCAGTATAGTTTCAAAAAATCAAGCATATCTTAATTTCAAATTCTATAGCTCAAAATATAAATAATTTAGCGATTATGACTACAGTGGACAAATTTGATATGAACACATAAGTAAATAGTGGAATTATAAATAATGTTACATATAAGCATGTTATATACTAAAAGCTAAAGATTTTAACAAATATATACATAAAGGCTGTGAAATGGAGAGGAGGAGGGAAAAAAATATGAATATATATATATAGTAGATGAATTTGAAATGTTTCGAAATGGTTATAGGTGATGGAATCATTAATACATGTGAGTATATTTTAAACGAATTGATAAAATAATAAGTAAATAATTGTTAATTGATGTGATATTGAATTCTTTGTTAAAATTTTATGAAGAATTAAATTGATTGGCACAATTTAGAAATAAATATGAAATATGCATAAAATGGGTAAACTAATTTTTAAAGTGCAAGTCCTCCAATGGTCTTATTTGTAAAATTTTAATATTTGTGTTAATTTAATAAACTTTGTTATCTTTGATTGAATAACATGTTTTTATGAGGACTTGAGATTAGAAAGAGATGTAAGTGGATAATATGTAAAATGAAGCGGCGGTTATGACATCTGAATACAGTTCAGGTAATGATATAAATTAAATAAATAAAAATAAAGCGTGGAACTAATAGGAAAATGGAGACGATGTCACGATGACAAGTTCGTCATGTCATGACGTGGAAACCCCAACGTCGCGACAGCAGTTCAAAAATCTTTATGAACTTTACAATTTGGCCTTTGATCAATTGTAAATGTTTTAATGAGCTCCTTTAACTCATAATTAGTTCTATCGTAAATTCAATTATTACTATAATTAGTTAATGATCTACATTAATTAAATAATATGATAAACTGATTTGAAATCTTTAGTAGTTGCTTCGGCAATGAATGTGACATCCTTATGCCTTGACTCGGCGATCGGATCGGGTATAGGGGTGTTACGATAATGACCAAATTCTTCCACCCGGACCAAATAAAAAAAAAATAAATAAACAAACAAATAATAAACAATCCCAATTATAGGCCCAATGACCCTAATCCATTACGTACACCCTAAAGCCCTATAGTACACCAACCTAAGCCCAAAACCTTAAAAAATTATCAGAAACCCTAGCTCCCTCTCGTGCTGAAGCCTCGCCACGTCGACAGGCGTGCCGTTGAGTTTGTCCTTCTACCACCACCATCTACAAAACAACAGAGAACAGAAGCAAAAAGCAGAAGCAGAGAAAATAAAACAAAAGGCAAAAATAATATATCTTGTAATATATATGGCTATAAAAGCAAAATCATCTTGTAATACATTCATCAAGGGAATCGAATACAAAAAAGCAAAAGAATTAACAAAGGTAGTTCTTTTTAATTTCGTCTAAAATAGAAAAATATAAATATATAAGGATCAACTTTTACCTGCGACACTTTGTCTTCGGCCGTCGTAAAAGTCCTTCATCGATCTAGAATGTAACACCCCGTACCCGAGACCGATGCAAAGACTGGATATGAGACATTACCATGCTTGAACACACTTAACATACACTTACGAACTGTAAAATTTTGTTCCGACTTAAAAACTTCTCTTCCTTAGTCTATACATATATATTATAGACCTACGAGGCCTGAAGCATAACTCTGAAAACTATCGAAACTTGATCAAAAACCTTTCTTAGAAACAAGGGTCACAAGCCCATGTGACTTGGGACACGCCCGTGTACCCCTTAACACGCCCATGTCTTCCAACCGTGGGGAGTTACTGACTATATTCACACGGCCTGAGCACGCCCATGTCTTTCAACCGTGGGGAGCTACTAACTTGATCCACACGGCCTGGGCACACGCCCATGCCCAAACCGTGTGTCTTACACGGCTCATGCACACGGCCGTGGGATTTACCCGTGGCCTATTCTGACTAATAATAATATGGTGCAGGGTACGCACGGCCTAGACACACGCCCATGTGTCTAACCGTGTGGGCACTTAGAGGCTATTTACCAAGCCATTTGCCACCTTGAAATCAAGATCAACACAATACATTTCATGAACTATACAACATACTTCATTGAACTTAACAACATACATATAGTCAATTTTGGCCAACCACTTAGCCATATACAAAAGAATAATGGTTTGATAACCTATACAATGGCCCTTCTTAAAACATGTTCTCAAAATGAATGCTTCCTATACATGCCATACTTAGTAAAATAACTTAGCTATACCAAAATAGAGATTGATAGTGTGCTACGAGGTTCGACTCCAACGATCCACAAGTTAGCTTGGCGGGACTACATAGAAAGAAAGGATTAAAGATGTAAGTGTTTAGCTTAGTAAGTTTGCATGAAAAACACATATTAATAAACTTGTTTAATATAAACCATTTGACATAACTAAGGTATCATTAATTTCAGCTATAGAGCTTACTTACTCATATCGATTTTTTTACATGTCTCATGATACTTAATATTCTCATACTTGTAAGGTAAACATGGTACCTGTATCACTTGATCACATTGATCAGCATACTTTGATATAATAATCATGATTCTCTATTTCATCATTCATAACATAAGTTGTCGTAACCATTTTTTTGAAAAACGAGAATCGCCTTTTAAAATAGGGAGTTGCCACCGATCTTTTATTCGAGGTGTGATCAGATCACCTTGTTTTAATAAAAACGTTTTGGTTTATAAAAATGATTTTCCTTGGTCTACAAAAATTTGAGAAAAATGGGTTCGGGAGTCGGTTATGTGCAAGGAAGGGTTAGCACCCTTGCAGCGCCCAAATTTGGTACCAAATCGATTGATATTGTCCCAATGTTGAAAACTCAAAAATATTTCGGGTAAAAAAGAATTAGAAGAATGGGTTAATTACATCGGGATTGAATCTCAAGATTAACTCATTTCAAAGGGACCAAAAAAAAAAATATCATACCCACCACGTTAGGATATGACACATTTACACTCTGACACTGAGACCATCTTTGATTTTCAAAACATGTAAGAAAGGGTATTTGAGTATTTAGTCGAACGGAAAATCAACATCCAACATGTTAGGATGTAGTTTTTTCATACTTCTAAACATACAAATATTGCCTCATTTTTTCAAGTATGTATTCTTAAAATCGGCTCGACATTTTTTTTTATGTAATGAAATATTTAGAAAAGGTTCATATATGCTAGAGTTTGAAATACAATGCAAGGATGAGATGCGTAAACATAAAACATTGAATACCGATAAATCACAAATAAGTTATATACGCGAAAAAAAAGATAATGCACTAATAACTTGTTAATCTATATAAGTAATGTGCATGGAATTAGAAGGACTAAAGTTTGGAATTCCTGCATGAAAATAATATATCAAGATCATCAAGGTAGACAAACATATATGTACGTATAATAGAATAGGGAATAAAATAAAAATATACCCCTACATATCGATAGACAAATTCATATATATGTATGTATTGATAGTGTGAAATCAATGACACATACATAGTATAAAAATAGTTTTAATATAAATTATAGGAAAATGTATATGAACCAGAAACATATAGAAATATGTAACTTTAATTACCCCACAATATTTGAAAACTGGAAATCCATATAAAAGATTTTCGAAATAAACATAATATATAATAAAATACGGGCTTAAGAAGAAATAAATTATATTAATGGATAGTTTCAAAATATATATGCATGTAAATAGATTTAAAGGAAAATGTATATATAACGTAATACGAAATTAATAATATATACGTGGGAATAAAATAACAACAATGGGATAGTGTAAGTTAATGACTGAATAAAGCGCTTTACACAATATTTTGAATATAACAAAATAATAATACTAATATTTGAATAATGAAAAATAGAAAAATAATGGGATATATGTAAGGACTAAATTAAAAGGAAAGCGGGAATTCGGGGCAAAAATTGAAGGTAAAGAAAAACATTAAAGGGACTTAAATGAAATGTGCGCGAACGGGCAGGGGTTAAAATAGAAATTATCCCGACTAGCTAAAACGCTGCGTTTTTTAAAATAGAAATTATCCCGACTAGCTAAAACGCTGCGTTTGAATAGGACGAAATTGTAAATGGATCAGAGAATCAAGGAATCAATTGCGCAAATAATCCTTTCACAGTGGAAAGGCGCGGATCTGGGTCTCAAAGCGGGTCAACGCGCGGACCCTACCCCCTTAAACGGGACCATTTCGTCCTTCTATATAAGGCCACTTTTTTTGTTCTGCAAATCATTTCAGCCTCTTTCTAAAAAAAAAAAAACAAGGAAAAACCTCTGAAACCTCTTCCCCCCTTCTATACTCTGGTCACTATTCCGGTGCCGGACCACCGCCAGCGACCGCCGTGCGCAGTGGTCGAGAAATTCAAAGGCCCTTTTAGTCCCCCTTTAGGCGTAGAGTATAGATCAGGGGTTGAAAACCCCTAAAGTTCAGCCTATCTCGACAAAGAAGCAAAAAATGTTTCGTTCTCCCCCTGAGTCGAACGCGATTCTCGGTGACGAGTACCGTCTCTTTAGGTATATGTTTCCTTTCTCCCCCTTTTGTTATTGTTTATTTATAGTGATTCGCAATAAAAGTAATAGTAGTAAAACAATCGTAAGTAATAACTGAAAAGAAATCTACCTTATTAATATTTGCTTCTGATTTCTGATGATTTTTAAAGAAAAAGAAATCGACTCTTCCTTTTTTTTTCTTTCTTATTGCCAATAATGCTTAAAAAAAAAGCCCCTTTACAATAGTTTCCCTTCGGTTTTTATAACCGATTTCTTTTAGATCGGTTTCTATCTCTGCCATTTTTCTCTGTTCGTTGTTGTTTGCAGGGCATGGGCAGGGCGTCGGCGTGCGAGACGTTGGTTGTCGAGACGTGGGAAGCCAGAGGCGTCTGGGGGAAGTGGCCCATGTCAGAGGTGCGGGCGTGCGAGGGCATCGGCGCGCGCGAGTGATGGTGGTGGTGACAACGCGTGCGTGGGTTCTTTGAAACGATGCGGGGCGCGCGTGTGAAGGACGCGTTGACCAAGGTGTTGAGAGTGGCAGCCGAAAGGTCGGCGGCGCCTAGGGTTTCCCAGAAACCCTAAGTCTCCCATTCTATTAAGGTGTTGGGCCTTTTGGGCCGTGGGTTTTGGGTTAGGTTAAGTGGATCCGACTGGTTTTGGGCCATTTTTACTGTAATTGGACATGATTGTTTTTTAATTTGGGCTTGGTATTGATTTTTTAATTGGACTGGACTTTTTATTAATTATTGGATCTTTTGTTTTGTTTATTTGGTTATTATTTTTTTTGTGCTTAAACGGGATGTTTGGGATTGGGCAATAATTTGGGTTTGGTATTTTGGGTTAATTGGGCTTTGAGTCTTTTCTGTAAATGGACATTTAAATGCTTAATTTCGAGCTTGTAATTGGACATGTGGACTATTTAGGTTTTATTTATTTATTTTGAGTCTGGTATTGGGTTAGGTTTTATTGGGTATAGGCCGGGCAAAAATTGGTTATTACAGCTGCCCCTCTTTGCTCATTGTCGTGAAACGAGAATAGAGCAAAGACAATAGGAGAACCAATTTTGCCCGGTCTTGGCCAAGCCTTGACTTATTGGTCCTCGTCTCCCTTAAACATCTTCAAACTTTGCTGTAGCATGTAGCTTTGATCCATTCTGCCACTACTTCCACGAGACATGACCCGTAGCTTCAATTCTCTTTTCCTCAATCTTGTTTATTTTTCAACTTGCTCCAATATGACTTCAGGACACGAAGAGATTTGTAGCTTCGATCTACTAATTGCTCCATATTCTCGCAATGTGAGTTGATTTTAACAGAAATTAAAAAAATAGAAATTAAAAATACCTCAGCGTGTAACCCGAGGCCCAACTCGCTTCTCGCATTATGAGTTGATTTTAACGGAAATTGAAAAACAGAAATTAAAAATACCTCAGCGTGCGTAACCCGAGGTTCAACTCACTTCTCGCATTATGAGTTGATTTCAGCAGAAATTGAAAAACAGAAATTAAAAATACCTCAGCGTGCATAACCCGAGGCCCAACTCACTTTTCGTATTATTAGTCGATTTCAACAGAAATTGAAAAACAGAAATTAAAAATACCTCAGCGTGCGTAACCCGAGGCCCAACTCACTTTTAACTTTATGAGTCGATTTCAGTGAAATTGAAAAAGCGAGAATTAAAAATACCTCGTGTGTAACTTTGAGGCCCAACTCACCTTTCGCATTATGAGTTGATTTTAACAGAAATTGAAAAATAGAAATTAAAAATACCTCAGCGTGCGTAACCCGAGGCCCAACTCACTTCTCGCATTATGAGTTGATTTTAACCGAAATTGAAAAATAGAAATTAAAAAGTATCATCTGGTGGAGCTCGGATATCTCCTTTCTCCTTGGTTCGGTACAGCTATCGTCAGAACTTCTTGCTTTACTGGTGTACCTGTATGTGTCATGCGCGATGTTATCATGAAATGCACGTGTTTGTCCTAAATGCTTTTATGCCTACATGATTAAGCAATGTGCCCTGGGTTTGTTTGTCCTGTATCTCTTTTCGTCACGACTTTCAGGATGACCTGTATTCATTGCTTCGACCGTTGATCCTCTTTTTAGGTTTTGTACCCGTCCTCAAGTTTTACGAGTAATCTGCGTTTCTCGTTTATCACTCTCTTGCCCCTGTTGAACTTTGTCCTTGCTTTGAGGCTCTTTTACTTACCGAATTTTCATCCAGGTAATGCTCAACATTCCTTTTGTTTAGAGTGTGTCATTTCACTATTTATCACTTAAATGGACCAATCATGAGATGCATAAAAAAATGGGAAAGTAGGTACGAAAGAAATACCTCACCTTCATATTTATTTCCAAAAGCAATAAGCAAAGAAAATTTGACAAGGAATAGTTCAATAAAGAAAGCATTATAAAGAAAGGAAAGCAAATTCAATTGTCACAAATGCTCTAGATATTCAATGCATGGATTTCTCCACATTTCTTGATCCCAGATCTTTTTGAGCACAGTTTCTTGTGTAGAAGATTTTAAGCTTCCGAGTCTACTTTAAACATTAATATCTCGCCATTTGACTCCCAGTTTAAGTCGCTTTTGCTCTTTGAGCCCAAATCGGTTTCCTTAGGACGCCCTTTCGGGTTTTCATCCTAAACCTTTTTGTTTATCAAGACGCCCTTTCCGACTTTTCATCTTGATCTTTTTTTTTAGGCGTAGTACTTCTTCACTGCATCTGAGTTCACTGGATTTGGTACCTCTTTCCCATCCATCTCAGTGAGAATCAAAGCTCCACCAGAGAAAGCCTTCTTTACGACATATGGTCCTTCCCAATTCGGTGCCCATTTTCCTCGAATGTCTTTTTGTATTGGGAGAATCTTCCTCAGCACGAGTTCTCCTTCGCGAAATTCCCTTGGCCGTACCTTTTTTTCATGGGCTGTTATCATTCTCTTCTGGTACATCTGTCCATGACAGATTACTTTCAAGCGTTTTTCTTCGATCAGATTTAGTTGGTCATATCGAGCTTAAACCCATTCTGATTCTTCTAGTTTTGATTCCATTAAGACTCGTAAAGAGGGGATCTCCACTTCGATGGGCAGTACAGCTTCCATTCTATAGACCAGAGAGAAAGGAGTTGCCCCCGTATAGGTCCGCACGCATGTGCAATATGCATATAGGGCAAATGGTAGCTTCTCGTGCTAGTCTTTATATGTCTCGGTCATTTTCCCAATAATCTTCTTAATATTTTTGTTAGCAGCTTCTACTGCTCCGTTCATCTTTGGGCGATAAGGTGAGGAATTGTGATGCTTTATTTGAAATTGCTCGCACACTTCTTTCATCATCTTGTTGTTCAGATTCAAAGCATTATCTGAGATGATTCTCTCAGGTAATCCGTATCGACATATGATCTCCTTTTTCAAGAACTTGTAAACTGCGGTCTTTGTCACATTCGCAAACGAAGCGGCTTCTACCCATTTTGTGAAATAATCTATGACCACGAAAATGAATCGATGTCCATTAGAAGCTTTTGGGGAAATTGGCCCTATAACTTCCATGCCCCACATAGAGAAAGGCCACGGAGAAGTCATGACATGAAGGGGCGAAGGTGCTGCATGAATTTTATCACCGTAAACTTGACATTTGTGACACTTTCGTGCATAACTAATGCAGTCGCTATCCATCGTCAACCAGTAATAACCGAGTCTCATGATCTTCCTAGCCATAGTGAAACTATTGGCATGCGTTCCATACATTCCTTCATAGACCTCTTCAAGTATCTTTCTGGCTTCAATATCATCCACGCATCTTAAGAGCACTTGATCTTTTCCTCTTTTGTACAGGATGTCCCCATCAAGAACAAATCCCATAGCCATTCTTCTGATTGTTCTTTTGTCGTTCTCATTTGCTTGTTCGGGATACCTTTGATTCTTGACATATTCTAAGATATCATGGAACCATGGCTGTCCATCTGCCTCTTTTTCAATGCTAAAACAATGCGCAGGGGCCTCATATATGCTCATCTGGAGAGGCATTATTTCTGTTTCCCGGTTTACTTTGAACATTGAAGCCAAAGTGGCTAAGGCATCAGCCAATTGGTTTTCTTCTCGTGGGAAGTAATTAAAAGTTACTTCTTCGAACTCTTTGATCAGCTCTGCCACGAGATCATGATATTTGACCAACTTCGCATCTCTCACTTCCCAATCTCCACGGATTTGGTAGATCACCAGCGCTGAGTCTCCGTATACCTCTAAGATTTCGATGTCTCGTTCAATAGCTGCACGAAGTCCCATGATGCACGCCTCATATTCCGCTACGTTATTGAGTGCGTAAGAAATTTAATCGCAGCGATGAATGGATAATGATTCCCTCTCGTGACACTAAGACTGCTCCAACCCCATGCCCTAATGCATTTGATGCACCATCAAAGCTCATCTTCCATGATTTCTCCTTTGACGACTCACACTCTTTTTCTGCAATGCACATCAAGTCTTCGTCTGGAAAGTCAAATCTCAATGACTCGTATTCCTCTATCGTTCGAGTTGCTAAGAAGTCAGCTATTGTGCTCCCTTTTATCAACTTTTGATTCACATAGATGATGTCGTACTCCGATAGTAGAATCTGCCATTGTGCCATTCTTCCTGAGAGTGCAGGTGATTCCATCATGTACTTTATTGGGTCCAGCTTTGAAATTAACCATGTCGTATGATACAACATATATTGCCTGAGCCTTCGAACTACCCAGACCAAAGCACAACAATATTTTTCAATTGACGGGTACTTCACTTCATACTCGGTGAATTTCTTGCTGAGGTAGTAAATTGCCCTTTCTCTTTTCCCTGACTTATCATGCTGCCCCAGTACACAACCCAATGAGTTATCGAACACAGTCAGATACAATATTAAGGGTCTCCTGGGAGTTGGCGGTACTAGCACTGGAGGGCTAGACAAATATTGTTTTATCTTGTCAAAAGCCACCTGGCACTCCTCGTTCCATTTTCCAGGATTGTGTTTTTGAAGGAGTCGAAAAATTGGGTCGCATTGGTTGGTAAGCTGAGCAATAAATCGAGCGATGTAGTTCAACCTCCCCAGAAATCCTTTGACTTCTTTTTGTGTCCATAGAGGGGGTAATTCTTGTATGGCTTTTATCTTATCCGGATCAACCTCAATACCTCTCTCGCCGACGATGAAGCCCAGTAATTTCCCCGAGGTTGCTCTAAATGTGCAATTGGCTGGATTAAGCTTCAGCTGGAACTTTCTCAGTCTTTCGAACAATTTCCTGAGGTTTCCAACATGCTCTCTTTCCCCCCAAGATTTGGCAATCATATCATCGACGTAGACTTCTATTTCTTTATGCATCATGTCATGGAATAACATCACCATTGCCCTCTGATATGTTGCCCCGGCATTTTTTAATTCAAAGGTATTACCTTGTAGTAGAATGTTCCCCATATTGTCACGAATGTAGTTTTCTCCATATCCTCGGGAGCCATCTTTATCTAGTTATAACCCGAAACTCCATCCATGAAAGAAAATAATGAATGTTTTGCCGTGTTTTCCACCAATGTATCGATGTACGGTAAGGGAAAATTATCCTTAGGGCTTGCTCGATTCAGCTCATGATAATCCACACACATTCGCACCCTGCCGTCTTTCTTTGGCACTGAGACTATATTAGCTACCCATTCTAAATATTTAGAGACTTGTAAGAAGCCAGCATCAAATGGTTTCTTGACTTCTTCTTTTATCTTTAAAAGCATTTCGGGTCTCATTCATCTTAACTTCTGTTGAATAGGCTTGCATTCTAGTTTCAGTGGGAGTCTATGGACCACTACGTCCTCGTTCAAACCTGGCATGTCTTGATACAACCATGCAAATACATCTTTGTATTCATGAAGCAAGGTGATCAAATCATGTTTGGTGTTCTCTGAAATGGAGGTCCCAATCTTTACTTCTTGCCTCTTTTCTTCACTTCCCAAGTTTATTATCTCAACGGATCCTTGATGGGGCAGAATTTGTTTCTCTTCTTATTCTATCATCCTTAGTAAGTCAGGGGACGAGACATAATCTTTCGCGTTTTCCTCAGCTTCGAATTCTCCTAAACAAATAACTTTCTCGAAATCGATTTTAGGACTTGTAATGGGATTGTTCACGTCGTCGATATCTGAGCACCTGAAAGGTGAATAGAAAAGAAAACCATAGAGGAATATCAAGGTGTTGGGACACACAAACATAGTACCATGGCATAATATGAAATATACATAGGGACGGATTATGAGAAGAGGGAATAAATATGAAGCCAATGAGAATGAAGAGACCACGATAAAATGCATCTCCATTAATGTTCATTTAAAAGATAAATAGTAGACATAAACTCTTGTAACAATTTCCCCAATAACTTGGGGCATAAAAAGAGTTGACATTGAGGATTACTTTGGAGGGGCCCTAGAAACTACAAGAAGATCCTCAGCAGTCCAATTGCTCAAAACAAATCCAGGAGGACCAGGGCGTATCATTGAAATGTCTTCCATCGTATCATCCACTTTGTCAATAACGTTTATACTAAAGTTCTGAAAATCCCTTTCAACCAATAACAGTGTGTTTCGTGAATTATCTCTTCCTGGGTACATCATTCCTGCGCATGATAAACGCGTTTTACGACAAGGGCGGATACATTATGGGCTCCCATTCCACTTCCCGACACAAGCTCTTGCAATTCTCCTTTCTGATCTTTTTGCAATCTGCTTTTTCTTTGTTTGTCGTTACATCAAGCTTGAACCCTAACCCGTGACGAGCCTTGTGGTGTACCGGTTTTTAGTGCTCTAGCTATCCCTTGCTAGTATCTTCCTAAGCCTTTCCCAGCTAGAATCCTTTTTCCAACCGTCGGTTTAATCCCCATCTTGGCGTTCCTTGATAGTTTGGGCATGGGCATCTTGTTTCCTTCAGCAACAAATGTAGCATTAATAAATTCGAGGAAACGGAAGGAACATTCTACTGCATCTTTGTTCACTTCGATGTAAGGTGTGACAGCAGAAATAGATGCAATGATGTCTTCTTCACCAGCGACCGTGATCAAGCGGTTATCCATGATAAACTTCACTTTTTCATGGAGAGATTAAGGGACTGCCCCAGCAGAGTGGATCCAAGGCCTCACTAAAAGGCAATTATACGACGGAGTAATGTCCATGACCTGGAATTCTACGTTATACGTGCATGGGCCCACTTCTAGGGGGACTTCAATCTTTCCCATAACCTCTCGTTGTGTCCCGTCAAATGCCCTTACTATGGAATAACAAGGCCTTAGATAGGACATATCAACTGGCATCCTGGAGAGTGTGGCCAAAGGCATGACATTGAGTGCGGATCCATTGTCGATGAGCATGTTTGGTACTATGTAACCCTTGCAACTGGTCGTAATATGTAATGCCTTCACGGAGCCCCTACCATTTGATGGTATTTCATCATCACTGAATGAGATGAAATTATCCGCATTTAAATTGTTCACCCATCTATCAAGCTTTTCTATAGAAACATTACTTTCTACGTAAGCTTGATTGAGCACTTTTAGCAAGGCATTCTGATGTGACTCCGAGTTCAACAGTAGAGATAACACCGAGATTTTTGCCGGCTATTTATTCAACTGCTCCACGATGTTATATTCGATGTGCTTGATGAACTTTAAAAATTCATGAACTTCATCCTTATTTACAGGTTTTTTAATTTTTGGTTCCGACTGTATTTCAACATCCACCTCAGCCTCATGCATCGGTGCCTTTCCTTTCTGATTCGAGTCAACGGCTTTTTTCTTTGGTTCAGTTATTTCCAGAGAATAGCACCTCCCGCTGTGACTAAAGTGTCCTACTCTGCTGACATCCCCAACCACAGCCTTTGGCTTTTCAACTTTGGGTGCGACAATGTTAACATCGTATTTCCATGGCACCGCCTTATCGTCCTTGTAATGGAAAGGAGAAGGCACTTTAATCACCACCATCGGTTTGACTTCCTTCTTCTTGGCCTCATAATAAATCACTGGAGGCCGATCGGCACTATAACGAGTGACTGATGGTTGGTTATCAAAGGCATATATTTCCCTTTCCTCGGGCTCATCCATTTTATCAAAGATCTCGACTTCCTTGCTGTTCATCATGTCTTGGAGTAATTTCCTGAATTCTTCACAAGACTGGATGTCATGCCCTTCAATACCATAAAAGATACAAAAACTTTGACCTTCCATACTTTGTTCTTCGAAACTTTTGTTGGAATAACAAAATGACCCATTTTCCATCATCACCTCCCAAGCCTTTCGCAAAGGTGTTTTTATTTCAGAAACGCAGCTTTTAGCTTGCTGCATATCTTCCCTTGTCACTGCGCTTACATTCCCCTCGGTATGCTTAGGGAACGGGCTTCCAGCCACATTACCAGTACCGTCAAATCGTAAAATCCCTGCATCAATGAGATCCTGAACCCTCCTTTTGAAGGCTATACAATTTTCCGTGGAGTGCCCTTGGTTTCCCCCATGATACATGCAACTAGTATTGGGATCGTACCATTTCGGGTATGGCAGTTTCAATGGTGCCATATAATGCGGGGATATTAATTGTTTTTCCAACAATTTTGGGCACAGTTCTCCGTACGACACGGGAATAGAGGTGAGTTGAGGTTTTTCAGGATTGGGTCTCACCGGTCTTTGTTCGTGTTTGGGTTGGCTTGGGGCAGGCGTGTTATTAGGTGGGAAATTGGTGAATGGTCGTTGGTTACTTGTGTTGTAGACAGGGTAAGAAGGAGGTGCTTGATAATAAGGGTTTTGGGGAGGAAAATAGAAATTTAGAGGTGGGCGATATCGGGGACATGATTGGGTCAGGTATGAATTAGAAGCGTAGTGGCTCTCAGTCCCCACCATATGTGTTTCAGCCTCCTTCTTCTTTATAAGTACTGCCCTTTTCGAGCTCTCAGGGCCTTCCATCCTTCCGTTTTTGATGCCATTTTCAATGAGTTCCCCAGACATTACAATATCGGCAAAGTCCTTTGTGGCGTTTCCCACCAGCTTGTCATAAAATGGTGCTTTCAAAGTGTTGATAAAGAAGACCGTTACCTTCGTTTTAGTTAGTGGGGGTTCTACCTGGGCCGAGATGTCCCTCTATCTTTGAGCGTATTGTCTAAAAGTCTCTATTGGCTTCTTTTCCATCATCTGGAACGTTAGTCGATCAGGCGCCATATTGGAGACATGCTTGTATGCTTTTTCACGAGTCTTTGTTGCTAGGTCCTTCCATGATTGGATCCTCTCATGTCTTGAGTTGATTATACCATCGGAGGGCGATCCGATCAAGCTATCCACGAAAACAATGTATTAACAATTTGTCTTCATTCACATAGCCAGCCATCTTCCGACAAAACATGATAAGATGCGCCTTTAGACATATCGTTCCATCATATTTTTCAAAATCTGGCACTTTAAATTTTTGGGGCAGAACCAAATCGAGAACCAAACTGAGCTCCTTGGTGCTCAGTGCAGAGAAGACTCTAGTACCTTCTATTGCCTTAAGTCTTTCTTCTAGACTCTTATACTTGTCCTGAGCGTCATGATCCTTCATTTTCAATTTGGCTATTTCTGCAGGATCATCCAAATCTGGAACGATTGGATCAGTGGGATTAGCTCCGGGGTTTGATACGAATATACCTTGCCCTAGATGAGCAGGTGGTGCAGGTGGTTGTTCTAGGCCTGTTGATTCCCCTTGAGGCCAACCTCCATGCATCGCATGGGCGTGAGGTGGTGTGTATCATGGGGGATGGAGCGGACTCTGATTGACCCTTGAATAGGGCTCTGTAATATCAGGGCTCTGTGCAAGTCCTTTTCCTTTGACCAGAGCAGTCATCATCTTCATCATCTTGGCCATTTGATATTTTTGCTCGAGCGATTCCTCTCGGGATCGCACCATCAGATCCCTTGCTTCCTGTTGTGACCTGGCCAACTGCTCTTGTAACTCCTTTTGGATTCTTTCTATCCTTTCAATTCTTTCGTTTAGTTCAGCATCCATAGCTCTAGCTCTTAGACGTGTTCTATAAGGATGATGTGGTTCCAGATTCGTGGTGTCACAACTGTGGATTATACGATTTTAGCCTTAGTAAATAATTAAGGTGATATGATACTAATGCATGCAATGTAATGCAAATGCATGGTATGAATGCAAAAGGTGTCAACTCTGATTCAATTCCCCATAAGAAACTTTCTTAGAAAACAAAGCTCTTTACATAAAACAGATTACAAATATGGTTTGGCCTTAGCGCCTAGATCCCTAATCTTTTAGAGTAACGAAACCAACTCCTGTCCTTGGCTTGTCCGTGACTCGTGCTGCACACTTAATACTTCCACCTCTGCTGCCAAAATTTGCAAGTGCTCGGCCACCTCTCGAATCTGATTTATGGCTTCTCTCATGAGATAGTCTCTATTTTTGATTTGCTTCTGAGCCTTATGTAAGTCCTCCTCCTGTTGCTCCTTACTCTCTTTCAAGTACCCAATATAATTCTGACAATCCTGTAGTGCCGCTTCTAACTCTTTAGTCTTCTTTTCCATTTCTTCGATTCTACTCAAGCTTGCCTTTAATTCTATCACCGAGTTGCAATTTCGATAATGATTTAAAGACCCTTCCAACTCTGCCACTCATTTCTTCCGTTTTGGCCTTCTGACACTTGCTTTTCTAGGATCTCTTTCTAAGCTTTCATTTCTTGAAATTTCTTTTCCCATTGTTCGGCTTTAGCTCTTTCTTCTTGTAACTCTTATTGTCATTGACCTGAGGTCTTTCCTAGCCCCGCAGTTCTCATTGAGAGATGTATCTTTTTGTAGTCCCTCTTTAGGCTATCCAACTCTTCTTCAGCTTTGCTCTTTCCTTTTCTTACCTTTTCTACTTCTGATTTCTGTATCTCTACATCCAATTTCAAAAACATCTTCTCCTCCTCCAACTACTCGATTCTCTTTTCAAGCTCTGAACTTCGCTGTACAAAATCTCGCTTTATAATTTCTAATTCTGTTGGTATCATTTGCAACCGTTCCTCCATAGATTGAGCATTATCTGCACTTGGTCCCGGGATATTATCATTGATTCTTTTGTTTAGCCACGCTTTGTACTCAGAAGTCGCTGTTTCGCCCACAGTCAACCTCTTCATCCGATGAGTTTGCTTCTAAGCATTTGCAACTTCCTTAATCTTCTTCTTATAACTTTCTCCTGTATAAGGGAATTCGCTTGATCCAACCCATGTGTTCTTTGTACGAATGTCTGGATTGGTATTGTGTTCTTTGCTAGCGAGGAGCGTATCCGATGACTCCTCAAATTCTGGGTAGAGGGACCCAATTAAAGTCTCCACATCTGTAAAGGATCTCTCCAGGTACCATCCACGGAGCTCTCCACTCAATGTCTTCCTCTCGAAGATTCTGAAGAATTGTCCTCCATTATTCTTCCGTTATATCTTCTCGTCTTGACACGGCCACTTCCTCCTTTATCGGTGAATAATCCTTATAAAAGGGACGATAAGAGACTTTATCCATCTTCCAAAGATGCCCATAAAACCATACCATCAATAGGCATGCGCGCATGTGATAAACCTTCCTTCTCCCGCTCTTACGCATGCATTTAATGATCGAAAGTCCCCATAACAATTCTTTGGGACAGTGTGACTTGTTTATCCAATCGGTCGAATAGATCCACCACCGCTTCATCTATGTGTCTCAGGGCTTTTGAGAAGATGACTAATCTGTAGAGGCTTAAGGCGAAGATATCAACCTTCCTCCTCACATCAGGATGCGTCAAAATTAGATCCCTTAAATTTACCCAAGGAATACATCTCCCTTCACCTTTCTGTTGAATCTTGGTCGAGATCCACTGTTCATTCATTCCCGTAATTTCCACCAATTTCTTCGTAAGAGGAGGGACATAGGCAGGCCTAATATAAACCTTGTCAGCTTGTATCCCGGGAGTACGAAGTAAAGTGGTATACTCTTCTATTGTTGGCACCAAGTCCACTCTCCCAAAAGTGAAGCAACTGTATGCGGAATTCCAAAACTGGACCATAGCCCGAAACAGGTGTTTATCTATCTTGACATCCAATAAGTAAGAGATATCACCATAACGGTGGTAGAACATCTGTTTAGCTTCATCTTCCCAATGGGTCCAGATATATCGCAACTCTTGAAGCTCATTTTGTGTCACGCTAACACGGGTGAAGTCCCTCAGCTCTGACGTATGACCTTTAACTAAGCTATCTCATTTCCAACTGCAACTTTTCTGACTATGCGCGCACAGCCGCATTGTCATACTTTATCAAGAAAGTCATTTTCCATAGCAAACTTCCTATTTCAGAAACCAAACAGAAATTGACACCTCTACTACATGGAATGTCATGCAAATCAAACAAACCAACACAAGTTAGTATTGCATAATCAAAACGAGTAAAAATATCATTAAACACTTATCTGGATAACTATTTTGACGTTCTACCTAGAGTAGGCTCTAGGGCTTCTATATGGGGCGCGATCCTAAAGAAGGATACCTGAACCAGTAGATTCCTCAATCCTCACCCATTATAGGCTCATGCGAACCGAGTTCGGTTCAGGGGGATACATTTCCCTATGGCCATATGGAGGTGAAAACCTCACGGAGCATGTAGGTACGGATGTATCCCGGAAGCAATCCACTAGCCCATGCGGAGGTGAAAACCTCACGAAAGCTTAGTTTCTCACTCCCACTTAAAGGTGTGACCACAGCGGTCATGCAATGCAATGCCAAAGTATTTCACGAGACTCGACACTATAGCACAAGCAAATGCATCAAAAAGTCCAAATTTTCAATCAAAAGGACAAAAATCAATCAATTTATGGCCTGACTCTCAAGGTTCCCAGTGGAGTCGCCAAGCTGTCGTAACCATTTTTTTGAAAAACGGGAATCAACTTTTAAAATAGGGAGTCACCACCGATCTTTTATTCGAGGTGTGATCGGATCACCTTGTTTTAATAAAAACGTTTTGGTTTATTAAAACGATCTTCCTTGGTCTACAAAAATTTGAGAAAAATGGGTTCGGGAGTCGGTTACGTGCAAGGAAGGGTTAGCACCCTTGCAGCGCCTAAATTTGGTACCAAATTGATTGATACTGTCCCAATGTTGAAAACTCAAAAATATTTCGGGTAAAAAGAATTAGAAGAATGGGTTAATTACATCGGGATTGAATCTCAAGATTAACTCGTTTCAAAGGGACAAAAAAAAATATCATACCCAGCACGTTAGGATATGACACATTTACACTTTGACACCGAGACCATCTTTGATTTTCAAAACATTTAAGAAAGGGTATTTCAGTATTTAGTCAAACGGAACACCCAACACGTTAGGATGTAGTTTTTTCGTACTTCTAAACATACAAATATTGCCCCATTTTTTCAAGTATGTATTCTTAAAATCGACTCCACATTAATTTTTTTTTATGTAATGAAATATTTAGAAAAGGTTCATATATGCTAGAGTTTGAAATACAATGCAAGGATGAGATGCGTAAACATAAAACATTGAATACCGATAAATCACAAATAAGTTATATACGCGAAAAAAAAGATAATGCACTAATAACTTGTTAATCTATATAAGTAATGTGCATGGAATTAGAAGGACTAAAGTTTGGAATTCCTGCATGAAAATAATATATCAAGATCATCAAGATAGACAAACATATATGTACGTATAATAGAATAGGGAATAAAATAAAAATATACCCCTACATATCGATAGACAAATTCATATATATGTATGTATTGATAGTGTGAAATCAATGACACATACATAGTATAAAAATAGTTTTAATATAAATTATAGGAAAATGTATATGAACCGAAACATATAGAAATATGTAACTTTAATTACCCTACAATATTTGAAAACTGAAATCCATATAAAAGATTTTGAAATAAACATAATATATAAAAAAAATACGGGCTTAAGAAGAAATAAATTATATATTAATGGATAGTTTCAAAATATATATGCATGTAAATAGATTTAAAGGAAAATGTATATATAACGTAATACGAAATTAATAATATATACGTGGGAATAAAATAACAACAATGGGATAGTGTAAGTTAATGACTGAATAAAGCGCTTTACACAATATTTTGAATATAACAAAATAATAATACTAATATTTGAATAATGAAAAATAGCAAAATAACGGGATATATGTAAGGACTAAATTAAAAGGAAAGCAGGAATTCGGGGCAAAAATTGAAGGTAAAGAAAAACATTAAAGGGACTTAAAGGAAATGCGCGCGAACGGGCAGGGGTTAAAATAGAAATTATCCCGACTAGCTAAAACCTGCGTTTGAATAGGACAAAATTGTAAACAGATCAGAGAATCAAGGGATCAATTGCGCAAGTAATCCTTTCACAGCGGAAGGGCGCGGATCCGGGTCTCAAAGCGGGTCAATGCGCGGACCCTACCCCCCTTAAACGGCACTGTTTCGTCATTCAATAAAAGGCCACTTTTTTTGTTCTGCAAATCATTTCAGCCTCTTTCTAAAAAAAAAACAAGGAAAAACCTCTGAAACCTCTTCTCCCCTTCTATACTCTGGTCACTATTTCGACGCTGGACCACCACCGGCGACCGCCGTGCACAGTGGTCGAGAAATTCAAAAGCCCTTTTAGGTCCCCCTTTAGGCGTAGAGTATAGATCGGGGTTCGAAAACCCCTAAAGTCCAGCCTATCTCGACGAAGAAGCAAAAAACGTTTCGTTCTCCCCCTGAGCCGAACGCGATTCTCGGTGACGAGCACCGTCTCTTTAGTTATACGTTTCCTTTCTCCCCCTTTTATTATTGTTTATTTACAGAGATTCGCAGTAAAAGTAATAGTAGTAAAACAATCGTAAGTAATAACTGAAAAGAAATCTACCTTGTTAATATTTGCTTCTGATTTCTGATGATTTTTAAAGAAAAAGAAATCGACTCTTCCTTTTTTTTTTTGCTTTCTTATTGCTAATAATGCGTAAAAAAAAGCCCCTTTACAATAGTTTCCCTTCGGTTTTTATAACCGATTTCTTTTAGATCGGTTTCTGTCTGTGCCATTTTCTCTGTTCGTTGTTGTTTGTAGGGCATGGGTAGGGCGTCGGCGTGCGAGACGTTGGTTGCCAAGACGTGGGAAGCCAGAGGCGTCTGGGGGAAGTGGCCCATGTCAGAGGTGTGGGGCGTGTAGGCATCGATCGAGGAGTGAGCGATGGTGTTGGCTGACAACAGTGCGCGTGGGTTGCTGAAACAATCCGGGGCGCGCGTGTGAAGGATGCGTTGACCAAGGTGTTGAGAGTGGCAGCCGAAAGGTCAGCGGCGCCTAGGGTTTCCCAGAAACCCTAGGTCTCCTATTCTATTAAGGTCTTGGGCCTTTTGGGCCGTGGGTTTTGGGTTAGGTTAAGTGGATCCGACGGGTTTTGGGCCATTTTTACTGTAATTGGACATGATTGTTTTTTAATTTGGGCTTCTTATTGATTTTGTGATTGGACTGGACTTTTTATTAATTATTGGATCTTTTGTTTTGTTTATTTGGTTATTATTTTTTTGTGCTTAAATGGGCTGTTTGGGATTGGGCTATAATATGGGTTTGGTATTTTGGGTTAATTGAGCTTTGAGTCTTTTCTGTAAATGGACATTTAAATGCTTAATTTCGAGCTTGTAATTGGACATTTGGATTATTTGGGTTTTATTTATTTATTTTGAGTCTGGTATTGGGTTAGGTTTTATTGGGTATAGGCCGGGCAAAAATTGGTTTGAAACACCCCAAACCCGGCCCACGAGCCTGGACCAAATCTGGTATGTTCCTCAAGCAAACCGATTCAAAGTTCGTTTGTTTCTTGGGAAAAACTTGTGCGATTTTAAGAAAAATATCGTTTTGGGTTGGGCTTGTGTTGAAAACCAAGTTATCTGATATTGAATTCCATTTAATTAAGGTGACAAAACAATTAGGGTTTGTTTTAAAAATAAATTTACCCAAACTTTGATTGATAATAATTCGTAAACATAATAATTGAAAATAAAAATAAGGAAAATTCAACTATTGCCTTATTACATCAAGTAAAAACCCAAAATAGAATTCTTAAGTACTTAGATAAAATAAATTGTCCATAATGAATAAAACTTCTAGCTGAGCATGGCCACCACAAGTTCTGCCGTCCCGGTCCATCACTGCTCATCACCTGAAACATGTTCCCACAACGGGGTGAGTCAACAGACTCAATGTGTACACAACACTAAAATTTAATAGATCAGGCATACCATAACGTATCACATGCACATTCATATACAGATAAAATAATGATGCAACCCATACCCAAAACCTAGATGCCATCCGCTACACATCCCCGTACCAACTTTCGCACACCGTGGGGACTACTAAGTCGACCCTCCCATCCGCTACACACCATCGAAGCGCGTTTGTGAGTCGGCGTGCTCATCGCCTATATAAAATTCGTGGCATAGCCACCAGATAATTGTGTCATGAGACACCATATTCAGATAATGTAACCGAAGTTACCACATTCAGATAATGTGACCGAAGTCACCACATTTAGATAGTGAGACCGAAGTCGTCACATTCACTTCCCTTTTCTCATATAACCCGAATGCCCCATAATATTCATAACATTCATATTATACTCAAATTCACATTCATGTCACTTTTCACATGTTAAGTATAACATATTTCGTAATCCTAGTAGGAGTAGGAAACGTACCTGAGTACTTTGTACCGTAACAGTACCTTAGCCATATTCTCATTCTTATAAACATGCATCTCATTCTTATAAACATGCATATATTACATATTACCATAAACCTTATTAAAAGTTAGTGTGGGAATTTTTTTGATTAAACTTAACGAAGTCCTTGAAATCCAGAACAAAACCGATTCTGATTTAGATCTCAAGTCCTACATAAATTAATCACTTACTATTTAATAAAAACCATTCGGCCATTAATCCAAATCCTAATAGGATTAGTATTACTAAAACTTACCTTGTAGCTGAATTGAATTAAGAATCAAATGCCGAAACTTTGTATTCCTCCCTTTTGAAATCGGCTAAATACTACATGATATCTGTTAGATCCACTTCTAACATTTAAATCACCTTTATATAGCCCTTGGCCGATTGTACACTTACCTTGGTTGGCTAGATCTCGAACTATCTTCCTTAAAAGTCGACACTAGCAAAGATCCCGAATTTTCTCCTTAATATTTCGGTCAAAGAAACAATAAGAGAATCAGTTCCTAGATCTTGATTAAAAGAGTTTGAACAGCAAAAATCCATTGTTCTTACCTTAACACCACAATCGCTGGCACCACTTGTTTGAAGCCACAAAGATTCGGCTATAGAGACTTAGACGAGGATTAGAAAGGTTTAATTATGACATGAAGAGAAGAGAAAAGAAGAGAAGAAGAAAAGAAGGATTTTGGAGAGGAAAAGAATTGATGAAAGAGAGGCTACTTGGCCAGAGAAATTCGGCGAGAGAGAGAGTTGGCTAGGGATTTTCGGCAAACACTTAGAAAAGATGAAAGAATAGCCTTTCTTTTCCTTCCTTAGCCGAAAATTACTAGGCTAGAGTCCCCTACTTGGCCACCACTCTTCCTTTGTGATAAATTTATCCCTTAATTTAAAATAATTAAAAGAATAATCCTTTAATTATCTCTCAAATTAAATCCTTACTTATCCCCTTAATTAGCCGTATTTTAAAGAGAATAAAACTCCTCCTTTCTAGAAAGCTTGTGCCGTCCACCTCTGGCTTCTGGAAGCAAAAATAAAACTTCTTTTATTTGCTTCCCTTGTGACTCGAACACAGGCCCAACACCTTGCATGTGGCGCCATTTCCATAGGCCCTAAGTGACATCTTCAGGCCACTTTTCCAAGCCTGTTTGTGTGTCAAATTTCACATATTTTTTCTTTTAAGGCCACCTTACCTCAGTTTCCTCTTTTAAAATTTAAACTCGACATTTCTAAGTCATTTCTAAGTTTCCTAAAATTTTCGTTCGGCTCTTTAAACTTGACATTTCATTACATTTCCAAGTTTCTAGAAATGTTCACTTTCCTCTTTTGAATCATTTCCATATATTTCCAGGCTTCCAAAAATGTTCATTTCTAAATCTTTTCTATTCATTTCCGGGTTTCCAAAAATGTTCATTTATAAATCATTTCCATGCATTTTCAAGTTTCCAAAAATGTTCAAAATTTATTCATAACACGTAAGACATGTCATTTCGTACAATTAAACCGAAAATGCATAGGCCCTTTTCAGGATGTTACATGGTTATTACATAAGTAATACTTAATATCAACTTGATAATAGCTTTACTTTCTTGTCCTCTTGCCATTTCATTTTTAACCTTACTTATTTGCCCATGAATTTCTGCGAATAACCAAGGATACTAAATTTCGACCCACATAACTTGATGCCAAAGCCATATCCTAGATATGGTCTTACATGGAATATCTCATCTTGGTTTCAAGGACATGTCTTGACATAGACTTATATGAAGTATTTCTCTTGATAGCTTTTCAATGCCAAGCTTGCCTTGGACTTACATGATAATCTTGTTCAATGCTAAGCTTGCCTTTGACTTACATGATAACTTGTTCAATGCCAAGCTTGCCTTGGACTTACATGATAACTTGTTCAATGCCAAGCTTCCCTTGGACTTACATGATAACTTGTTCAATGCCAAGCTTGCCTTGGACTTACATGATAACTTATTTGATTGCCGATGCCATGTTCCAAACATGGTCTTACACTGGCTCTCATATTGTGGTAGATCGAGTATCCTGGGAAATTCATCTTCAATTGGGACTTGCTTATACTTAATCTCATTGATTTCTTGGTTGAATATAACATTAAAAAATTCATGAAAATAGTGTACATTATATTAAGAAATTCAATGATATAAATCATAAAGCTTATAAATCATACAAACTTACCTCAATATGCAAAATGTATGTAGATATGCAATTTAGTCCTCGACTTTGTTCTTGCCTCGGTTTTGATCTGGGCTTCATTTTGCTTGATCTATAATCATAAATAGATAATTTAATAATCACATTGACTAAATTGACTTATTACCCATACTTTGGCAAAATTACTATTTTGCCCCTATACTTTCTCATTTTTACACTTTTGCCCCTAGGCTCGTAATATGAATCTCACTCAACTTTCTTAAACTTCATGCTTAGCTTAATCATTTTTCTCTACTATAACAATCATCAATTCTTACTATTTCTAGCATGTATGACCAATTTTCATAACTATTACAAAATGGTCCTCACTATCATTTTTCATGAAATTCACTTAGAAAAAGATGTTTATCTAACATCAAACTCTCATAAACTTCCATAAAACATCATTTAACATGCATGTCATTCATGGGTAGATTTTTGAACATGCATCTTAGATCATTTTATAGCTAGAAATAGCTAATTCATAATATGAGAACTTCAAAAATACGAAGAATATTAAAAACGAGGCTAAATTGAACTTACTAGCAAGCTTGAAAAAAAATGAAGAACCCTAGCTATGGAGTCTCCAAATTTTCGGCACAAGGGGAAGAAGATGAATAGATTTTTTATCATCTTTTTCCTACTTTAATCACTTATTAGACAAATGACCAAAATGCCCCTCACTTAAAAATTTTCCATTTTACTAACTCATGACCAATGTTGTCCAAAAATTATATTTTGGGAAAATTGAAATTTAAGGACTTCTAATTATTATTCTAAAGCTACTTCATACAAAAAGCTTCTTGAAATTCATCTTTTGCAACTTTTACAATTTAGTCCTTTTTGGACCAATCAACCTCAATTTAATAAAATTGCTTCATGAAACTTTTACACTAGTGTAACACCCTAAAATTCAAGTATCGAGTTATTGCATGTTTTGGTGCTAAGTCTATAAAGGAAAATTTTCTTATTTCTTTTCGTGCTTATTATAGTCCTAAAGAAGAATTAGAATTATTCGGGTAAGGAATAAATTTTTAGTTTGAGAATTTATTGAAGTGGAGCAAGTAGCATTGACACTTAAGTTAATTAAAGTGTCAAAGTGTAGCATAAGATGAGTAATGGCAAGGTGGTGTTGGCGCATGGGTTATAGCATGAGGGGAGAGGTTCGAATCCCTTGGATGGCATTTTGACACTTAAGTTTCCAGAAATGTTCACTTTCCTCTTTTGAATCATTTCCATATATTTCCAGGTTTCCAAAAATGTTCATTTCTAAATCTTTTCTATTCATTTCCGGGTTTCCAAAAATGTTCATTTCTAAATCATTTCCATGCATTTTCAAGTTTCCAAAAATGTTCAAAATTTATTCATAACACTAAGACATGTCATTTCGTATTAAATTAAACCAAAATGCATAGGCCCTTTTCGAGGATGTTACTGATTCTACCCCCTTAAAATAATTTCGTCCTCGAAATTTCCTATCTAAAACAATTGAGGGTATTGCTGTCGCATCATCTCTTCTGGTTCCCACGAAGCTTCCTCCGATCCATGGTTGCGCCATAAAACTTTGACTAGAGGAACTGACTTCCTCTGTAGCACTTTCACATCACGTTCCAATATCTGAATCGGCTCTTCCTCGTACGAGAAGTCTGGCCTTAGCTCCACTTCTTCAAATGGTACCACATGAGATGGATCCGATCGGTAACGACGTAGCATGGATACATGGAATACGTCGCGCATCTGCTGCAATTCTGGTGGCAACTCCAATTAGTATGCCACTGGCCCAACTCGCTTCAGTACTCGATAGGGCCCTATAAACCTTGGGCTTAACTTCCTTTGTGACCAAACCTCATCACCTTCTTTCCCAAGGCGAGACCTTAAAAACACTTGGTCTCCCACTTCAAACTCTATATCCTTCCATTTAAGGTCTGCGTCGACTTCTGCCTATCAGAGGCTCCTTTAACCGTGCCCGAATTATCTCAACCTTCTCTTGGTTTACGCCACTAACTCTGGACCCAAAACTCGACGCTCTCCTAACTCAGTCCAACAAGTAGGAGTTCGACACTTCTGACCGTACAACACTTCATATGGTGCCATCCGAATGCTAGCCTGATAGCTGTTGTTGTAGGCGAACTCTGCTAAAGGCAAGTAGTCTTCCCAACTTCCTCGAAAATCTATCACACAGCCTCTCAACATATCCTCCAACACTTGTATAACCCGTTCAGACTGCCCGTCTGATTGTGGATGAAAAGCCGTAGTGAAGTCTAACTTAGTGCCTAAAGCTTGATGAAGTGCCTTCCAAAACCGAGACGTAAACCTTGGGTCTCTATCGGAGATGATCGATACTGGTACTCCATGTAACTTTATGATCTCCGCCACATACAACTTGGCTAACTTCTGAAGAGAATAGTCGACTCTCACCGCAATAAAGTGCGCGGACTTGGTCAAACAATCCACTATCACCCATACCGAGTCCTTCTTAGTAGGCGTAAGGGGAAGCCCACTAACGAAGTCCATGGTAATTCTCTCCCATTTCCACTGCGAAATCTCGATTGGTTGAAGCAATCCTGATGGAACCTGATGTTCAGCCTTAACTTGCTGACACGTCAAACATTTCCCCACGAATTCAGTCACTTCCCGTTTAAGATCAGACCACCAAAATTGTTCCCTTAGATCTCTATCTGACTTATGCCCTCGGGATGCATAGCATAAGGGCTACTATCGCCTCGAAAGAATCCTTTGCCTTAACTCCTCGTCTTTGGCATATAGACTTTTCCTTGTAGCACAATACTCCTTCATCATTAATGCCATAGTCCTTTAATTCTCGTAAAATCTTTGTACTTGCGTAACTTAGCACTTAGGTCCTTATCGATAACTGTCCCTTTTTCACCTCATTCGACCATGTGGGCTTGACTTGTAATTCTCGCCAACAAAGCTTCCGTCATCATATAAACTTAAGTGAGCGAACATAGCCCTTAGATCGACACAACCTTCCAACTTAGGGCATCAGCCACTACATTTGCCTTGTCCGGGTGGTACTCTATCGAGCAATCATAATCCTTCAGCAACTCTACCCACCTTCGCTGCCTCAAGTTCAACTCCTTCTGAGTCAACAAGTACTTAAGGCTCTTGTGGTCTGTGTAGATCACTGACCTTTCTCCATAAAGGTAGTGCCTCCACACCTTAAGAGTGAAAACCACTGCGGCCAATTCTAAGTCATGAGTTGGGTAGTTAACCTCATGAGGCCTTAGTTGCCGAGACGCATAAGCGACCACTTTTCCTTCTTGCATTAGCATACAGCCTAATCCCGTGTGCAAAGCGTCACAGTATACCATAAAATTCTTTCCTGCCTCCGGTTGAATTGACACTGGAGCCTCCGTCAACACCTTCTTAAGCTTTTCAAAGCTCTTCTGTTGCTTATCAGTCCACTCAAAGGGTACTTCCTTCCTTAGCAACTTTGTCAAAGGCGCGGCTATTGACGAGAACCCTTCCACGAACCTTTTATAATAGCCTGCCAAACCTAAGAAACTTCGAATCTCAGCCACGGATCTAGGTGGTTTCCAATCCAACACTGCTTCGATCTTCCTAGGATCCACTCTTATTCCTTCTGCGGATACCACATGTCCTAAGAATGCCACCTCCTTAAGCCAAAATTCACACTTGCTGAATTTGGCATATAGCTTCTTCTCCCTTAATACTTCCAACACAACCCGTAGGTGTTCATCATACTCCTCTTCAGACTTGGAGTACACCAAGATATCGTCGATGAATACAATGACGAACCTATCCAAGTAGGGTTGGAAAACTCGGTTCATCATATCCATTAACGCGGCAGGAGCGTTCGTCAACACAAACGGCATCACCACAAACTCAAAATGGCCGTATCTTATCCTAAAAGTGGTCTTATGGATATCTGCCTCTTTCATCTTCAACTGATGATATCCCGTCCTCAAGTCTATCTTTGAAAACACTACGGCCCCTTTCAGCTGATCGAACAAGTCATCGATCCTTGGCAAAGGATACTTGTTCTTAATGGTCAGCTTATTCAACTGACGGTAATCTATGCACATACGCATAGTTCCGTCCTTCTTCTTTACAAACAGGACCGGTGCTCCCCATGGAGACACACTGGGTCGAATGAACCCACGATCCACCAATTCTTGAATTTGAGCCTTAAGCTCAACCAACTCCTTTGGTGCCATTCGATATGGAGCGATTGACACAGGAGCTGTTCCTGGTAGCAAGTCTATTCCAAATTCCACCTCTCTATCTGGGGGTATTCCTGGTAATTCCTCCGGAAATACGTCTTCAAAGTCCTTTACCGTTCTAACCCCACTGACACCTTCTTCCTTTCCACCCAACGCACTTACGAAGGCTAAAAATGCCTTGCACCCTTTCCTAACCATTTTCTCAGCCTTTAACGCCGAAACTACATTAGATAGGTAGTTTCTCCTTTCTCCGATCATTACTATTACTTTATCCTCCGGAGTCCTTAACTCCATACATTTAGCTGTACAATCCAATACGGCTCAGTGCTCTACTAGCCAATCCATTCCAAGTATAAGTTCAAACTTCCCAAAGGGTAGTTCCATTAAGTCAGCCCGAAAGTTCACTCCCTGCATCTCTAGGGGTACATTCCAAAAGATCTTATCCACCACTACAGTTTGGCCTAATGGGCTTACTACAGTCATCTGCCTATCAGAAAGTTCAGAGCCTAAGCCTAGTGTTTCCACTACACTACATGCAACATAGAAATGGGTCGAGCCCACATCAATCAAAGCAAAATAGGGCTTGCCATAAATAAAGAACGTACCGGTTATGACATCCGACGCGTCTCCATCCTCCCTCCAGCGAACCGCATAAACCAAACCCGGTTGCCTTGCCTCAGCATTAGCAACACCTCTGCCCTGTGTTCCACGTCCTCTGCCAGCACCATTACCTCTGTTATTCAAACCACGACCTCGTTGAGGCTGTTGTCCTCCTCTACCAGCCTGACTAACATTCTAAGCTGCTGGTCGACTTTCATCTGGTTTCTTAGGACAATCCTTGAGCATATGGTCCTTGGACCCACACCTAAAACATCCTCCCGTCTTCCTCCAGCACTCTCCTAAGTGCTTTTTTCCACACACCTCACAAGGACGATACCGCCCTTCGGAACCAACTTGCTGACCTTGCGGCCCATCAACTCTAGGCCTCTTATGAACCTTTCAAGCTGATCCAATACCTCTTTTGGGCCTATTCCGATCCATAGTCTGCTTCGTAGCATCCTTAATTCCCTCGGCCACCTTGGCCTTTTCTACTAAAGCAGAAAACTCCCGCTCCTGATGCAGTGCTATCAACAGTCTCAGATCATCCCTTACCTCGTCCTCAAAATGGACATAGCGCTCATGCTCAGTTGTCACTACTCCTCGGGCATATCAGCTCAACCTCAGAAATTCAGCCTCATATTCCGCAACGGACTTGTTTCCTTGAACTAGCCCCAGAAAAGCTTTCCTTTGTTCATCAGTGTACCTAGTTCCAACATACTTCTTTTGATAAGCTTCTTTAACATAGTCCCAGGTCAGATCCTCAGCTGTGGCACCATCCCAAACAGTTAACCACCATTGGTACGCTTCATCACGTAATAGTGCCACCATTCCTTTTAACTTCTCCTCAGGGGTCAGATCAAGCTCATCCATGATGCACTCCGTTGCTTCCAACCAGTACTCAGCTATACTGGTTGCCACACCCGATACTCCACGAAACATTTCGACTCCATTAGCTCGGAGCCGTTCAGGCACAGACTTATAATTTCCCGAATTTCCTCCTGCACCAGCCACCAATTCCAAAACTCGCAGCACAGCCTGCGATATAGCATCTTCTCCTGTTTGAGCTTGCTGCTCAACACCCACAACTGGGGGTGGTGGTGGCGGTGGTATCTCATTGTCAGACCCTTGACCCGATCTAACGGGTTCCGAACACGGTCATCCTTCCTCTACCTCGTCCACGACGACCACGTCCTCTAGAGCTCATTTCTAACGTCGAGATCTGATTATGAAGTTTTATGAATTAGTCTTTGTTTCACTTGTTTACCAGCGAAGGAGTTTTATGAAAAGAGTTTTAGGAGTGGTTCTTTCGTGTTCATACATGCACACAGTCTTTTCATTCATTCATAAATCCATCAACCAATTATGAACTTTCATTCATTCAGAGAAACGTTGTAGTTTTCATTGTTGTTGTTTCTCCACTACCCAGGGGTATTTTCGTAATTTTGTCCTACAGGGGTATTTTCGTAATTTTTCAAAAGAAAAAGTTTCTTGGTGATTTTGTCAAAAAGTATTTTGGAAATTTTAAATTTCTGGGGTATTTTGGAAAATTTGAAATCTGGGGGTATTTCGGTAATTTTTCACAAACCAGGATAAATTCGTAAAATCTAATAAATCAGGGATGTTTTAAAAGTTACAAAACTTTGAGGGTTCTTTCTGAGAATTGTACTTTCCAAAACAGTGATGTTGCAAAAACTTTGAAAGCCAGGGTCATTTTGGTAATTTTGTGAGTTAAGGGTAATTTCGTAATTTTCTAAAATCAAGGTATTTTTGATATTTTGCAAATTAGGATTTTTGAGTGTTTATAAAATAATGAAATTTTGGGTAAAATTGTTGGGTAGTTGGACATTTTATAAACTAAGGGTATTTTGGTAATTTTACCACTAGGGGCATTTTTATAACTTCATAAATCGAAAATCTTTCGAAAAATTTTGTAAAGATGGTTTTCACAAATTTAAAAGAAAATTTTAAGAGTTTTGAAACTAGGGTTTTGTTGTTTTTATAAAAACACGCTAGTTCCCTTCGGGGTTTTAGTTATTGTGTTTAGCTTTATGACCGAGTCCTCTTGGTCGGGTGAACCAAAACTACGCACCAGGCAGGATTCGAGTGGAGAGGAGGTGAGTCACGCGGACTGCTTAAATACCAAGCTCCTACCGAAACCATTCCTAGACATGCGCACAGAGGTTGCCACACCTCTCGAGCCCTTTGGGTTAGGGTGAACCAGAAGCTACGCACTGTGTAGGATTCTGCGAAGAGGAGGTGAGTCACTAGGATTGCTTAAATACTGAGCTCTTCCGGATCCAATCCTAGACATGCGTCATGAGGGTTACCACACCCTAACTCAGTGACTTAGCCATAGGTTTGTTAAGTGTATTAAGTCTTATGCGTTTGTGTTTGAGTAGACTAGTCCTAGGGTTCAAGTCCCTATCATACTATTCTACGTTCAATGCCTTTTCTATCCTTCCATAATTTATAAATCACATAATCATACAAATGGTTAGGGGTACTTACCTGGTGGACTGCGGGTTGGAGACTTAGGTGCTATGCCAAAAACCTACTTATTTCATAAAATACTTAAAAACAAACTTACTTGCCTCGATTTGAAAACGTTTTGGGCCTTAGCCCACAGGCCGAGAGTTTAAAACTGGGCTCTGATACCAAACTGAAACACCCCAAACCCGGCCCACGAGCCTGGACCGAATCTGGTATGTTCCTCAAGCAAACCGATTCCAAGTTCGTTTGTTTCTTGGGAAAAACTTGTGCAATTTTAAGAAAAATATCGTTTTGGGTTGGGCTTGTGTTGAAAACCAAGTTATCTTATATTGAATTCCATTTAATTAAGGTGACAAAACAATTAGGGTTTGTTTTAAAAATAAATTTACCCAAACTTTGATTGATAATAATTCGTAAACATAATAATTGAAAATAAAAATAAGGAAAATTCAACTATGGCCTTATTACATCAAATAAAAACCCAAAATAGAATTCTTAAGTACTTAGATAAAATAAATTGTCCATAATGAATAAAACTTCTAGCTGAGCATGGCCACCACAAGTTCTATCGTCCCGGTCCATCACTACTCATCACCTGAAACATGTTCCCACAACGGGGTGAGTCAACAGACTCAATGTGTACACAACACTAAAATTTAATAGATCAGGCATACCATAACGTATCACATGCACATTCATATACAGATAAAATAATGATGCAACCCATACCCAAAACCTAGATGCCATCCGCTACACATCCCCGTACCAACCTGCACACCGTGGGGACTACTAAGTTGACCCTCCATCCGCTACGCACCATCGAAAGCAGTCACTGCAGTCGACATGCTCATCGCCCATATAAAATTCGTGGCATAGCCACCAGATAATTGTGTCATGAGACACCACATTCGAATAATGTAACCGAAGTTACCACATTCGATAATGTGACCAAGTCACCACATTTAGATAGTGAGACCAAGTCGTCACATTCACTTCCTTTCTCATATAACCCGAATGCCCCATAATATTCATAACATTCATATTATACTCAAATTCACATTCATGTCACTTTTCACATGTTAAGTATAACATATTTAAGTAATCCTAGTAGGAGTAGGAAATGTACTGAGTACTTTGTCTTTATGTGATGCACCTTAGCCATATTCTCATTCTTATAAACATGTATATATTACATATTACCATAAACCTTATTAAAAGTTAGTGTAGGGTACACACTGATTAAACAACGAAGTCCTTGAAATCCCGAACAAAACCAATTTCTGATTTAGATCTCAAGTCCTACATAAATTAATCACTTACTATTTAATAAAAACCATTCGACCATTAATCCAAATCCTAATAGGATTAGTATTACTAAAACTTACCTTAGCTAGCTGAATTGAATTAAGAATCAAATGCCGGAACTTTGTATTCCTCCCTTTTGAAATCGGCTAAACACTATATTACTCCACGGGTTAGTTTTCGGCTTCTGATAATAAATCCAAACATTTAAAATAGGCCTTGGCCGAATGTCTTAAACACATACCTTGTGATTTCAAATCCCGAAAAGTATCCCTTGGCTATGGGGATGTTGAAACCTACATGATATCTGTTAGATCCACTTCTAACATTTAAATCACCTTTATATAGCCCTTGGCCGATTGTACACTTACCTTGGTTGGCTAGATCTCGAACTATCTTCCTTAAGAGTCGACACTAGCAAAGATCCCAAATTTTCTCCTTAATATTTCGGTCAAAGAAACAACAAGAGAATCAGTTCCTAGATCTTGATTAAAAGAGATTGAACAACAAAAGTCCATTGTTCTTACCTTAACACCACAGTCGACGGCACCCTTGTTTGAAGCCACAAAGATTCGGCTATGGAGACTTAGACAGGATCGAAAGGTTTCATTTATGATGAGTAGAAGAGAAAAGAAGAGAAGAAGAAAAGAAGGATTTTGGAGAGGAAAAGAATTGATGAAAGAGAGGCTACTTGGCCAAGAGAAATTCGCGAGAGAGAGAGAGTTGGCTAGGGATTTTCGGCAAACACTTAGAAAAGATGAAAGAATAGCCTTTCTTTTCCTTCCTTAGCCGAAATTACTAGGCTAGAGTCCCCTACTTGGCCACCACTCTTCCTTTGTGATAACTTTATCCCTTAATTTAAAATAATTAAAAGAAAAATCCTTTAATTATCTCTCCAAATTAAATCCTTATTTATCCCCTTAATTAGCCGTATTTTAAAGAGAATAAAACTCCTCCTTTCTAGAAAGCTTGTGCAGTCCACCTCTGGCTTCTGGAAGCAAAAATAAAACTTCTTTTATTTGCTTCCCTTGTGACTCGAACTCAGGCCCAACACCTTGCATGTGGCGCCATTTCCATAGGCCCTAAGTGACATCTTCAGGCCACTTTTCCAAGCCTGTTTGTATGTCAAATTTCACATATTTTTTCTTTTAAGGCCACCTTGCCTCAGTTTCCTCTTTTAAACTTTAAACTCGACATATCTAAGTCATTTCTAAGTTTCCTAAAATTTTCGTTCGGCTCTTTAAACTTGACATTTCCTTACATTTCCAAGTTTCCAGAAATGTTCACTTTCCTCTTTTGAATCATTTCCATATATTTCCAGGTTTCCAAAAATGTTCATTTCTAAATCTTTTCTATTCATTTCCGGGTTTCCAAAAATGTTCATTTCTAAATCATTTCCATGCATTTTCAAGTTTCCAAAAATGTTCAAAATTTATTCATAACACGTAAGACATGTCATTTCGTACAATTAAACCGAAAATGCATAGGCCCTTTTCAGGATGTTACATGGTTATTACATAAGTAATACTTAATATCAACTTGATAATAGCTTTACTTTCTTAGCCTCTTACCATTTCATTTTTAACCTTACTTATTTGCCCATGAATTTCTGCGAATAACCAAGGATACTAAATCTCGATCCACATAACTTGATGCCAAAGCCATATCCTAGATATGGTCTTACATGGAATATCTCATCTTGGTTTCAAGGACATGTCTTGACATGGACTTATATGAAGTATTTCTCTTGATAGCTTTTCAATGCCAAGCTTGCCTTGGACTTACATGATAATCTTGTTCAATGCTAAGCTTGCCTTGGACTTACATGATAACTTGTTCAATGCCAAGCCTGCCTTGGACTTACATGATAACTTGTTCAATGCCAAGCTTCCCTTGGACTTACATGATAACTTGTTCAATGCCAAGCTTGCCTTGGACTTACATGATAACTTGTTTGATTGCCGATGCCATGTTCCAAACATGGTCTTACACTGGCTCTCATATTGTGGTAGATCGAGTATCCTGGGAAATTCATCTTCAATCGGGACTTGCTTATACTTAATCTCATTGATTTCTTGGTTGAATATAACATTAAAAAATTCATGAAAATAGTGTACATTATATTAAGAAATTCAATGATATAAATCATAAAACTTATAAATCATACAAACTTACCTCAATATGCAAAATGTATGTAGATATGCAATTTAGTCCTCGACTTTGTTCTTGCCTCGATTTTGATCCGGGCTTCATTTTTCTTGATCTATAATCATAAATAGATAATTTAATAATCACATTGACTAAATTGACTTATTACCCATACTTTGGCAAAATTACTATTTTGCCCCTATACTTTCTCATTTTTACACTTTTGCCCCTAGGCTCGCAATATGAATCTCACTCAACTTTCTTAAACTTCATGCTTAGCTTAATCATTTTTCTCTACTATAACAATCATCAATTCTTACTATTTCTAGCATGTATGACCAATTTTCATAACTATTACAAAATGGTCCTCACTATCATTTTTCATGAAATTCACTTAGAAAAAGATGTTTATCTAACATCAAACTCTCATAAACTTCCATAAAACATCATTTAGCATGCATGTCATTCATGGGTAGATTTTTGAACATGCATCTTAGATCATTTTATAGCTAGAAATAGCTAATTCATAATATGAGAACCTCAAAAATATGAAGAATATTAAAAACGAGGCTAAATTGAACTTACTAGCAAGCTTGAAAAAAAATGAAGAACCCTAGCTATGGAGTCTCCAAATTTTCGGCACAAGGGGAAGAAGGTGAATAGATTTTTTATCATCTTTTTCCTACTTTAATCACTTATTAGACAAATGACCAAAATGCCCCTCACTTAAAAATTTTCCATTTTACTAACTCATGACCAATGTTGTCCAAAAATTATATTTTGGGAAAATTGAAATTTAAGGACTTCTAATTATTATTCTAAAGCTAATTCATACAAAAAGCTTCTTGAAATTCATCTTTTGCAACTTTTACAATTTAGTCCTTTTTGTACCAATCAACCTCAATTTAATAAAATTGCTTCATGAAACTTTTACACTAGTGTAACACCCTAAAATTCAAGTATCGAGTTATTGCATGTTTTGGTGCTAAGTCTATAAAGGAAAATTTTCTTATTTCTTTTTGTGCTTATTATAGTCCTGAAGAAGAATTAGAATTATTCGGGTAAGGAATAAATTTTTAGTTTGAGAATTTATTGAAGTGGAGCAAGTAGCATTGACACTTAAGTTAATTAAAGTGTCAAAGTGTAGCATAAGATGAGTAATGGCAAGGTGGTGTTGGCGCATGGGTTATAGCATGAGGGGAGAGGTTCGAATCCCTTGGATGGCATTTTGACAACTTTTATTTTGCTCTTCTATGGTAAGTGTCGGCCAAGCTTATTTATGGTAAGTGTTGACCTTGTTATTTTTGGTTAGTATATCAAAGGAATAAGGTAAGAGTGAATTTATGGTAGGGAATCAAGAAAATATGGAAAGATATGGAGACATAGGGCAAGTATCAAGGAAAGTGTTTTGGAAACAAATTCATGGTCATTTGACCAATGAATTTGGACGGCAATATGGCTAGGGGGTGGTTGGCCGAATTTTGCTAGTAGCTTGGTAAGGTTTAGGAGTTTGCTTTTGGTCATTTTTAGTTTTTGTGCAAAGTTTTGCAACTTCTCTCTCAACCTCTTTTCCTTTGGCCGAATTTGATCCTTGGTAAGCCTTGATTATTTTGACCAATTGGTCATTTTTGCTTTTCACTTTAGTGTTCAATTTTGTGCCTTTCTCATAGTCTGCCGATTCTACCAACACAAAAAGGCCATTCTTTTTCTTTTCTTCTCCTCATTGCTTAGAATATACATCTCTCCCAAAACTCATCTCTTTCTTTTTTTCTTTCTCTTTTATTCTTTTTGAAAATTTAAACAATATCATCATCATTCTTCTCTCATCTTTTATTCTTGACACTCATACTTTCTCTATTTTTTTCTCTCATGGCCGAATGTTGATGTACCCATAGCCAATCATTTTCTATTTTCTTTGGTCATATAGCCGAATCCTCCATCTTTCACAAACATCGTTCTCAATCTTTTCTTTCAATCGTGGATAATAGGTAAGGGTTCTTTGTAGTTCATTTTGGTTAATAGTTATTATGGCCGAATATTGATGATGGTAAAAAGGATTTCTTGGATCGAAATTTTACCATTCCATCTCTTAAACGTTTCCAATGGTTATATTTTAGTGCGATAGTGGAAGACCGGAAATCAAGTGTTCGTGAGGAACATAGAACGTTGGAATCAATTTAAGGTGATAAAGGATCGTTTTGATTGATTCTCATATTTTGGAACAAGGATCTTTGTGGTAAGTAAATTTCACCCTTAAACCCTTAGTCATATTTCGATGTAATATTAGATTGGATTAACGATCTTTTGTCTTTGAAGACAATCAAGATAGGGAAGAAAAGGGCGGTGTTTAGTGTTCGGAAGAGGGGAGGTTCCATTAATCCCCCTAAGTATAAACAAAGGGGTATTTCGGGAATCCGAGATTTTCCACCGGGTTGCGGACGTTTATCCGAGGAAAATCATTTGTTCGAAGTCGTTCGTACTCCCGAACCATTATTTGTTCGTGGATTTGATTCGGTTAACGAACCATCAATCGAGGAGAAACCGCAAGTAGAAGTAGTTCGAAAATCCGAGGGTAAAATTTTAGATCGTTATTTTTAGATCGGTTTTATTAATAAATTATAGTGTTCTAAATTATCGTGATACGTATAGGTGTTGGCGAGCAGGAAAGTCTAGTTCTCACTATAACCAGGTGTGTAACTTCACACTTATCTTTCGGGTTAGATACTAAACCGTAAGTATAGTGATAAATCGTAGAAATGGCAAAATCGAAAATTTTGTGATATTAACACTTTTGTGTAAATGCTTGAAAACGGTAAAAACCGAGAAATTTACGAAAAATTGCTAGATCGCTAAGTTTTTACGAAAAACTGCTAGATCGATAATTTGGATCATAAAACTACTAGATCGATATATTTAAATGGGCCAAAAATATTCTAGTTCGATAAATGGGCCAAAAATATTCTAGTTCGATAAATGGGCCAAAGATCTCTAGATTGCTAAATGGGCTAGATACTATTTTGTTAATAGGCCCAAATGAAAAGTTAAATTATAGACTTATCTATAATATGGATTACTTGATAAATCATGTTATGATTAAAGTTTGTTATTCATACATAATTGCATGGGATGGGATTTGATGAAGAGAAGAAAGGCCTGTGGCAACGGATCATGAGCGTTGTGTACGTTTTGAGGATGGCTTGAATGATGAGTTGCGGGTTTTGATAGCCTCGCAACAAGTTAGAACTTTTGCCACGCTTGTGGAAAAGGCCAAGATAGCCGAAGAGGCTAAGAACTCGAAACGTCAGAATCGGGAACGAGCTAGAGGCAAGAGAGATATGAAGTATTCAGGTTCTTCAAAAGGTTTATGAAGAGGCCTCGGAATGATGAGCCAGCTCAAGGCGCGAACACAGTAGTGGCGTGTCGAGTCAAGATTGTGTTGATTGTGGGAAACGGCATTCTGGAGAGTGCTGGAAGAAAACGGGTGCTTGCTATTAATGCGGGTCGATGGATCATCAATATAGGAATTGCCCTCGTCGAATGGACACAACTCAGGAAGCTCGTAATACTGATGCACCTCCGACAAGAGGAACTCAGCAACCACCTAGAGGTCGTGGACCAAGTCGTGGTGGTAATGGGGTGGGCGTGGTCAAGGTGTAGCGGTCGAGGCAATGGTCCTAGAGGCAACACGGATGCAAGACGGCCCGAGGATTGGTTTATGCGATCGACGCCAGCGCGAGAGGGCAATGCACACGATGTGATAAGCTGATGCGTTCTTCATCTTTGATGTACACATTTATTGCTTTGATAGATATTGGTTCTACCCACTCGTATGTTGCTAGCACCATATCTGGAAACTTGAATTTAGAATCTGAAATTTTTGATAGTGAGATGAAGGTAATTAGTCCTTTAAGACAGTCGGTGTTGGTAAATAAACTATTTAGAGACGTGCCATTAGAAATTCAAGGAGAGATATTTCTGGCAAATTTGATGGAATTGCCTTTTGGCGAATTCGATATTATTTTGGGCATGGATTGGTTGGTTAAGCACCGGGCGAAATTGAAATTTGCGGAAAAACGAATGCCAATAAGAACCGTGGAGGTTAAGGAGATAATTATGATAGGCGAGCGAAGGAATTACTTGGCTAATGTGATATCTGTGCTAAAGGCGGAAAAGTTGGTGCGAAAAGGGTATGGAGCATTTATAGCATTTATTAGTGCTTTAGATGCCAAGGAGTTATCACTGGAAGACGGGAGAACAGTGAAGGAATTTCCGGATGTATTTCCCGAAGAACTTCCCGGTGTACCTCCGGATCGGGAAGTGGAATTTGGTATTGAGCTTTTGCCCGGAACTGCTCCAGTGTCCATTGCTCCTTATAGAATGGCACTGAAGGAGTTGTCAGAGCTTAAAGCTAAAATTCAAGAATTGCTAGATTGGGGTTTTATTCGACCGAGTGTGTCTCCGTGGGGAGCACCAGTTTTGTTTGTTAATAAGAAAGATGGGTCGATGCGTATGTGTATTGACTACAGGCAATTGAATAAATTGACGATCCAGAATTGGTATCCTCTGCTGAGAATTGATGAACTGTTTGATCAATTGAAGGGAGCTTCAGTTTTCTCCAAAATTGATATGAGATCTGGTTATCACCAGCTTAAGGTGAAAGAAGCGGATATTCACAAGACGGCTTTCCGAACTCGTTATGGACATTATGAGTTTTTGGTGATGGCGTCTGGGTTGACCAATGCACCAGCTGCATTTATAGATATGATGAACCGAGTCTTTCAATCATATTTAGACCGGTTTGTAGTGGTATTCATAGATGACATTTTGGTATATTCTAGGAATGAAGAGGAGCATGACTCGCATTTGCGAATTGTATTGCAGTTACTTCTAGATAATCAATTGTATGCCAAATTCAGTAAATGTGAATTTTGGTTAAGAGAAGTGACTTTCTTAGGTCATGTGGTATCAGCCGAAGGAATAAGGGTGGATCCTCGGAAGATTGAGGCTGTATTGGATTGGAAACCACCAAAGTCAGTAGCCGAGATTCGGAGTTTCTTGGGTTTGGCTGGTTACTATAGACGCTTCGTTGAGGGTTTTTCGTTGATTCTTTGTACCATACAGCAAAGAAAGTTTCGAGAAATTGAAGAAGGTTTTGTGGAGCGCGATCTTGATTCACTGAGAGTGGAAAGGAGTTTATAGTTTACTGTGATGCGTCATATACGGGCTTAGGATGTGTATTGATGCAAAGTGGGAAAGTGGTGGCTTATGCTTCTCGTCAGCTGAGACCGCACGAAAGTAAACTACCCTACTCATGACTTGGAGTTAGGCTGCGAGTGAGTGTTTGCTCTAAAGATTTGGAGGCATTACCTCTACGGTGAAAAGTCTATCATCTATACGGATCACAAGAGTCTTAAGTATCTTCTTACTCGGAAGAATTAAACTTGAGACAACGAAGATGGGTGGAGTCGTTAAAGGACTATGATTTCTCAATTGAGTATCATCCTGGAAAAGCTAATGTGGTAGCGCACGCAGCGTTAAGTCGTATGGGTGGTATCGATTTGAGAGCAATGTTTGCCCATTTGAGTTTGTACGAGGATGGTAGTCTGATAAGCGGAACTTGTCAGAAGCCTCTGTGGTTAGAACAAATCAAGGAAAAACGGATATCAGATAAGAAGTTGGGACTTTTATTTCAACAAGTTGAAAATGGTGGAATAGAGGATTTTGGAATAAACATGGAAGGTGTATTGTGTTTTCGAGGAAGAGTTTGTATGCCTAAGGACTCAGATCTGAGACAGATGATTTTACGGGAGGCGCATAGTAGCCCTTATGCTATGCACCCCGGAGGAAATAAGATGTATCGGGATCTTCGTGAATAATATTGGTGGCCAGGGTTGAAGCGTGAGATTTCTGAATTTGTGGGAAAATGTTTAACCTGTCAGCAAGTGAAGGTGGAGCATCAATTGCCGTCAGGTTTATTACAACCAGTAAAAATTCCTCTTTGGAAATGGGAGCGGATAATAATGGATTTTGTTAGTGGGTTACCTTTAACACCTACTAAGAAAAATTTTGTTTGGGTAATTGTTGATCGTTTGACTAAGACTGCTCATTTTCTACCAGTTCGTACGGATTATTCGTTACAGAAGTTGGCTAAGCTGTATGTATCTGAAATCGTGAGGTTGCATGGGGTACCCGTGTCTATTATATCGGATAGGGATCCTAGGTTTACATCACGGTTTTGGAAAGCTTTGCATGAAGCTCTGGGAACAAAGCTAAACTTTAGTACGGCTTTTCATCCTCGGTCGATGGTCAATGAAAGAGTAATTCGGTTCTGGAAGACATGTTAAGAGGATGTGTAATTGACTTCCAAGGTAGTTGGGGGGATTTTCTACCGCTGGCAAAATTTGCTTACAACAATAGCTATCAGTCTAGCATTCAGATGGCACCCTACGAGGCATTGTATGGTCGTAGGTGTCGTTCTCCTATTTGTTGGACTGATTTGGGTGAACGACAGATGTTAGGTCCTGAGATGATCTCTGAAACGGAAGAAAAAAGTAAAAGCTATTCGAGCACGGTTAAAGGAAGCTTCGGATAGACAAAAGTCGTATGCAGATCTGAAGCGTAAAGGTATCGAGTATGCTGTGGGGGATCAAGTTTTCTTGAAGGTCTCACCTTGGAAGAAGATTTTCAGGTTTGGGAAGAAGGGCAAATTGAGTCCTAGATACATTGGACCATATCGTGTGGTGAAGCGTGTTGGTTCAGTGGGCTATCAGATCGAATTACCTCCGGAGTTGAGTCAAATTCATAATGTTTTTCATGTTTCCATGCTGAGGCGTTATAGATCGGATCCGACGCACATAGTACCAGTAGAAGAAGTGGAGTTGAATTCAGACTTGTCTTTTGAGGAGGAACCAGTGGAAATCTTAGACCGAGATGTCAAAGTGCTAAGAAAGAAAACCGTGCCGTTGGTCAAAGTTTTATGGCGTAATCACGGAGTGGAGGAAGCTACATGGGAGCCTGAGGATGCAATTCGGCAACAATACCCTCACCTCTTTCAACCAGGTAAATTTCGAGGACGAAATTTTCTTTAAGGAGGGTAGAGTTGTAACACCCTAAAATTCAAGTATCGAGTTATTGCATGTTTTGGTGCTAAGTCTATAAAGGAAAATTTTCTTATTTCTTTTCGTGCTTATTATAGTCCTGAAGAAGAATTAGAATTATTCGGGTAAGGAATATATTTTTAGTTTGAGAATTTATTGAAGTGGAGCAAGTAGCATTGACACTTAAGTTAATTAAAGTGTCAAAGTGTAGCATAAGATGAGTAATGGCAAGGTGGTGTTGGCGCATGGGTTATAGCATGAGGGGAGAGGTTCGAATCCCTTGGATGGCATTTTGACAACTTTTATTTTGCTCTTCTATGGTAAGTGTCGGCCAAGCTTATTTATGGTAAGTGTTGACCTTGTTATTTTGGTTAGTATATCAAAGTAAGAGTGAATTTATGGTAGGGAATCAAGAAAATATGGAAAGATATGGAGACATAGGGCAAGTATCAAGGAAAGTGTTTTGGAAACAAATTCATGGTCATTTGACCAATGAATTTGGACGGCAATATGGCTAGGGGGGAGGTTGGCCGAATTTTGCTAGTAGCTTGGTAAGGTTTAGGAGTTTGCTTTTGGTCATTTTTAGTTTTTGTGCAAAGCTTTGCAACTTCTCTCTCAACCTCTTTTCCTTTGGCCGAATTTGATCCTTGGTAAGCCTTGATTATTTTGACCAATTGGTCATTTTTGCTTTTCACTTTAGTGTTCAATTTTGTGCCTTTCTCATAGTGCCGATTCTACCAACACAAAAAGGCCATTCTTTTTCTTTTCTTCTCCTCATTGCCGAATATACATCTCTCCCAAAACTCATCTCTTTCTTTCTTTCTTTCTCTTTTATTCTTTTTGAAAATTTAAACAATATCATCATCATTCTTCTCTCATCTTTTATTCTTGACACTCATACTTTCTCTATTATTTTCTCTCATGGCCGAATGTTGATGTACCCATAGCCGAATCATTTTTCTATTTTCTTTGGTCATATAGCCGAATCCTCCATCTTTCACAAACATCGTTCTCAATCTTTTCTTTCAATCGTGGATAATAGGTAAGGGTTCTTTTTAGTTCATTTTGGTTAATAGTTATTATGGCCGAATATTGATGATGGTAAAAAGGATTTCTTGGATCGAAATTTTACCATTCCATCTCTTAAACGTTTCCAATGGTTATATTTTAGTGCGATAGTGGAAGACCGGAAATCAAGTGTTCGTGAGGAACATAGAACGTTGGAATCAATTTAAGGTGATAAAGGATCGTTTTGATTGATTCTCATATTTTGGAACAAGGATCTTTGTGGTAAGTAAATTTCACCCTTAAACCCTTAGTCATATTTCGATGTAATATTAGATTGGATTAACGATCTTTTGTCTTTGAAGACAATCAAGATAGGGAAGAAAAGGGCGGTGTTTAGTGTTCGGAAGAGGGGAGGTTCCATTAAAAGGGCTATTTCGGGAATCCGAGATTTTCCACCGGGTTGCGGACGTTCATCCGAGGAAAATCATTTGTTCGAAGTCGTTCGTACTCCCGAACCATTATTTGTGCGTGGATTTGATTCGGTTAACGAACCATCAATCGAGGAGAAATCGCAAGTAGAAGTAGTTCGAAAATCCGAGGGTAAAATTTTAGATCGTTATTTTTAGATCGGTTTTATTAATAAATTATAGTGTTCTAAATTATCGTGATACGTATAGGTGTTGGCGAGCAGGAAAGTCTAGTTCTCACTATAACCAAGTGTGTAACTTCACACTTATCTTTCGGGTTAGATACTAAACCGTAAGTATAGTGATAAATCGTAGAAATGGCAAAATCGAAAATTTTGTGATATTAACACTTTTGTGTAAATGCTTGAAAACTAGAAAACCGAGAAATTTACGAAAAAAATTGCTAGATCGCTAAGTTTTTACGAAAAACTGCTAGATCGATAATTTGGATCATAAAACTACTAGATCGATATATTTAAATGGGCCAAAAATATTCTAGTTCGATAAATGGGCCAAAAATATTCTAGTTCGATAAATGGGCCAAAGATCTCTAGATTGCTAAATGGGCTAGATACTATTTTGTTAATAGGCCCAAATGAAAAGTTAAATTATAGACTTATCTATAATATGGATTACTTGATAAATCATGTTATGATTAAAGTTTGTTATTCATACATAATTGCATGGGATGGGATTTGATGAAGAGAAGAAAGGCACATGGCCACGTATCGATTCGGTGGCTCACCACAAATTTTGGCTTAATGCCTCTAGTTCGGTGACTATGTCACAATCTAGTTCGGTAGTGCACCTACAATATTATTTTAAAAGGCTAAATGCCTACGATTGGTGTGTTTGGCGAGGTGGGTTGACTTGATCCCCACAGGTGTGTTGGTTGGTACGGGGGTGTGTAGCGGATGGAAATTAGGCTTGGTTTGGGAAATTCATTTTACATGCATTTTATATATTTATTTCAGTTTATATTGTTGAAATATGTAATTGGGCTCAAGCCCAAATAAATGCCTCGATGGTCTGGCCCAATAAAGATGGTAAGTGAGTTACACACTGAGTTCTTTGTAACTCACCCCATTTTATTATCCATTTCAGGTAATGGAAATTGATGTGGACTTGGGCCGGAGATGACTTGGTGGAGGCTATACTACAAGCATGGGTTTTATAAACTATGAACTTTATTTAAGTTACTTATTTTAATTACTATTTTGGGTTGATGTAATAAGGCCTCTAATTATGTTTTTATGGATTTTATTGTGTGGATGGATTTAATTTTATTTAAGACTTTCAATATGGGCTTATGTTAAATTTTTAAAGTTTTCTTAAAATATTATGTTTTATAACATTTTGAACACCTAAATTACTCTTTTAAATTTGTTCAAATTTTTTTAAAAACTATTTTAAGGTTTTGGCAACTATATTACAATTTATAAGATTGAAAACAAGTATTTTCTTAAATCATCAATTTTAAATCATTGTACTAAATTTTTTTTATTAAACTTCATTTCCAAAAGGTTTTGTAGTACTGTTTTACTTAAATCGTTAGAGAAGTAAATGGATGTTCGATCAGTGTGACAAACCAAATCTCGTCTTAACGCATAGACCTGGTTTGGGGTGTTACAACTGGCATGCAAACATAACATCAACTTTAAAAACTCATAAATTCACCTCGGATTCGTGGCCTCGCACCAATATTCCGACTAGGCCCTTAAATCGGGCTGTTACATTGAAGGCCTTCGAACCCATTAGGGTTCCATTCGGAGTTTATCAAACGAAGATATGCAGGGGCCACCTCTTCTTTTTCTTTCAAAAAAACACCAAGAAACCGAAAGGTTTCATCTTTTTTTTTTTTGAACTTTGGATCGTTTTTTGGGTGTTCTACACAAAAACGGGACTCAAAAGGGAGTCTTTTGCGATTTTCGGCCATTAGAGGCGGCGGTCTTCGTCACCGATGACCAGTGGCCACGGCAGAGACTCTCTGGCCCCGTGACCAAATGGGAAGGCAGCTTCAAAGAAAAAATGAAAGAAAAAGAACTTTTTTTTAAAAAAAAAAAACTAATTAAGAAATGATTTTTTTTAAAGATTTTTTATTTTATATATCCCTTCAAAACAGTGTCGTTTTGGGCTTGGCTTTAGACACCCAAAATGACGTCTTTTCAAGCCTTACCCGAATAATTCGACCCAACCCCTCTAGGATCCGCGTTTTTTCGTATGGAGGAGCTAATTGCCATTTTGGTCCTTCCGCTTTTTTGCTCCTTTTTAATTTCAACTTATTTCATTTTTGTTTGTTTTATTGTTACCCTTTTTATTTTATTCTTGTGCAATTTAGTCCCTTGACCCACTAAGGGAAGGACACGTGTAATATGGGTGGGATAATAACCCTTTTGGTCTCTGTTCATTTTCGCATATTATAATTTAGTCATTTTTTGCTTTTTTTTTTTTTTTTGCAATTCGGATTTTAAATTTTTTAAAATTTAATTTAGTCCTTTACCTTTCTTAAGTTCAGACCCTTTATTTACCATTATTTAATTTCCAACTCGTTAATTTCGTTATTTATATTTTCTCCCTTTAAGTTTTACTCTCAAATTTCCTGATTATTTTATTTTGGTCCTTTATTTTTAATTATTGATACTATTAATACTATTAAGTGATTATTGTTGTTAATTAATATTATTTTTTGTTAAAATTTGCTCAAATATCAATATTTATTGAACGTAATTAGACTATTATCATACTTTTTTATATTATTTCATTATTACTATCATTATTATCATATAGTATTATTAATTGAATATTTTATTATTATTTCTTATTATTGTATTCATTACAATATTGTCATTTCATTTCATTATTTATGTGGTTATTTTGTTAATATCATATTTTCGCCATCATCGTATATTGTAAATATTGCTCCATACATTCATCCGTTTTTCGGCAAAAACACATAAGAAATAATTAAAATTGAGGCAATGTTCATTACTTTTGGAAATACGAGGAGTCGTGCTCCTAACTTACGAAGTACAGTCTCTTCTTAGAACCGAAATAACTAAATATCCTATTTAAAACTTAAAATACATAGGACTTAGGTAATAATCAAATGATGAGAATCCTCATTTTCGAGGATTCGAGATATCGTGCCTTAACTTACGGGACATGATCCTTTTCTTGATTGACTCGAAATAAGAAGGTTATTTCCTTAAAATTCAATTTAGTTTGCGATATTTTAATAAAATCATGCAAGAAGGGATCGTATCTTTTTTTTTTTTTTGAATTTTCAATTCTCGACACTAAGACATCAAGTAATCAACTAGGTACCAATTTTGGGCATTATAAGGGTGTTAATCCTTCCTCATACGTAACTAACTCATGAACCCACTTCTTAGATTTTGTAGACTTAAAATTGTCACTTTAGTAAATTTAACTATTTTTTATGATTAAGTTTCAAGGTGATCTAATCACACCCAATAAAAAGGATTGGTGGCGACTCCATCTTCGTTTTTAAAATAAAAAGCCGATTTCAAAAAAGAGGTTTCAACAACATGTACCTAGGAAGCTTTTGGTTAATATTTGGTTTGTTAGTGTGATGTTATTTTGGTTCAAAGTGAGATGATGGTTACTTGTATATATTTGATTATGGTTGAGGCTATGTTAGTATGTTAGCCTAGTTTTGGTATTTGTTTAGCTTAAAATTTGGTATAATGAAAGCTTTGAATGGTTCATGCTTTGTTAATTTTTTTGATGATATAAATTGTGGTACCAATTGTCGAAACCGTTTTTTGTAAGTCTACTTTTATTTTGAAAATGAAAATGGGAGTCGCCACCGGTTCCTTTTTTATGAGGTGTGATCGGATCACCTTGTGATTTGATTATTTTAATAAAAATTTTGATTTAATAAAACAATGATTTTTGGTCTACAAAATCCAGAAAATAGGTTTTGGAGTCGGTTATGCACGAAGAAGGGTTAGCACCCTCGTTACGCCCAAAATTGGTACCTAATTAATTACTTGATGTCTTGATGTCGAAAGCTGTAAACTCGAAAAGAATTTAAAATATAATCCCTCTTTGTATTAATGTATATATTTTTTAGTAAAATCCCTTAAATAAATCAAAATGTGTGTAAAAAGCTTTCTTATCTTGAGGTAACAAAAGGTCGCATCCCGTAAGTTAGGACATGACGTATTAAATTCTCGAAGATAAGCTTGCCTTTTTTTATATGAAATCTCACGTACTTTAATTTTTAAAGGATATTCAGACATCTAGGTTCAATGAGAAAGTCAAAATCCCGTAAGTTAGGGTACGACTTCTCAAGTCCCCAAATACGGAATATAGCCTTAATTTTAAAATTTTCTTTTATCGGGTAATAACAAATGTAACAACGCATGTTTATCTTATTTGGGTACAGTACAACAATGAATAAATATGTCGAAACATGATTCAAGACATGATTATAGCGAAATAAAATAAAACGGTAGTGTATAAAAGTGGAACGATGACATACGAAAAATAAAATGACATGCTAGTCAATGACAGTAATATAAATATAGTAATAATAACAATTCATAATGATAATGATGATAATTATATTACATTTACTACTTTAATACTAATATAAAAAAATCAAGGAATAATAATAATAATAAAATCTAAATTTTGAAATATATTAAAAGTAGTAAATAAATAAATAAATAAAAAGCACAATAAAATAAAATATAAAAAACCAATTGTAAAAATAAAATAAAGGAAATTTTAAGTAAATAAAATAAATAAATAAGTGAATATCAATAAAACATTTGATTAAAAATTAAGACTAAATAAATAAATAATAAAATAACAAGTGAAATATTTTGTAAAAAAAGGTTAAATAACCAAGGATCGAATTAAAATTTAAATAAAAATAAGGGGCGTAAATTGTAAATAACAAAGTAGACTATTAAGGATTAAAATATAACTCACTAAAAAAGACAGTGACCGAATGGGAAAATAACCCTTGTCCATATGGGCACCGTCTCTTAGAAGACTAAAATAAAATAAAATTAAAATTTCGTGGTAAAATTAAAAGAAAAAAAACTGATATGTGAATCTTCCAAAAAGCGGAAGGACCTATCGTGCAAATAGACCATTAATTAAAAATGCTCGGATCCTCTGGGCGGAACAAATCAGATTTCGGCTCGGCCCCCCAAAATGACGCTGTTTTGGGCGTTTGGGGGGTTGAGTTAAATGGTGTCGTTTCATTAGGTTATTTAAGCTAAAAAACTTCAAAAAAAAATCATTGTTATCCCCTTTCAAAAAAAACAAAAAAGAACTCTCTTCTTCTCTCTTAAAGTCTCCCCCCACATCCGGCCTAGGGATCCGGTGAGTCCCACGACGGCCTGTAGAACGCCAATCCGGGACCAAAACGCCTGAAAACCCGTCCAAACTCGGCAGAGAAATAAAAAAATGTTTCGTTTCTCCTCCTTTTCCAGTGTAGCCTTTAGACGAACCCCTAGGGATTCGGTGGCTTTCTAAACCGACGGCGACCATGCGCAGTGGTGGTGCAGCGAGGAGGTAAAAAAAACTAACCCTTATATTTTATTTCAAAATAAAAAAGAAAACCCTTGTTTTAGATTCTGTTCTTCCTTTTTATTTTTTTTAAAAAAATGCAGACAAAAAATAAAGCAAATCATCTTTAAAGTTTTGTTTCTTTTTTGATTACTCTGGTGTGTGTAAAAAATTACAAGTAAAATATGTGGCCTTTTTTATAACCGAAATACGAAACAATCTGTTTTTTTTTTTTTGCTTTTGTTTTTTTCTTCGTTGTCTTCTCTGCTTTGCATGTCTGTTCCTCTTTGCAGGTGACAGTGGAGTGGCTGATGGTAGCAGTGGTGGCAGATGGGCGTCAGACGCATGCGGAGAGAACCGTCAACGTGGCATGCGGCCAGGGTTTCTTATTCTCTTTTTTGCTGAAAATAGTTAAGTTTTTGTGCCACTAGGCTTTTCTTGTATTTGGGTTGTAATTGGGTTTGTAATTTTGGGCTGTAATTTGTTGTAAATGGACTCTAGACTTTAATTATTTTAGTTTAAATTTGTTTTATTTTTGTAATCTAGACCCGGGCTAAATTGGCCTATTACAACTGCCCCTTTTTGCTCATTGTTGTGTAACGAGAATGGAGCAAATACTTTAAAAAGGGCCAATTTTTCCTAGTCTTACCGAATCTTGACTTCTTTGGTGCTTTTCTTCTTCAAGTAGCCTTATTCCATCCCACTGCATCTTCAGGGGTATAGGAATTAGTGCTTCGATCTACTCCACTGTAACTTCAGGGAGATTAGACTTGTAGCTTTACTCTGCTCCACTACAACTTCAGGGACATAAGACTCGTATCTTCAATCTTCTTCACTGCAACTTCAGGAAGATAAGATTTGTGGTTTGTAACTTTAATCTGTTCCACTGCAACTTCAGGGAAATAAGATTCACTATCTTCAATCTGCTCCACCGCAACTTCAAGGAGATAAAGGTTTGTAACTTCAGGGAGATAAAGGTTTGTAACTTCAACCTGCTCCATTGTAACTTCAGGGAGATAAGGTTTACAGCTTTAATCTGTTCTACTGGAACTTCAGAGAGATAAGATTCGCTATCTTCAATCTGCTCCACTGCAACTTCAAGGAGATAAGATTTGTAACTTCAACCTGCTCCAATGCAACTTCATGGAGATAAGATTTGGAACTTCAACCTGCTCCACTGCAACTTTAGGGAGATAAAAATTGGAACTTCAACTTGCTCCACTACAACTTCAGGGAGATAAGGTTTGTAACTTCAACCTGCTCCACTGCAACTTCAAGGAGATAAGGTTTATAGCTTTAATCTACTCTACTGCAACTTCAGAGAGATAAGATTTGCTCTCTTCAATCTGCTCCACTGTAACTTCAAGGAGATAAGATTTGTGGCTTTAATCTACTCCACTGTAACTTCAGGGAGATAAGATTCGCCACGAAGACTTCAATTTGTCCTACTGTAACTTTAAGGGTATAGGATTTTTGGTTTCCACTGATATGTTATACTGTTCTCTCGGAAACATGACTTGTAGAATCCATTTCGTGGGCCTATATTTATGCCAAGCAATTAGGATGTTATGATCAGGATAAATCAAATGGTCCAAACTAGATGTGTATGCATGATGTTTGCACGAATGCATAATGTCATTTTTTCGAGAATGATCCCATTTTAATGCTTAAGGTTGACATTACTCGTCGTTCATCAATGTTTTATCACTGACATATTACCTTTCCTTCTTATTCAGCTGGCATCTTTGACAGAAAACCCAAAGAAATAATCACAATTTAGATTATTCTTTCCCAAATATTTCCAACTCTTAAATTTGGTTTGTTTTGACTAGTGGTCCTGTTGCAGTCCCTGTACTATTTAGGTAACCTTTCAGAGCAATATGCAGAACTCCTTTTACTTGAATATAATTAGTCCATTAATCGTTATTTCAATCTAAAAATGCTTGAAAAAGATTGTAAGAATGGACAAGATTGAAATTTATTGGTAGCAAAGCTCGAAATGAATGGATTAATCAAAATAATAAATTTGTTAAAATACAAAAGGAATAAGATGAAAATAGGTTCCCCAGATATTTCTAAATGAGCTTCCCGAGCAAACTTGATGAGGATCATTTTGAGCCTGATACATGTTTAGGAGATCCAGAGTACTTCGTTGATGCCCCAAGACGTAACATTCTTCCTTTTGAGAAGACCCTACCATCACATGTTTAATTTTAATCAAAATTTGAGTTGCCCTTTTTCGGGTTTTCAACTCAAAACCCTTTTGGTCTCAAGGTGCCCTTTGCGGGTTTTCACCTTGGCCTCTCCTTTTTTCTTCTTTTTTTTAGGTGACGTATTTCTTTACTGAATCATAATTCACAGGATTAGGCAAGTTTTATCCATCCATCTCGGTTAAAATCAGAGCTCCTCTAGGAAAGGCCTTCTTTACCACATAAGGTCCCTCCTAGTTTGGCATCCACTTTCCTTTAAAGTCCTTTTGTATGGGAAGGATCTTTTTCAGTACCAAGTCCCCCTTATGGAGGGTGAACCTTTTTTTTTCATAAGCTCGCATCATTCGTTTTTGGTACATCTGACCATGACGAATAGCGCTTAGCCTCTTTTCTTCAATCAAGTTCAACTGATCATATCGAGATTGGATCCATTCCGCTTCATCTAACTTTAGTTTTGAAAAAACTCGGAGGGAAGGAATTTCAACTTCAATGGGAAAAATTGCTTCCATTCCATAAACCAAAGAGAAAGGCATTGCCCCGGTGGAGGTTCTGACAGATGTTCGATAGGCATAGAAGGCAAATGGTAACTTCTCATGCCAATCTTAATAAGTCTCAATCATTTTTCCCATGATTTTTTTAATGTTCTTATTGGCTGCCTCCACCGCACCATTCATTTTTGGGGGTTATGGTGACGAGTTGTGGTGTTTGATCTTAAATTGACTACAGACCTCCGCTATCGTGGTTTTTTTCAAAATCAATGCATTATTAGATATAATCCTTTTTGGCATCCCATACTGACATATAACCTCTTTCTTCAAGAATTTACTGACTACTGACTTTGTGACATTGGCATAAAAAGTGGCCTCTACCCACTTGGTAAAGTAATCAATGACCAGGAAGATGAATCGATGCCTATTAGAAGCTTTTGGCGAGATCGGCCCAATGACATCCATGCCCTACATAGAGAAAGGCCATAGGGAAGTCATAACATGGAGAGGTGAAGGAGGCACATGAATTTTGTCTCCATAAATTTGGCACTTATGGCATCTCTTGGAATAACTGATACAATCCCCTTCCATGGTGGACCAATAATGCATGAATCTCATGATCTACCTGGCCATTGTAAAACCATTAGCATGTGTTCTGCAGACACCCTCATGGACTTTTTACAAGATTTGTTTAGCTTCTATAGCGTCCACACATCTTAGTAGCACCTGATCCTTTCTTCTTTTGTATAGGATCTCCCCATCTAAGACATAGTCATTGGCCAGTCGTCTCAATGTCCTTTTATCATTCTCAGTTGCTTGGTCAGGGAATTCACGATTTTTCACATATCGTAGTATATCGTGGTACCAAGGGTGATCGTCCTTGTAACAATGAGCCGAAGCATCATAAATACTCATCTAGATAGGTTTTAGGTCCTCTTGTTTATTCACTTTGATCATGGAAGCTAAAGTAGCTAAGGCATCACCCATCTGGTTTTCATCTCGTGAAAGATAGCAGAAGGTGATGTCATCAAACTCCTCAATTAATTCAAGAACTATCCTTCGATAATTGATCAATTTAGGGTTTCTCGTCCCCCATTCACCTTTGAGTTGATAGATCACTAATGTAGAATCCCCATATACCTCTAATGTTTTAATCTTGTGTTCTATGGCTACACGGGTACCCATGATGCATGCTTTGTATTCTTCCATATTATTTGTGCAATCAAAATCCAATTTACTAGTAAAAGGATAATGATCTCTATTTGGGGTTACTAGGACTGCCCCAATTCCATTACCCGCAGCGTTTGAGGCTTCGTTGAAGTTTAGTTTCCAAGGATGGACTTCTTGAGAGTCTTCTTCAGTGGTTGCAACATACATTAGATCTTCATTCGGGAAGTCAAAATTGAAAGGCTCGTAATCTTCTAGAGCTCTACTAGCTAAAAAATCTGCTATTGCACTCCTTTTACCGCCTTCTAGTTCACATAGACTATATCGAACTAGGAAAGTAGAATTTGCCATCGGGCCATTCTTGTTGTGTGGTACAACATGTACTATCTCAGTCTCCGAGTTGTCCAGATTAAGGCGCAACACAACTTCCCAATCGGAAAATATCTTGTCTCACATTCAGTGAACTTCTTACTGAGATAGTATATCGCTCTTTTTTTTTCTTCCTGACTTATCATGTTGGCCCAGTACGCATCCCATGGAATTTCCAAATACTACCAAGTATAGTATCAGTGGTTTATCTGGACCAGTTGGCATCAGCACAGTGGCGTTAGATAAGTAATGGTTGACCTTGTCAAAAGTTCTCTGGCACTCCTAATCTCATACACTTGGATTGTGTTTCTTAAGGAGAAGGAATATGGGGTCACATTTCTCCGTTAGTTGTGAAATGAAACGAGCGATGTAATTTAACCTCCTTGAGAAACCTCGAACTTCTTTTTGGGTACGCGACAGAGGTAGCTCCTGTATAGCCTAGACTTTTCGGGGTCAATCTTAATCCCCTTTTCACTGACCACAAATCCTAGTAATTTTACCTATCTGGCCCCAAAGGTACATTTTGCTGGATTAAGCTTTAGCTAGAATTTTCTCAACCTTAAGAATAATTTCCTTAATACTTGCACATACTCCTTTTCCGTTATGGATTTTGCTCCCGTATTTTTTAGTCCAAATGGCATCACCTTATAACAAAATGTTCCCTACATGGTTATGAACATGGTCTTCTTCATGTCTTCAGGATGCATCTTTATCTGGTTATATCCCGAGAAACCATCCATGAAAGAGAACAGTGACTAACTTGCCAGGTTTTCCACTAAGGTGTCTATATGAGGTAATGGGAAACTGTCTTTCGAGCTGGCTTTGTTCAGATCCCTATAATCTACGTACATTCGTACTTTCCTATCTTTTTTAAGGGACGGAGACGATATTGGCTACCCATTCAGAGTATTTAACCACTTGTAAGAAACCAGCATCAAATTGCTTTTTGACCTCCTCTTTTCTTTTTAGCGAAACATCGGGCCTCATCCTTCGGAGCTTCTATTGAACCGGCTTATACTCTTCCTTTATGGGGAGCTGGTGTACCACAATATCAGTAATTAACCTGGGCATGTCTTGATATGACCATAAAAAGACATCCTTGAATTCTTAAAGTAACTCAATGAGATCTCGCCTTGTCTCTACAGCAACGCAAGCTCCAATTTTCACCTCTTTTTCCTCTCCTAAGCTCACAATTTCCACTGACTCTTTGTAAGGTTGTTTCTCATCTTGTTCTACCATTCTCAACAAATCAAGAGATAGGTTGCAGTCTCGATCATCTTCAAAATCTTGAGAATCCTCCAAACACATATCTTGCTCAAAAGGAGACTCTAAGTCAGTAACAGCATCGCTCATATCATTGATATCTAGAGACCTGTTATAAGGATGAAGGAAGATCCAAAGAACAAAAAAATCTAAGAATAATTATTTGTATGGTATGATTATGAATGAAATGGAAATAATAAAAGAATATTGGCTCAAAATGAGACAGAAATATGCATTTTTATTGATATAAAAAAAATATTAGACATATGCCTTTTCACAAAAGGATTCTTACTACTCTCAGGCTTAGAGCAATAAATGTGTTTTGAACATTACTCTGAATTAGCTCTAAAAATTACAGGGATATCTTTCTCAATCCAATTGTTCAGAACACTTGCAGGTACATAAGGGCAAATGCCCAATAAATTCTCTTCTCTAGTTCCTTCTTCGAATATGGCGTTGATGTTTAGATTTCCCAACATTTCTTACGCAGTTTCCTTCCTTGACATATTCCATTCAGGGTAAATAGTTCCTCATGATATGAATGTTCTAGATATCTGGGGAAAGGTCATTGGTTCCCATTTGACCTCTCCCTCACTTAATCACGCTCTTCTCCTTTCTTGCTTCTTCTCTAGCTCCTTCCTCTTTTGTCTCGCATCTGGCTTATATCCTAAGCCAAATCTGTCTCGTTTTTCCTTCAGCATTGGTGCTTCAACTTTTCCTTAGAGGTATTTTTTGAGTCCCTTTCCCGATAAGGCTCATTTCCTAACCATCAATTGTAGGCCCATCCTCGTAGTTTTGTATATTTTAGGCACTGGGATTTTGTTTCCTTCAATAATGAATGTTGCATTCACAAATTCAAGTGATCAAAATAAACATTCTATTGCCTCATCATCAGCTCCTATGTATGGTGCTTCACTGGTTACGGATGCAATAATATCTTCTTTCGTGTTTATTGTCACCAGTCAACCCTCTGTCACCAACTTTAGCTTTTGGTGTAGTGATGACAGCATTACCCTTGCTGAGTGAACCCAAGGCCTCCCCAACAAGCAATTATAAGAAGGCTTGATGTTCATCACCAAGAAATCTACCTCGTACGTGTTTGGACCAATCAAAAAGGGTATCTCAATCCTTCCCATCACCCTTCTTTTGGTACCAACGAATGCACTCACTATGTTTTGGAACGTCTTCATAGGAGAGCTATTCACAGGCAACCTATTCAATATGGATAAGGGCAAGATGTTCAGTGCAGATCCATTATCAATTAACACCCCTGGCAATGTATATCCTTTGCAGCGGGTGGTGATGTGCAGAGCCATTGCAGATCTCATGCCCCCCGGAGGTATTTCATTATCATTGAAAAAGATGAAGTTGTCAGCACTTATATTGTTAACCAGGCAGTCTAGCTTGTTCAAAGAGATATCATTAGCGACATAAGTTTAATTTAGCACCTTCATCAACGCGCTACGATGAGTCTCTCAGCTCAAGAGCAAGGCTAGTACTGATATGCGAGCTGGTTGTTTCTGTAGTTGTTCTACAACACTATACTCGCTATGCTTTAAAAATTTCAAGAATTTCTTAGCCTCGTTCTCAGTTATCAGCTCATTAACAGGTGATCCAAGTCTGGGCGTTTTTTCTTTCTTTTGTTCAACAGCCAAGGCTCTTCCTTTTATGGGCTTAGCTCTTGCATTTGATGGATCATAGCACCTCCCACTGCGCGTGTAGAAACCCACATCCTGGCCCTCTTCTGAAGTGCTAACCGGATTCTCTTCTCCCAGGATCGTCACTTTGCAGTTATAATTCCACGAAAACCTTTTGCTGTTATTGTAGGAAAAAGCTGCGAGTTTCTAAATTATGACCCTCTGTGCCATTTGTACTCTCACTTCATTGGTTCTTGGTCGTGAAATAATCACTACCAGGTGATTGACCTTATGGACTTTCTCCATTGATCCTTCCTCTGAAGCATAAACATCTTAATGACTGGGTAACGGATTTCCTGCCACATTAGGTCTTGATGGGTCGTCGAACTTTACAATTCCCATATTAATAAACCTTTCAATGAGCTTTTTAAATGCGGTACAGTTCTCAATTGAGTGTCATGTTATTCCCGCATGGTACTCGTATTGAGCGTTTGCATCATACCATTTTGGGAACGGAGGTTGCATGGGTTTCAAGTAGAATGGAGATACTAAATGTGTGTCGAACAACCTCTGATACAGCTCTCTATATGTCATCGGGATAGGTGTGAACTAGAGTTTTTCTGCGTTTAGCCTCGAGTTAGATTCTTACCTTGTGGGCCCTGATGGCTGGTAGTTATGGCTCTTGGCTAGCCTACAGTGACCGGTTTGGAGCACCTTTTATTATATAAGCTCGCATTATTCACTTCATGTTCCTTCTTCCTTGGGGCTGATCTTTTGGCATTTTCCCCCGCATCTATCTTCCCACTTCTCACTACGTTTTCAATCATTTCGCCGAGCATTACAATATCTGAGAAGCTCTTAGTAGCACTTCCCAACATATGGTTAATGAACGGGGCTTTTAGAGTATTGATGAAAAGCATTGTTGTTTCTTTCTCTAGAAGAGGTGGTTGAACTTGCGTTGCCACCTCTCTCTATCTTTGGGTATACTGCCTGAAGCTCTCATTTTCCTTCTTTTCCATATTTTGCAACATAATTCTGTCGGGTGTTATGTCGATCACATGGCTATATTGTTTCATGAAACCATGTGCCAAATTTTTTCATGAGCTGATTTTGGCATGGCTTAGCTGGTTGTACCACTTAGAAGCTGACCTGACCAAACTATGTAACACCCCTTACAAGAATTCGACGCCGGAATAAGGTACAAGGCATTACCGGAACACATACACTTAAAAACGTATAAAACTGAGTCATACAATTTCATCCAAATTAAAAATTTTAAAATTTTTATCTTTGAGTCCTTAAATAGGGCCTACAAGGCTCAATACATACTTTGGAAGTGGTCCGAGACTAAACCGAGAACTTTCGAACATTAGAAAATTTCTTGAAAAACAGGGGCACACGCCCGTGTCCAAGGCCATGTCCTTCACACAGCCGAGATAAACACCCATGTGTTAGGCCGTGTGGCATTTCGAATTTCTGAAAATCAAGCGTAGGCTTTACACACCCTAGGCACATGGCCGTGTGGCTGCCCATGTGACCACAAGTAAGGCTATTTACCAAGCCCTTTCTCACCCCAAAACACTTATACAAATTTTTTCATCACACAACATGGTATTATTAAGCATTCAAACATCCACACTAAGACATCCACACACCATTTACAAACTACATTCATCATGCATAATCACACACACACACACTTAACCATTCACATCATGCAACTTACACAACCAATCACATTTACCACTCATAATTATCACACATTTACTCATCCAACACAGGCAAGCATACACATCCTTGAAATGCATCATCATAGACTTATAACATAAGAATTATTAGACACATTAAACGGCCTTATATAACAATAACCATCAAATAGCATAGGCCAACTCATTATAACATATACACACATAATCAAGAACCTATACATACCATAGAATTAAAAATACTTGGAGATCGTTGATGCAATACCAATCAAAAACTTGTTAGTGTGATAGAATCTCCGATGACCACCAACTCGAGCTAGCATCTGTAACACTATAGGAAAAAGGAAAGGAAGGGGGTAAGCTATATAGCTTAGTAAATTAGTATGTAAATAATAAGCAATTAATTAATATGTTTTTACCAATCCTCACAATATTTTCTCAAAGGTAATACAATCATAATTGCACAAAATTTCACTATTTACTTATGTTCATCTCAAGCTGTCTACTCGAGTCACAGTCACTAAATTACTTATATCTTGAGGTAAGGAACTTTAAATTAAGATCCACTAATTTTCCCTGAAACTAAACTCACATATCTTCTTACTATAAATTTTCAGAATTTTTGGTTTAGCCAATAAGTACAGTTTATTCTTTAAAGTCTCCCCTGTTCTGCTATCCGACAATTCCGACCCCTCTTCACTAAGTATTAATTATCTCCCCATACAGGATTCGAATGATGCTTCCATTTGTTTCTTTTGAAAATAGACTCATTAAGCATGTAAATTATAACCCATAATTATTTTTTTACAATTTTTAACTATTTTCCCAAGTCAGAACAGGGGATTCCAAAATTATTCTAACTCTGTCTCACAAAAATTCAAATATCTAAGAATATTTAATTCTTTTGCTTGCACTGTTTATTTTATGTGAAAATAGACTCAATAATATTTAATTTCATATCTTATTCAACCTTTAATTCAATTTTCACTATTTTTGATGATTTTTCAAATTGATACAACTGCTGCTGTCTAAACTATTTTATTGCTAATTTTACTCTATCATGTTTTCTTTGTATTAATTCTCATTTACACACATATAACACTAAAGTATATCCATAGTTAGCCATGCCAATAGCTAGTTATCATCAAATATTTACAAGCCTTCATTGTAACACTTACTCTATATCAACCTTACCAAAGTTCGATCACATATCGAGCACATTGCTCATGAATATATATAGCCATGTACATGCACTTGTTCATCACATAATCACATTCAATTACACTTAGTCATTTTCCCATTGAACACATCGGAATATTATTGGATACATCGGAAGTTTGCACATAAGTGTCACACTTGTATCCAAAGCTACTTCACATCACATAGAGGCTCGTTCTCGAGCTATTCACTTTCACAGGTCTGCTCACACAAGCTGTCAGTCATTCGTTACTACTCATTGCTGCTCACACCAGCTGTCAGGTATCTGCAACACATGCCGGTATACCCAGCCACTGGTAGAACTTAAGACCAGCACCCGGATTCACTTAGTCACAATTTCACATAAATTTCACATAGGTCCTTAGTGAACATGTCACTCGTATCCATTTTTATTCCTAAGTTTCAACCAGAAAATTGCTCACTTGTCGATATTTTGTCAATAACAATCAATATTCAGCCACATCACACAAAATATATCAAAATGTGAAAACGTAAGTAAAAACGATGCTTTATTTACATACAAACTTACCTCAATAGCACAATCGGTGAAAAGGACTTATTCGTCATATTCTTTATTTTTCCACCGTTCTAAGTCTGAATCTCGTCTTCCTTGATCCATAACAACACATTTAACTCATTTATTCATCCTGCTACTCAAATTAGCCAAAATTCACATTTTTGGAAAATTTACATTTTTGCCCCTAAACTTTGTCATATTTACACTTTTGCCCCTAAGCTTGTAAAATGATTTTCATTCAATTTATTTGTACTTTAAGCCTAGCCAAACCAATTTTATAACTATAACAGCCCACAATTTCCATTAAAACACACTTTTACGACATGTTTTATAACTTTTACAAATTAGTCCTTGTAGGCATTTTTACCGAAAATCACTTAGTAAAAGTCGTTTCTCTAACCATAAACATGCATTTTCTACCAGTAAACACAAAAATACACACATATTCATCATGGGTCAAAACCTTAGACATTAACCATATCTCAAATTAGTGGTAGAAATAGATAGATCTTGTTACGAGGATTTCAAAAACGTAAAAATCATTAAAAACGGGGCTAGAATGAACTTACAATCGAGCTTGGAAGCTCAAAAAACCCTAGCCATGGTTTCCCCTTGTGAAATTCGGCCATGGGGTTGAAGATGGACAAAAATTGGCTTTTAATTTTGTTTATTTAATCATTTAATCACTAAATGACCAAAATGCCCCTAACTTAAAAATATTCTATTTCACTTATTTCATGTCCATTTTTGTCAAAAAAAATTAACCAATGGTCTAATTACCATTTAAGGACCTCCAATTTAAAATTTCATAACAATTGGACACCTCTAACATGTAGAACTCAACTTTTGCACTTTTTACAATTTAGTCATTTTGACTAAATTGAGTGCCCAAACGTCAACATTTTCGAATGAAATTTTCACGAAATCATTTTGTGAAATCGTAGACCATAAAAATATAATAAAAATAAATTTTATTATGTCAAATTTGTGGTCCCCAAACCACTGTTCTGACTAGGTTCAAAATCATGCTGTTACAAACTATCCTTGAAACAGTGAATTAACAGTTGGTCATTGTTGACATATCCCGTTATCCTTCAGCAGAACATAGTGAGGTGGGCCTCAGGACAACTAGTCCCATTATACTTTTCAAACTCTAGAGTCTTGAATTTTGGTGGGAGTACTAGATCGGGGACCAAACTCAAATCCTTAGCATCAATCTTGCAATGGTAATCAGCATTTTCCATTGCTCTGAATTTTTCTTCCAACCACTTGCATCGATCTTCTAGTTGTTTTGGAAGCTCTACCCTTGCTTTATCCATTTCTGCCATATCGTCTAAATCAGGAACAATGGGATTGGTCGGATTATCCCTAGGGTTGGAACTCGAACCCGTTGGGTAGTTCATCGGTGCTGAGGTACCGGCTTGATATGGTTGAGGTCTTATGGTAATGGGTACTCTCCATGGATATGCGTCTGGTTGGGCCTGGACATTTATCGGGGTGAAGCCTTGGGGGTAGGTAGGGCCTTCATTATCATCCCCCGAGTTAACTGCAATACTTTTTCCTTTTTAGATTCCTCCCTCCAGCAACTGCATCAATTGGCTTAACATACTTCTTTGGGATTCTTATATTTGATCCCTCATGTCTTGCTACATTTTAGACAACTGCTCTTGCAGTTGTGCTTGTAACTGATCTTGCAAATCTTTCTGAATCTGTTCTAATGTTTCTAATCTTTGATCAATTGCTTTAGTATTGCCGCGGGACCGTAACGATGTTCAGTTGGTAGATTCTTGTTGGTTTCTAAGGTAACTATCATAATTTTGATTAATTAGGGTCTTTTTATGAAACTTAATGCATATGATGAATTGTAAAGCAGATGAATGAAATGAATGCAAAAAGAGGCATTGATTCTGATTCAATTATATTAGAACAACTTTACTAGAAAACAAATTTCTTTACATAAAACGAATTACATATACGGCTTTGCCCTAATACTCAAAGCCTTGACTTTTCTAAGAAGCCAAGCTAATTCTCAGCCCCGATCTGATTCTGATTCGTATTTTAAGCTTAGCATGTCAGCTTGAACTGCTAGGGTTTGCAAATGATCGGCCACTTCCTGCACCTGAGCCACAGCTTCGCCCATGATGTAGTCTCTATCCCTAACTTGACCTTGAGAACATTTGAGATGTTTTCTTTTATAAACATGAACTAAACCCCTCAAATACCTAAGAGGGATGAAACCTAAGACGGATCTTGTTATTGTTTTCTGAACTGTATGATAAATACTTGATTTGTTCTTAATTTTGTGTTCTTAATTCTTGTTTAATACTTCGGGATATTGATTCAAGTATTGATGTGCTTATTCAGAGGAGCAAAAGTACCTGTTTAATAGTAGATCTAGCATAGTTAAGCGGAGTTGATCGCACTCCTAGAGATAGGACGACGAAAATCTGTCGGATTAAGGTCAAACCTAATATGGGAGTCCATAAATCGAATTAATGCAACACTAGGAGTTTTAATTAGAAAGAGATTTTAATTAATCAACCTAGGGTTAGATGTTAGTAGCCTCGAAAGAGATATTAATATAAATTAAGGAATCCTACGGATCAAGTCAAGTGAATAAATCGTCTGAATCAGAGTTAAATAACAAGTGAAGTCTAGATAGATTCTTCCTCGGGTATTGTCTTATTCAATTCGTTTTCTCAAAAGTATTTTCCCAATTCATTCTATGTGTCTTAGCATCCTTAGTTTAGTAATTAGTTAGATAAATATCAATCCCGCTTATTTTAGGCTAGATAATAAAAAGAAAGTTAGTACTAGTACTTTTGGTTCCTTTGGGTTCGACATTCCGGTCTTGCCACTAAACTATACTACTGTTCGATAGGTGTGCTTGCCTCAATCGTGGTAATAGTTAGTTTCTAGGCTCGATCATTCATTATATAAATATTAAAGCTTTCACACCACCATCAAGTTTTTGGAGCCGTTTCCGGGGAACTGAAACATTAGGAAAACTGAATTTTTATTACTTTAGTCATTCTTAATTTTATTTGCAATTTATTTTTATTTTACTTTAACTTTTCTAATTTTTCTTTTATTTTGCTTCTGATAGGTTTTTCTAGTTTATGACTAGAATGAACCCGTCAGGACCTTTGATTTTTTACAGCGATATAGAAGGTACCATTCACAGAAACCGTAGAGAAATAAGGTGAAACCTACAATACAAGAAGAAGAGCAAGAGGACGATACCAATACTACCGAAGAGATGGCTGATAACAATCCGCTACCTCCTATAGTTGCCGCGAACCCGATGAATCAAAATCCTGCTCCTCGTACTATGTATGATTATGCTAAACCTAATTTAACATGAACTGAATCAAGTATTGTTAGACCTGCTACTGCTGCAAATAATTTCAAACTGAAACCTAACACAATTCAGACGATACAGCAATTTGTTTAGTTTGATGGTTTGCTGGATGAAGATCCAAATAATCACTTGGCGAAATTCCTAGAATTTTGCAATACTTCAAAATAAATGGCGTTTCTAATGATGCCATTCGTCTTTGGTTGTTTCCCTTTTCATTGAGGAACAAAGCTAAATAGTGGTTGAACTCGTTACCACGAGGATAAATCACTACATGGGAACAAATGACCGAAAAATTTTTGTTAAAATATTTTCCGTTGGCTAAAACAGCCAAGTTGAGGAATAATATCTCTTCTTTTGTGTAGATGGATTTAGATACACTTTACGATGCATGGGAGAGATACAAGGATCTACTAATGAGGTGCCCTCACCATGGGTTAACCTTGTGGCTACATGTCCAAACCTTTTACAACAGTGTGAACCCCTCAACTAGGCAGTTGATCGATTCAGTCGCCGGTAGAACCCTAAATAACAAGACTCCTGAAGTGGCTTATGAGTTTATAGAGGAGATGTCACTGAATAACTATCAGTGACAAGTCACGAGGACAAAACCAACAAAAGCCGCCAGAGTTTTCAACCTCGACGCAGTGATGGTGCTATCAAACTAGGTAGAACTGTTAAGTAAGAAAATTGATGGTTTATGTAGTTCTTCGCAAGTACATCCAGTTATGCAGTGCGATACAAATAGAGGAGGGATGAACAACACAGAATATCCACCTTACAACCCGAGCGCTAAAAACGAGCAAGTTCACTATATGGGTAATAATTCTAGACCTTAAAATAACCCTTATAGTAATTCTTACAATCCAGGTTGGAGGAACCACCCCAATTTCTCATGGGGTGGCCAAGGAAATCAGAGACAACAACCCCTCCCACGCTTTCAATAGCAACTCAACTCACAAGAAAAGAAGTCGAACCTTGAGGAGATGCTAACAAAATTCATCGCAGTGTCAAAAACTCGTTTCCGAAACACCCAAACAACACTTATAAATCAACAAGCATCGATTCAAGGGATCGAGAACCAATTAGGGCAACTTGTTAAGTAGTTCTCTGAACGATCACAAAGAAGCCTGCCAATCAACACAGAAACTAACCCGAAGGAGCAACTTCAAGCAATAATGGCTCGCGATAGTGAAGGGTTAGATGAACCAAAAGTGAGGCAAGAGAATGTGGTAGAGGAAGGTAAGGTTAAGGTAAACCATAATAAACAAAAATCAAAAATCACAGAGTACCAACCTCGCGTGCCATACCCCAATGCGATGAAGAAAGACCACACAGATGAACAATTCGGTAAATTTCTTGAACTTTTAAAGAAATTACATATTAACTTACCGTTTCTTGAAGCTCTTCCGCAAATGCCAGATTCAAGGAAATTTTTAAAAGAGCTTTTAACAAACAAACGCAAGTTAGACGAGAAGTTGCATTTGGAGCTAAACGCAGTGTGCTCAGCAATTCTGCAAAATAAACTACCACGAAAATTAAAAGATCCAGGGAGTTTTACAATTCCATGCTTAATTGGTAGTTTATCTCATTGATAATGCTTTAGTTGATTTAGAGAAATGAGCATAAATGTTATGCCTTATAAAATGTTTAAATAGCTAGGTCTAGGGAAATCGAAACAAACTAGGATGAGTATTCAATTAGCTGATAAAACTATTAGAATTCCTAGGGGTATAATTGAAGATGTTCTAGTAAAAATTGATAAATTCGTATTCCCAGTAGACTTTGTCATTTTAGACATGGATGAGGACAATAATATCCTTTTAATTTTAGGAAGACCTTTTTTAGCAACTGCTAGAACTAAAATTGATGTTGGTATAGGAGAACTCATACTTCGTATAGGTGAGAAAACGGTCACTTTCAAGCCCTTAACTCGGCTAGGACATCAAGTAATAAAGGTGAGAATATAAATTCTATTAATAACCATTCGGTTAAACCTTCTTTTCAGGAAGCACCATAGAACTACACAACTGAGCTAGATCCTAGACCTCATGCCAACAAGGAAATAACTCATGAGGAACGAAAGCTTCATATTGATGAACTAGACGAGTGGAAAACACATTTCGAGGAGAAATTAGGAACACACGAAGCAAAACCAAAGCAAAACCATGTCAAACTTAAGGATGAGCCAAACAAATTTAAGATCAGAGATCGGGTATCGTTGAATAAAATAGACCCTCGGATCGCCACTTCAGACCTTGATACAAACGAAGAAATCCCATTTGAGGTACTGAATATCTTCCCATATGGAACAGTCGAGGTAACTAATCCCAAGTTCGGCACTTTTAAGGTAAACACTACTCTACTCGAACTATACAATAATCATAGAACTGATAGCAGGGGTGAGGAGTTTCATCTCCTCAAACAACCATGAATACGCGAATGAGAGGTAAGTCTAGCTTAAGACTTTAAACGAGCGCTTCTCGGGATGCAACCCGAACACTAACCCCATTAATTTTCATATGTTTATTTTTATTTTTATTTTTACTTTTAGTATCTAACTACAAACTAACCAAATTAATGAAACATAGGCTTCCCTACCACACGGCCTTACACACGAGCGTGGCTGTGGTGGCCGTATGGACACTACGAATTTACACACCAGCGTGGCAGAACCAAGGACGAAAAAATCTCCAAACCATGAGCGGCAATAAAATGCCACGACTGTGTGATACGGCCGTGGTCGATACTGATTTATCAACATGGGCATGGCGACCTGCACACGGGTGTGGGAGAAATGAACGAAGCACAACACGGTCGTGCGATACGGCTGTGTGACCCAACACGCCCATGGTACACGGGCGTGGGAAGCCACCAGATCCCTATTTCTATATAAACCCCATTTTCTACTCACTTTCTCCACCAAACCCCTTTCCTCTCAACCCTAGACACCATACTTTTTCTTCCTTTTTCACCATCCTTACCACTATCACTCAATGCCAATGGCAAGGCCCACACTACCATTCCCATGTCGAAGAAACGAAAGGACCCTAGCACAACCTCCCCGTACGAGACCAATCTACATGAGTTCATGCCGGTCGCTTCATTTATCCGACAAGCTAAGGACATTTGAGTCCATTTAATTTTTCTTTTTCTTTCTCTTCTCCTTTATTTTCCTTCCCTTTTTCTTTCTTATGCTTAATTTATATTATTAAATTTTAATTTCTATCATTTAGGTTCAAAAGGCTGTTAGGGAATCACCACACCACGACCATATAAATCACCCCCACCTCGCGAACCATCTAACAATAAGGACTTTTAAGTCCATTGATCTTTTCTTTTAATTTTATTCTAATTTTTACACTTTTTCTCTTTATCTTTCTTGTCTTTAAATAGATAATTAGTATATTTTGAATTATTCTTATTATTTCCTGGTTATTTCTTCACGAGTTACCCAATTTCTTCATCTAGCGCAGTGATTGTTGGCGGCCACCATACCACCACTAGAGACTCCTCCTCCAACTTATCCTACACCTCCGAATCAAGTTTCTACACTTCCAACTCAAGAAATCCATCCAAAATTCAGGAAGTTTCCCCTCTCCCTTTCTCTTTTAATATAATTCTATTAATCTCTAGAATATCTATCTTTGTACATTGAGGGCAATGTACATCTTAAGTGTGGGGGGTGAATCCTAAAAGTTCCTAACTTTTTGCATTATTCTCAAATCCCTGAATTTTGTCTTTTCTTCTCATATCACTATTAGAACAAATTCTGATTGATTTATGATTTTTATTGATATGTCTTGAATTAAAACATAGGCGGTTGTGCATTGATTGTTTAAACTTGAAGGCTTTAGAGAATCAAGCATGATGAGTTGATTTTTGAAAATTAAAAATTTGCTAGGTTGTTTCCCCAAGTTTAGGTATTATCTTGAAATTTGAAGTTCACAGGGTTGACATCAAAAACCAATTATTTCTATGAGATTTTGAGCCTTTAGAGCATACATTCTTTCATGCTCACTTTTATTGTTGCTTTGAGTGAGTTAATATTGATCTTTTATTCTAGAACTTGGTTCGATTATACATGTCAAAACCACACTTTTGATTTGATATACTGAATGATAAAGGCACCTAGGATTTAGCTCACTTACTTCCCAAAAGGCCTACCTTCATATCTAACCCTTAGTGAACCCCATTGAGCCTAACAATCCATTCATTGATTTACCCTTAATATTAACCCCAGACTTACTCTTTTTGATTCATTAAGAATTTTTCCTATTAACCTTTTTATCGATATTTGATTTGAGAAGTTGCCTAACTATGTTTTCCATTTAAGTTGTTAAATTCTTATTATTGTACTTGATTTGTTCTTAGAAAAAAAGTTGAAAGTATATCTATTACTAGTTCTATGTTTTTATGAGCTTAAATAGTAAATCTCACATCTTTAGAAGAAGCTCGTATTATTAATATCATTATTCATTATTAGACTATTTCTCTAGCTAGGTAATTTGTCAATTCAATCTCGATTCTAACCTCCCCTTTCAGCTTGTGACCACACCCCCTAACCAAGCCATGTTACAACCTTTTTAAAGACCTTTTGATCAATGTATCATCTCAATTTATAGTGGTGGAGATCTGATTTTCATGCAAGCCTATGGTAATAACTTTTCATATTGATTATTGACTGCTTAATTTTTTGTCCCTTAAACACTTAGAGCGATTTGAGTGAATCCTTAGTGAGGAAGTTAACTCTGTGATATTTTGAATCAAAAGTGATTACTTAGATAAGGAGGGATACCTATGTTTTTCATGAATAAAATGCTCAACTTGGATCATTTGAAACTCTGATGTTCTTTTAGTTGAATTCTCGATGTATGGTTACTTACGGATTAATTTGAGCCATCATTAATAGGAATTATAAATTGAGAAGAACGAACTTTAATTGTGAGTTGAGGATTTTGCTTAAGGACAAGCAAATGCTTAAGTGTGGTATACATATTTTAATCCCACATTTGGAATACTTTTGGATGATTTATCCCTTGAATTGTGGAATTTGATGCTCCTAATCTTTTAATTTCATGTTTTATATTTAGAAGAGCATAGGAGGATGAAAAGAACGAGAAACGAGCCAAAAACGGAGAAAATGGACCAAAGTAAGAAATCTACATGGCCTGGAGTTCGCCACATGGCCGTGCCACTTTAGCAGAGTTGAACACGGCCCAGGGCTCGATTCACACAGGTGTGCCACATGAGCGTGTCCCTACCGTGACCTGTTTTAATTCCACTCGAAAAAGGATACTTAGAGTGAAAGAAAGACATTCCAAAAGCCTATATAAACACCCTAGAGGGCAACCTAAAAGGGGAGTTGGTCAGAGTCCGACAAAGAGTTCGACAGAAGGCCTCTGTTAGGGCTTTCGACAGGAGCAAAGATAGAGAGAGCTGAAAATAGGGAATTACTCGAAGAAAGCCAGTTGATCCATCTTAGAAGCTGGAATCACACTCAAGACTAAGGATCTTCCCTTCAATTTCCTTCAAGGGGTTTTAGGGTTTTTCTTTATGTTTTGTTATTTAATTTCTTCTGAGATGTATTTTTTTATAAACATGAACTAAACCCCTCAAATACCTAAGGGGGATGAAACCTAAGACGGATCTTGTTATTGCTTTCTGAACTGTATGATAAATACTTAATTTTTTTCTTAATTATGTGTTCTTAATTCTTGTGTTAATATTTCAGGATATTGATTCAAGTATTGATGTGCTTATTCAGAGGAGTAAAAGTCCCTGTTTAAGAGTAGATCTAGCATAGTTAAGCGGAGTTGATCGCACTCCTAGAGATAGGACGATGAAAATCTGCCGGATTAGGGTCAAACCTAATATGGGAGTCCATAGATCGAATTACTGCAACACTAGGGGCTTTAATTAGAAAGAGATTTCAATTAATCAACCTAGGGTTAGACGTTAGTAGCCTCGAAAGAGGTATTAATATAATTAGGGAGTCTTACAGATCAAGTCAAGTGAATAAATTGTCTGGTTCAGAGTTAAATAACAAGTCTAGGTGGATTCTTCCTCGGGTATTGTCTTAATCAATTGGTTTTCTCAAAAGTATTTTCTGAATTCATTCTCTGTGTTTTAACATCCTTAGTTTAGTAATTAGTTAGATAAATATTAATCCCCTTTATTTTAGGCTAGATAATAAAAAGAAAGTTAGTACTAGTACTTTTGGTTCCTTTGGGTTCGACATTCCGGTCTTGCCACTAAACTATACTACTGTTTGATAGGTGCGCTTGCCTCAATCGTGGTAATAGTTAGTTTCTAGGCTCGATCATTCATTATATAAATATTAAAGCTTTCACACCACCATCACCCATATCTCTTTCAACTCTTGAAGATTATTCTAAGTCACATTGATGCGAGTAAAATCCCACAATTCTGACACATACCCCTCCGTCAGACTATCACCCTTCTCTAATTGCGTTTTCTCGGACCATATTCAGACAGCTGCATTACCTTTTACTTTATCAAGAAATCCCCTTTCCATGGAAAGCTCTCTATTTAGTAACTGAACGTGAATCAACACCTTTTTTTATGATGAAAATGTTATGCAATCACATTCAAAACAAAACAAGTCAGTATGTTTCATACAGAGCTAGAATTCAAAGCAAGCAAGAAATAATAAATAAAACACTATTCGGGTGATCACTGAGGGTTCGGTGTAGTTCTACCTAGGGTAGGCTTTTAGGGCTCATTATATGCAGAACAGTTCTAAAGTAAGGGTACCTGAACCAGCAGATTCCTCGATCTTCACCTATTATAGGTTCATACGGATTGAGTTCAGTTTAGGGGAATACATTATCTTATGGCTATACGGAGATGAAAATCTCAAGAAGACATAGGTACAGATGTATCTCGAAAGTGATCCACTATCCTATATGGAGGTGAAGATCTCACAAAGGAATAGTTTCTCACTCCCACTTAAAAGGGTATAATCGACTGGTTATGTGATGCAATATGCGAAAATATATCGAAAAGACTCGAACCAATAAAGCAAACATATCAAAAGGATCGTAAATTTATACCAAATTATCAATTTTCGACAAAAAATAAAAAGTAATCAACTTGTGGCTTGACTCTCTTATTTTGTCCCCAGCGGAGTCGCTAAGCTGTTGAAACTGTTTTTTGAAAGTTGACTTTTATTTTGAAAACGAAAATGGGAGTCGCCACCAATTCCTTTTCTATAAGGGGCGATCGGATCACCTTGTAATTTGATTGTTTTAATAAAAAGTTTCATTTAATAAAACAATGATTTTTGGTCTACAAAATCCAGAAAATATGTTCGGGAGTCGGTTATGCACGAGGAAGGGTTAGCACCCTCGTTACGCCCAAAATTGGTACCTAATTAATTACTTGATGTCTTGATGTCGAAAGTTGAAAACTCGAAAAGAATTTAAAATATAATCCCTCTTTGTATTAATGTATATATTTTTTAGTAAAATCCATTAAATAAATCAAAACGTGTGTAAAAGGCTTTCTTATCTCGAGGTAACAAAAGGTCGCATCTTGTAAGTTAGGATGCGACGTATCGAATTCTCGAAAATAAGCTTGCCTTTTATTTTTTTTATATTAAATCTCACGTACTTTAATTTTTAAAGGGTATTCAGTCATCTAGGTTCAATGAGAAAGTCAAAACCCCGTAAGTTAGGGTATGACTTCTCAAGTCCCCAAATACGGAACATTGCCTTAATTTTAAAATTTTCTTTTATCGGGTAATAACAAATGTAACAATGCGTGTTTATCTTATTTGGGTATAGTACAACAATGAATAAATATGTCTAAACACGATTCAAGACATGATTATAGTGAAATAAAATAAAACAGTAGTGTATGAAAGTGGAACGATGACATACGAAAAATAAAATGACATGCTAGTCAATAACAGTAATATAAATATAGTAATAAAAAAATTCATAATGATAATGATGATAATTATATTACATTTACTATTTAATACTAATATAAAAAAATCAAGGAATAATAATAATAATAATAAAATATAAATTTTGAAATATATTGAAAGTAGTAAATAAATAAATAAATAAATAAATAAAAAGGCACAATAAAAGAAAATATAAAAAAACCAATTGTAAAAATAAAATAAAGTAAATATTAAGTAAATAAAATAAATAAGTGAATATCAATAAAACATTTGATTAAAAATTAAGACTAAATAAATAATAAAATAACAAGTGAAACAGTTTGTAAAAAGTTAAATAACCAAGGATCAAATTGAAATTTAAATAAAAATAAGGGGCATAAATTGTAAATAACAAAGTAGACTATTAAGGATTAAAATATAACTCGCTAAAAATGATAGGGACCGAATGGGAAAATAACCCTGGTCCATATGCGCACCATTTCTCAGAAGACTAAAATGAATTAAAATTAAAATTCCATGGTAAAATTAAAAGAAAAAAAACTTATATGTGAATCTTCCAAAAAGCGGAAAGACCTATCGTGCAAATAGACCATTAATTAAAAACGTGTGGATCCTCTAGGCGAATCAAGTCGGATTTCGACTCGGCCCCCCAAAACGACGCCGTTTTGGGCGCTTGGGGGGCTGAGTGAAACGGGGCCATTTCACTAGGCTATTTAAGCCAAAAAACTTCAAAAAAAAAATTCATTTTTATCCCCTTTTTAAAAAAAAAACTCTCCTCTTCTCTCTCAAAGTCTCCCCCCACGTCCGGCCTAGGGATCCGGTGAGTCCTACGACAGCCACTGGTTGCCGGCGACAAACTCCGCCGTCCCCAGTGGAGGAAAAACACCAAAAGATCCCCCTTTAAAACCTGCTGCCCGTAGAATGTCGATTCGGGACCAAAACCCCCGAAAACCCGGCCAAACTCAGCGGAGAAATAAAGAAACATTTCGTTTCTCCTCCTTTTTCGGCGTAGCCTTTAAACGAATCCCTAAGGATTCGGTGGCTTTCTAAACTGACGGCGACCATGCGCGGTGGTGGTGCAGCGAAGAAGTAAAAAAAAAACCCTTATATTTTATTTCAAAATAAAAAAGAAAACTCTTGTTTTAGATTCTGTTCTTCTTTTTTATTTTTTATTTTAAAATTTAGACAAAAAATAAAGCAAATCACCTTTAAAGTTTTGTTTCTTTTTTTATTACTCTGGTGTGTGTAAAAAATTACAAGTAAAATATGTGGCCTTTTTTATAGCCGAAATACGAAACCATCTGTTTGTTTTTTGCTCTTTTTTTTCGTTGTCTTCTCTACTTTGCGTGTCTGTTCCTCTTTGCAGGTGACAGTGGAGTGATTGATGGTGGCGATGGTGGCAGAGGGGCGTCAGAGGCATGTGGAGAGGAGCACCGACGTGGCATACGGCCAGGGTTTCTTCTTCTCCTTTTTGCTGAAAATAGTTTAGTTTTTGGGCCATTTAGGCCACTAGCGTTTTCTTGTATTTGGGCTGTAATTGTGTTTGTAATTTTGGGCTTGTAATTTGTTGTAAATGGACTCTAGACTTTAATTATTTTAGTTTAAGTTTGTTTTATTTTGTAATCGGGGCCCGGGCTAAATTGGCCTATTACACAAATGAAGGTACGCTAGGCACTTAAGATGGTTGTTTTGGTATGAATTGAGTATGTTTGATTGTGTTTTGAATAGGTTAAATGGCTGGTGAATTGGTTGCTTAGTGCCCAAGTAATCACAAATTGGCCCAAGTAATCACAAATTGGTAAACTTGAGTTTCAAGGTACATTTAGGTACACAGGGCCTGGGACGCAATCTATCATACGGCTGTGTGCCACACACGGGAAACATACACGGGCATGTGCCTTGAGCTGTAAAAAAAATAGTATAGGTGTAGTTTCTACACGGTCGTGTGACCCAAGTCAGTGAGTTACACGAGCACAAATATAGGCTAGGACATGGTCGCGTGTCTCAAGTCAGTGAGTTACACAGGTAGAGAAATGGGTTGGGACATGGTTGTGTGTTCCAACTTCGAAATTCACACGGTTTGGGTCATTCCACACAGCTGTGTGTCCCCTGTTTCTAGGTATTTTGAGATTTCACCCTAAACTTCTAGAATTGTTTCAAATTGGCCTCTATTTTTTCTTAAATCATTTTTAAGGTCCTGTAAACTCGTATTTAGGATAGATTTTTACTATTATTTGAATGAATTAACTTGCATTTTAATTATGATTGATTAATTGATTGATTGATTGATTTGATAGTAATGCCCGTGACCGTAATCCGTTAACAGAGAGGGGTTAGAGGTGTTACAAAAATATAATTTTTTTCAAGAGTTATCACTTCCCTTTACTTCGACCTGGAGTTTTTGTTTCGATTGTCTTTCGTAATCCAGTAGCAGCAACTTATTAAAAGATTATAAGATTTCCATTAAAATCCCCATTACAAACATTTTACTAACATTTCAACTACATACGACCCCCATGTAGGGCCTTCCTGTAACACTCTTCCCTTCTATAATCATAACTTACAAAGCTATAAGACTTACTAGAAGGCAGAATCATTTACTCATTAGACAAGATCTTAGTTCGATCTTAAAGAGGTAGAAGAAGAGGATGTTAAGGTTAGAAAGAAAAACCTGAACATTAAGCAGATAGAAAAGCCATCTAAAATGTCCCCTTCCCATAGATATACTCTCGATCCCCCTGATTTCCCTACCAAATCCAGGGTAGGTAAAAGAAAATCCAACAAAGGTTAACCTCACTGTTGACCAGTCATGGGAGGGTCAAATCAATCCATTTAACTTTTATTGGGAAATGGCCAGCTATGCTGCTTGTGATGATTTTTTTAGTTGGCTTGTTTTAGTGTAAAAGAAATCTTTCATATATCTTACTACTCTATTCTTTACTTTGATCTCATTCTTCTATTGCTGTTGTAACAGCCCGATTTAGGGGCTAGTCGTAACAGTGGTTTCGGAACGACTAGTTCGAGGTTAGAGAAAATAATTTTCATGATATTTTATGAGTTAGAGCATAATTATATAAGTACATGATAATTTTGGTGCTTTAATTTTAGCAATTTCATGCTTAATCGCGAAAAAGGACTAAATCGCATAAAGTGCGGAAGTTCCATTTTATTGGCTAGAGGTGCCTAATAGCTAAGGATTATTAATTGGAGGTCCTTAATGTGCAATTAAACCTTTCTAAGGTTAATAGCTGATCATAGGGGACAAAGAAATGAATTTTAAATGAATTAGGTGAGGTTTTGGTGGAAATTTATCTAGAATATAATAAAATAATAAGAAGAAAAGATATCATCTTTTCTTTCCCTTCTCTCCACCAAAAATTCTCACGAAAAATAGCCATGGATGTAACATCCTGGAAATGGGCCTATGCATTTTTGATTTAATTATACGAAATGGCATGTCTTATGTGTTATAAATGTATGGTGAACATTTTTGGAAACTTGGAAATGTAAGGAAATGACTTGGAAATATAAGGAAATGTCTTGTCTTGGAAATGTAAGGAAATGACTTGGAAATGGAAGGAAATGTCTTGTCTTGGAAATGTAAGGAAATGACTTGGAAATGGAAGGAAATGTCTTGTCTTGGAAATGTAAGGAAATGACTTAGAAATGTAAGGAAATGACTTGGAAATGTAAGGAAATGATTTGGAAATGATTCAAAAGTGGAAAGTGAACATTTCTGGAAACTTGGAAATGTAAGGAAATGTCAAGTTTAAAGAGGCAAACGAAAATTTTTGGAAACTTAGAAATGACTTAGAAATGTCGAGTTCTAAAGTTTAAAAGAGGAAATTAAGGCAAGGTGGCCTTAAGAGAAAAAGTATGTGAAATTTGACACGCAAACAGGCTTGGAAAAGTGGCCTGGAGATGCCACTTAGGGCCTCTGGAAATGGCGCCACATGCAAGGGGATTGGGCCTGAGTTCGAGTCACAGGGAAAGCAAATAAAAGAAATTTTATTTTTGCTTCCAAAAGAAGTGAGGTGGACGGCACAAGGCTATAATTTAGGAGCCTTTATTCTTTTATTTTTTTAAGAGATAAATAGTGGATAAATAAGGGATAAATAATGGATTTATTTTAGATTATTTTCAAGAGATAAATGAGGAATTATTCTTTAATTAGGAAAATAAGGGAGAAGTGATGGCCAAGTAAGGGACTTTGAGTTTAATAATTTCGGCTAAGTAAGGATAGTTGCTGAATTATTTTTTATTTTAGGAGATAATTAAAGAGATAAAGCTATCAAAAGAGTGATGGCCAAGTAAGGGATTCTAAGTTAGTAAATTCGGCTATATAAGGAAAAGAGGGCCATTCGTCATTCTTTCTCTCAACCCTTCTCTCTGCCGAATTTCCTAGAGCATTTGTTCTTCTTTTTTTTGTTAGCCAAAGCGAAAATTCAAGATATCACCATTAGCCAATTTCTTTTCTTTCCAATCCATCAAAAGCCAAATCTTTGAGGGGCTTCAAGCATAGGTGCTGTAGATTTCTTCAAGAAAGGGTAAGAACAAGTTTTGATTTCTATTGTTTTCTTTTAGATTTGTCGAAATCTAGGACTAATCCCATCAATATTCTTATTTGCCGAAATTTGGAAGGATTCTTTCGGGATTTTTGCCATAGTCGACTATAAAGAAAAAGATCTTCGAGATTTGACTATCAAGATAAGTCATATCTGACATTTGGCCAAGGGCCATTGATTGTGATTAAAGGTTAGAAGTTGATCTAACATGTGGTTTTAGGGATTTCGACAGAAGCTATAACCAAGGGATAATTTCGGGATTTAAGATCCTTAAGGTATGAATATTCAGCCAAGGCCTATTTTAGTAGTTAGATCTATTTTTATGTGTTTTAAGCTGAAAACTAACCGATTCAAGGGATCTAGTGATTAGCCGATTTCAAAGGGGAAGAATACAAGTTTTCGGGATTTGATTAATTATCAAATCGGCAGCAAGGGATTTAGGATCTAAAGCGATAAATCGGTTTTTCGGGATTTCAAGGAATTCGTTAAGCTAATCAGGTGTGTACCCCACACTATTTCATAATATATTTTATGGCTATGTTTAATTAATATATGTGATATTAAGAATGTGAATATGGCTAAGGTACCATAATGTGGTACAAAGTACTCAGGTACGTTTCCTACTCCTACTAGGAATATGAAATATGTTATTTGTAACATGAGAATAAGAATGTGAACTTTGGCATATTAATGCATATTACAAAATGGGGCATATGGGTTTTGAAAGGGGAAGTGAATGTGGTGACCTAAGACCACGAACACGGTGACCTAAGACCGTGGTATCTCGAATGTGGTGACCTAAGACCACGATGAATCTGAATCGATGACCTAAGATCATGATATCTCGAATGTGGTGACCTAAGACCACAAATGCGGTGACCTAAGACCGCGATATGGAGTGTAGCGGAAGGAGGGTCAACTTAGTAGTCCCCACGGTGTACAAAGTTGGTACGGGGGAGTGTAGCGGATGGCTTATTAGGTTTGGGTTTGGGAATGCATCATAATTTGTATGCTATGATATGAATGTGTAATATTTGTTATGCTGATTCTATTATGATTTAGTGTTGTGTACACATTGAGTCTGTTGACTCACCCCGCTGTGGGACCATGTTTGGTGATGAATAAGAATGGACCGAGACAGCGAGAACTTGTGGTGGCCATGCTCAATATGAAGTTTTTATTTTTATGGACTATTAATTTCTAAGTACTCAGAATTATTTAAATTTACTTGATGTAATAAGGCCATAAGGCCATAGTGCACTATTTTATTTCTGTTTTTATTTATTATGTTACGAAATTTTTATTAAGTTAAAGATTAAGTAATTTACTTTAAATGTATTCTATATGTTTTATCACCTAAAATTTAAAAGGGTTTTCATTTTAAAACGATTTTGTTTTCTACTCGAGCCCAACCCAAAACAATATTTCTTTCAAAACACACTATTTTCCCAAAGTAACAAAAGAACTTTGAACCAGGTTTTACTTGAGGAACATACTGATCCTATCTGTGCTCGTGGGCGGGTATGGGTGTGTTTTAGTTTGGTATCGAGCTGTTTCAAACTCTCGGCTGTGGTTTAAGGCCCAAAACATTTTCAAAATCTAGCCCAAAAGAAATTTGTGGAAATTTTCAGGTTTTTCTGGCATGGCACCTAAGTCTCCGACCCGCAGTGCACCAGGTAAGTACCCCTATCCATTGTGTAATTTATTGTATGATCTGTAGAAGGGTAGGAATGGAATGTAGAAATAGTATGATAGGTACTTGAACCCTAGGATTAGTTTACCCCAACTATTACATAAGACTTAATGCCTAATTAAACAAACCTACAGCTAAGTCGCCGAGTTAGGGTGTGGTAACCCCTGTGTGCATGTCTAGGATTGGATCGGGAAGAGCCTGGTACTTAAGCAGTCCTAGTGACTCACCTCCTCTTCACTGGAATCCTACCTGGTGCGTAGCTACGGTTCACCCTAACCAAGAGGACTCAGTCACAGGCTAAACGCAATAACTAAAACCCGAAAGGGAACTAGCCGTATTTTTAAAAAAACCCTAGTTTTAAAACTCTTAAAATTACCTTTTTAATTTGTGAGAACTATTTTTACAAAATTTTTCCGAAAAATTTTTGGTTTGTAAAATTACAAAAAAATACCCCTAGCGGTAAAATTACAAAAATGCCCTTGGTTTATAAAATGTCCAAACTACCCATAGTTTAATCGAAATTTCCTTAATTTATAAATGTTCAAAAACCCTAATTTGCAAAATATCAAAATACCTTGATTTTGGAAAATTACGAAATTGCCCCTAACTTGCACATTACCAAAATGACCCTAATTCCCAAAATTTTTGCAACATCACCATTTTGGAAAACAAATTCTCAAAAATAACCCTAAAGTTTTGTAAAATCTACAATACCCTGATTTATTGAGCTTTACAAATTTACCCTGGTTTATTACCAAAATACCCCTGAGCTTCAAAATTACCGAAATGCCCTCGGATTTTAGAATTTCCAAAAATACACCGGGAACACAAAATTACCAAAATACCTTTACTGACAAAATTACCAAGGAACCTTATTTTGAAAAATTACGAAAATACCCCTGTAGGATAAATTACGAAAATACCCCTGAGATAGGAATAAGGCAAAGAGTGTTCGAATAGTGAATGTGGGTGGTAGATACCACTGAATAAATATGTCTATGTTGATGAATGAATGTGCCTCTATTGAGGAATGAAGGTGTCTCTGTTGATGAATGTGAATGTGATTCTCTCAATTAGAGTAGTGAACTTGAATCAAACTTTGTGTGATCGAAAGAACTACTTCTAAATATCTTTATTTCATAAAATTGTTCATGGTTAATAAGTGGAACAAAATTTTGATGCATAAAACTTTTTAATCAGATTAAATCGCGGCGTTAGAAATGAGTTCTAGGGGACGTTAACTTAGAGATTGTGCCTAGGAAGTATGATGGTTCTATTAAAATCAGAGTGTGCAGCATAAGCGTAGTGTGGTGAGTTAAGATGTACGATTATTCGTTAGTAAGTAATTTCGAGGATGAAATTATTTTTAATGGGGGTAGAACTGTAACATCCTGGAAATGGGCCTATGCATTTTTTATTTAATTATACGAAATAGCATGTCTTATGTGTTATGAATGTATGGTGAACATTTTTGGAAACTTGGAAATGTAAGGAAATGACTTGGAAATGTAAGGAAATGTCTTGTCTTGGAAATGTAAGGAAATGACTTGGAAATGGAAGGAAATGTCTTGTCTTGGAAATGTAAGGAAATGACTTGGAAATGTAAGGAAATGACTTGGAAATGTAAGGAAATGATTTGGAAATGATCCAAAAGTGGAAAGTGAACATTTCTGGAAACTTGGAAATGTAAGGAAATGTCAAGTTTAAAGAGGCAAACGAAAATTTTTGGAAACTTAGAAATGACTTAGAAATGTCGAGTTTTAAAGTTTAAAAGAGGAAATTAAGGCAAGGTGGCCTTAAGAGAAAAAGTATGTGAAATTTGACACGCAAACAAAGCTTGGAAAAGTGGCTGAGATGCCACTTAGGGCCTCTGAAATGGCGCCACATGCAAGGGGATTGGGCCTGAGTTCGAGTCACAGGGAAAGCAAATAAAAGAAATTTTATTTTTACTTCCAGGAGAAGTGAGGTGGACGGCACAAGGCTATAATTTAGGAGCCTTTATTATTTTATTTTTTTAAGAGATAAATAGTGGATAAATAAGGGATAAATAATGGATTTATTTTAGATTATTTTCAAGAGATAAATGAGGAATTATTCTTTAATTAGGAAAATAAGGGAGAAGTGATGTCCAAGTAAGGGACTTTGAGTTTAATAATTTCGGCTAAGTAAGGATAGTTGCTGAATTATCTTTTATTTTAGGAGATAATTAAAGAGATAAAGCTATCAAAATAGAAGAGTGATGGCCAAGTAAGGGATTCTAAGTTAGTAAATTCGGCTATATAAGGAAAAGAGGGCCATTTAGTAAATTCGGCTATATAAGGAAAAGAGGGTCATTCATCATTCTTTCTCTCAACCCTTCTCTCTGCCGAATTTCCTAGAGCATTTGTTCTTCTTCTTTTTGTTAGCCAAAGCCTAAAATTCAAGATATCACCATTAGCCAATTTCTTTTCTTTCCAATCCATCAAAAGCCAAATCTTTGAGCGGCTTCAAGCATAGGTGCTGTAGATTTCTTCAAGAAAGGGTAAGAACAAGTTTTGATTTCTATTCTTTTCTTTTAGATTTGTCGAAATCTAGGACTAATCCCATCAATATTCTTATTTGCCGAAATTTGGAAGGATTCTTTCGGGATTTTTGCCATAGTCGACTATAAAGGAAAAGATCTTCGGGATATGACCATCAAGGTAAGTTATATCTGACATTCGGCCAAGGGCCATTGATTGTGATTAAAGGTTAGAAGTTGATCTAACATGTGGTTTTAGGGATTTCGACAGAAGCTATAACCAAGGGATAATTTTGGGATTTAAGATCCTTAAGGTAAGTGACTATGAATATTCGTCCAAGGCCTATTTTAGTAGTTAGATCTATTTTTATGTGCTTTAAGCCGAAAACTAACCGATTCAAGGGATCTAGTGATTAGCCGATTTCAAAGGGGAAGAATACAAGTTTTCGGGATTTGATTAATTATCAAATCGGCAGCAAGGGATTTAAGATCTAAAGCGATAGATCGATTTTTCGGGATTTCAAGGAATTCGTTAAGCTAATCAGGTGTGTACCCCACACTATTTCATAATATGTTTTAAGGCTATGTTTAATTAATATATGTGATATTAAGAATGTGAATATGGCTAAGGTACCATAATGTGGTACAAAGTACTCAGGTACGTTTCCTACTCCTACTAGGAATATGAAATATGTTATTTGTAACATGAGAATAAGAATGTGAACTTTGGCATATTAATGCATATTACAAAATGGGGCATATGGGTTATTGAAAGGGGAAGTGAATGTGGTGACCTAAGACAACGAACACGGTGACCTAAGACCGTGGTATCTGAATGTGGTGACCTAAGACCACGATGTCTGAATGCGGTGACCTAAGACCGCGATATCTGAATGTGGTGACCTAAGATCGCAAATCGCGGTGACCTAAGACCGCGATATGGAGTGTAGCGGAAGGAGGGTCGACTTAGTAGTCCCACGTGTGTACAGGTTGGTAAGGGGGAGTGTAGCGGATGGCTTATTAGGTTTGGGTTTGGGAATGCATCATAATTTGTATGCTATGATATGAATGTGTAATATTTGTTATGCCTGATTCTATTATGATTTAGTGTTGTGTACACATTGAGTCATTGACTCACCTCACCCGTTGTGGGACCATGTTTCGGTGATGAGCGAATAATGGGCCGGACCGGGACGGTAGAACTTGTGGTGGGCCATGCTCAACATGAAGTTTTTATTTTTATGGACTATTAATTTTAAGTACTCAAATTATTTGAATTTACTTGATGTAATAAGGCCATAAGGCCATAGTGCACTATTTTATTTCTGTTTTTAGTTATTATGTTACAAAATTTTTATTAAGTTAAAGATTAAGTAATTTACTTTAAATGTATTCTATATGTTTTATCACCTAAAATTTAAAAGGGTTTTCATTATAAAATGATTTTGTTTTCTACTCGAGCCCAACCCAAAACAATATTTCTTTCAAAACACACTATTTTCCCAAAGTAACAAAAGAACTTTGAACCGGTTTACTTGAGAAACATACCAAATCTGGTCAAAGCTCGTGGGCCGGGTTTGGGGTGTTTCAATGGAGGCTTGAAAATTTTCAGCAACTCCTCACCTCTACAAGTAAGTCATCTTGATGATAATTTTTGATGATTTTTGTACTTTTGGAACCCCCAAAGCTTGAGCTAGCTAATGAGGGGACTATTTTGCTAAATGGCTAAAAGTTTTGGGACTTTCCATGATAATTTTATGTTGTTTGCTACATTTTTATGGAAGAAAATGAGTCTTGATTGTTAGATAAACAATATTTATGAAAGGTGTTTCCATGAAAGCACTTAAAATGACCTCTTTGTAAAGGTTGTGAAAATTGTAGTAAATGTGTTAAATGATGAGTTTTGATGGTAGCCATAGGAGGAATAAATGCTCACCTAGGCTCGTTAAAGAAAGAAATTTGATTAGAATTGATTTCTGAGCCTATGGGCAAAATAATAATTTTGCCAAAGCATGATTATTGAAATGCATTAGTTAATGTGATTATTAAATGAGCTAATTTACTATTATAGATCAAGAAGAACTAAGAATTAACCTCGACCGAGGAAAGAACAAAGTATCAGACTAGATCGACGATCTAGCTTATTTTGAAATCGAGATAAGTTTGTATGTGATAAATTCAACATTTATGCTAGTATGTTTGAGAATGTTTGATATTATAATGATACATGATATTCTATGAAATCGAGTATTGGTGTTGAATGAGAAAGATGATAAAAGTTGAGATGTTGAAGTCCCAGTTGGACTTTAATGAATGTGAGAACACTATCATCGAGACATGAGATGGATAAGATCCCATGTAAGACCATGTCAAGGAAATGGCCTCGACATAAAATTGAGATCCCGTATAAGACCATATCTGAAACATGGCTTCAGTATTGAATATGAGAATCGTATAAGACCATATCCAGGATATAGCATCGATACTTGATGTGAGATTCCATATAAGACCATATCTAGGATATGGCATTGGCACTCAGAAGTAACCTCATGTAAGACCACATCTGGGATGTGGCATTGGCTTTGTGTTTATGTAATTACATTGAATATGCATATTTGAATATCCCTAGTGATTTAGTGGGATAAATAGATAAGCTTGGGGATAGAAATGAGATTTAGTACTAAAGCCATGTGATTGAGTGAACACAGGTATCCGTGAGTAATTCACGAGGAATGTTTACGATATGTGGCATGATATGTGCTAGATAAGAACAAGTACGAGTAAGTTATGGCAAAGTGCTTAAGTCTTTGGATGGTTATCTAATGCCATAGATTGATGTCATTATGAGCTTAGTGTTGTTATTTATTTTCTTGCAAACTTACTAAGCTTTGTGCTTACCCCTCTCATTTCCTTTTTCCTTGTAGTATTGCCAAGATAATTCGAGGATCGTGGGAAGTTGGAGTTTGAAAATCACACTATCGACATCTCTTTGGTATAACAAAGTTAGATTTATTTTGTGAATGGCATGTATAGGACTTGGGTATTTTGTTATGTCATATTAGTTAGCCAAAGTGTTGGCTATTTATGTTATCAAATTCATTTTGTAAGTGATCATTGGAATTGGGCAGATACTTGACAAGTTTATTCATATGTTCAATGAAGATGAGATTATGAAGTTCATGCTTATGTGGATGCTTTGATTTGAGTTCTTAAGAGTGCCTTAGGGTTATGAGTTATGTTGAATTAAGTTGGTGTAAATATGTTTGCGATGTAGGGTGGCATTTGGCTTGGAAGATAGTCTTTTTAATGCCCACACGGGTAGACACACGGGTGTATGTTTAGGCCGTGTGAGACACACGGTCGACCCCATGGGCATGTTGATCGGCCGTGTGTCCCCTTGAAGCTAGGTTTACCAATCAGTATGCTCAGTAGTAAACACACGAGCAGAGACACGACCGTGTGTCTCAGTCGTGTGGGAGGCACGGCCATAGACATGGGCGTGTGCCCAGGCCGTGTAAAGTCTGCAATTAAAATTTGAAATTTTATTCGACACACGACCTAAGGACACAGGCGTGTGCCTTGGTCGTGTGACCATACTAAAGTGATGATGTCATAAACAGAATGCCATGGTTTTGGCATACGGGCTAAAACACGGGCGTGTCGAGACCGTGTGAGGGACACGAGCCAGGGACACGGGTGTGTGTCCGGCCGTGTGAAAACCCCTGTAGGTTTGAATTAGGAAATAATTTCCATACGGGTTAGGGACATGGGTGTGTGTGACCACACGGCCTGCCCATACGGGTGCTGTAAAGTTCCTGGTTTGATCCCGAGACCCTCCGTTTGCATGTTTAAGGCCTTGTAGGCCCATAATGAGGATGTTTTGAATGTGAATGGGGAGTTTAATATTGGAATGAAATTTTATAGCCCAAAGTTGTATGTTCAAACGAGATAAGTCTGGTAATGCCTCGTACCTAGTTTTGGCGTTGAATACGGGTAAGGGGTGTTACAGCTGTAGAATCCCAACAACTCCTAACTAAACCCGATACAAAATTCACTTGAACAGTATTTATGCAAAATCGAGTGTACTATGTCTTAGCGGTGTTTCACGTTCGACGTGATCTTAAGGACAACTAAGTCTCTTACAACTTCTTCATACACTTGACAAGCTCTTAGTGCTCGAACAAAACTCTGGGGAGTACCCCTTCATAGGTCTCACTTTCTTAGGCGTAATCTTTCTTCTCTTGGAAACATCCTACAATCAATTCCTTAGATATCGCCAACGGGTGGATGCTTTAACACTAGTATGCACCAATATTCTAACTCGCCATCAGGCCAATAGGGTGGCGGATTATGTTACCATAATGTGCCCAACAGTCTGCATACCTACCTTACTCATATTTTTGGATCCACCAATTTTCGGGGTGTGACATTCTCTCTCCTCCATCTTGAACATGCAATCTTCCTTCTTGAAATCTAAGATTATTAGATTGTTGGAGGCTTAATTTTACTAGAAATTTTAATGGAATTTCAAGGATTTCTTTATAAATTTCAAGGAAATGACCAAATTGCAAAGAAAGTAAACTTTCTTCTCTTTAAGAATGGTGAACATGAGAATGATGGAAGGATGAAGATTTTTCTTTAATCTTTTCTAATTAATTAACCATTAATTAATTAATTAATTAATTAAAATATATAATAATAAAATCATTATAAAATAATATTAAATTATTCTAACCAATCATCCTTCAACGCCATTCATCTTTAATCATTACACTTCAATAATTGATAATTATCCAAATTGAGAAATGATCATTTTGCCCTTCATAATTCTCTACAAATTCATCTTTGAATCACTATTCACTTTTGAAAAAATTGCAATTTAATCCCCCATTTTTCTCCACTTATTCAATTTGGTCCTTACTTACCAATTTTGTGTCATAAGAAATTTTAGGTTATTTGCATTTTTGTTCCTTCAACTTTTCTCGTATTTACATTTTAATCCTTCAAATTTCAAATAATTATACTTAAATCCCAAAGCTTTTCACATATTTACAATTTAATCCCTATCTTAAATTAATATATCACGACATACTTATTAATTCAACTTTCTTTGGCATCCACCATCTTTCTCTTTTATTAATTTTTTTTTAATTTAGTTTACCAAAGAATCCAATATACACAATTCTCACTTAATACTACTTTTATTTCATAATGTTTTTAGAGGTGGTACATGTATATTGAATTGAAATCATCAATTCCTCTATTAGTAATTCTGCTTCTTCCTTCAATTGTTTTTTAGGAGAAAGTTCTCTATTGATTCTGGAAAATGAAAATAATGCATCACTCAAACGAAGCACATTAGCACATTGAAAACAATAGTCGCTGAACTACCATATAACACAGTGGCGAATTTGGGAGGGCTGGCAGTGGCCCCCCTAAAATTATAAAAAAATATATTTATAGTTTAGTCCCTTAATATTTGAAAACTTTGGCCCTCCCCTTAAATTGTTGTTTGGCTCCCTTTCCAACTTTGAATATTAAAAAAAATCTTTATTTTTTTTATTTTATCCATATAATATATTTTAACTTTTTAACTTTAATTATTTATATAATATATTATTGTAATCAATGTTAATATAACATTAAATGTAATATTGATATATTTCCAACTTTCTTTTTTTAGATGATAGTTTTTATATAATATTAAATGTGAATTTGGGTTAAAATTCAATTTGTTAACTAGTAAAAAAGAAGTCTCTTTTCCTATTGCTATTAACAATTATTGTCATCAACGTTCGTCCTTCAAACGCCGTTTCGAGTTCATCTTCTAAGGTTTTTTTTTTTTTTCATCTTTTTGCAATTTTGCAATTATTTTTATTGTGTTTTAAAGTTTATAGTTTAATTTTATTTTATAGTTATTAATTTTATTTTATCTTTTAAGATATTGTAGTTATGAAGTCGAAAATAATTGATTCGTTTTTAAAAAAAGAAAAGTACAAAGATTACACAATCACCTTCAGAAGTGTCATAAATTGAGGTACCACCTTCATCGTCTGTTCCTTTAAACTCTGATATTCGTCCTTCTAAAATTCCTAGAGTTGAAGATGAAGCACTTGATTTGTCTAACTTAGAACGTGAACCTGGGTTACGTAAGCAAATATATGAGTATCCGGTTAATATGCGTGATGAAATTCGAAGAGCTTATATTAAAGCTGGACCATATCAACCTATTCTTTTAGAATATCCTACTTCCAATTCAAAAAAGCATCCTCGTTATTTTCAACCATCATGGTTTAAAAAATTTTCCTGGTTAGAATATTCACCTTCTAAAGATGAGGTATTTTGTTTGCCTTGTTTTCTTTTTAATAGCAATCCAAGTAGTCGTTTTAGATCAACTGCATTTACTAATAATGGCTTTAGTAATTGGAAAAAGGTACACGATGGATGCAATTATGCTTTTTTGACACATATGGGAAAAGATTCGAATTCACTGCATAACAATGCACAACGAGCTTATGCAGCTTATGTAGATTTAATGAATCAAGCTCAACATATTGAAGTATCACTTGATAGACAAACTACATAACAAATTTCAACTAATCGTCTACGTTTGAAAACTAGTATAGATGTTATTTGATGGTTGTCATTTCAAGGGTGTGCTTTTAGAGGTCATGATGAAAGCTCGGGATCAAAAAATCGTGGGAACTTTCTTGAATTGTTATCACTATTAGCATTGTATGATGAGAAAGTTGAAGATGTTTTGAAAAGTGCTCCACAAAATGCTAGTCATACTTCTTCAACAATACAAAAAGAGATATTGCAAATTTACGCCAATAGAGTTCGTAATGTAATTCGTGAAGAAATTAGTGATAGAAAGTTCAACATTATAGTGGATGAAGTGAGAGACGAGTCAAAAAAAGAACAAATGGTAATTATTTTGAGATTTGTTGATAAACAAGGACAGGTAAAAGAATAGTTTTTTGATATAGTTCATGTTAAAGATACTGCATCATTGACTTTGAAGAATGTGATTTTTAATGTTCTCTTGCAACATATTTTTGACATACAAAATATCAGGGGTCAAGGCTATGATGAATCAAGCAATATGCGTGGGGAATTTAACGGCTTGTAAGCTTTGATTTTGAGTGATTGTCGATATGCTTATTATGTTCACCGTTTTGCTCATCGTCTTCAGTTAGCATTGGTTGCAGCAGCTAAAGAAGTGGTTGAAGTGCATCAATTCTTTAAAGACTTGTCTGATATTGTTAATATTGCTTCGGCTTCTTCCAAATGACACGATGAATTACAAAAAGCCCAAGCAGCTGAAATAACTCGTTTGGTATCCATCAATGAGTTAGCAACTGGAATAGGAATGAATCAGATTGGCACTTTACAACGTCCTGGTGAGACTCGATGGAGTTCCCATTTAAATTCAGTTACTAGTTTACTGAAGATGTACAATGCTACTAGCACAATTCTTAAAAATCTAAAAAATACCGCTTCTAACTATTCTCAGCGAGGAGATGCTCATAACGCATATAATAGATTGAGATCTTTTGAGTTTATTTTTATTTTGCATATGATGAAGGAAGTTTTAGGCATTACTGATAACCTTTGTCAAGCTCTACAGCATCGTTCTCGAGATATATTAAATGTCATGAGTTTAGTTTTGATAACGAAAGATTTAATTCAAAAGTTGAGAGATGATGGATGGAATGAATTGTTGAAAAATGTGATATCCTTTTGTGAAACTTGGGAGTTGGATTTTCTAGATATGAATGCTTAATACATTATGAGACGTAGTCCCAACAAGAAGGAAGATGTTACAGTGGAGCATCATTATCGAGTGGATATATTTTTTGCTATAATAGATACTCAATTGCAAGAATTGAAGAGCAGGTTTAACGAAAATGTTGTCGAGCTTCTCACTCTTACTACAGCTTTAGATCCCAAGGAGTTTTTCAAGTTATTTGATATTGATAAAATTTGCATTCTTGTAAACAAGTTCTATCCAAAAGATTTTTCTCAACAAGAGAAATAACGTCTCCCATATGAGTTGAAGCATTATGAACTTGATGTATGTAAGCATCCTAATTTGAGAAACATATCAACACTTTCTGAACTTTGCATAAGCTTAGTTGAAAGTGGAAAGTCAATCATGTACCCATTCGTTGACAGATTGATTCGTCTTATATTGACTCTTTCAGTTTCAACACATCCTCAGAACGTGCTTTTTCTGCTATGAAAATTGTGAAGACTTGACTTCGTAGCAAGATGGAAGATGATTTTTCAAAAAGTTCTTTGGTTGTGTACATTGAAAAAGAAATTGCAGAAAAATTTGATATAAACGAAATAATTGGTGATTTTAGTGAGGTAAAGGATTGAATGTGCAATTCAAATAAATTTTAAAATTTCTTCTAGTTTATTTTTATTTATTAAATTATTTTTCTTTAATTAATTTTTATTTTTAAATTTATTATTTTTCATTATCTCGGCCCCCTCTTGAAATTTTCTGGCTTTGCCCCGGATATAGCATGCATTACTTCTCAAAATAACGAGATGATTCAAAATGAAAAAGAAAAGAGACAAGGAATTGAATGATTACCCACAGTTAAAAAAGGGTAGCGATGTCGAGGGGGCAGAAACATCGAGAAAAGTAAGACCATCCCATGGTGAAGAAGAGGAACGACCAAAATGCACCAATTGGAACCTACGACACTAACAAGGAAGTGGACTTCGTTAGTCGTCGGAAAGTCACAGACACAGCGAAGATGTCCACTGGGATCGGTTAGAACCACGGCGAAGAAGATGAAAGCATGAGTGGCATAAAACGTTGCCTTAAATGGAACCTATGGCATTGATGATGCAGCTGGCTTTGACTAGCGTTGGAGAGCAGCAAACACGGTAGTGGTATCGACCAGAATGGGTTGGAAGGAAGGCCGACAAGAATGGGTCAAGTGGATGAACGAGGAATGGCAGCTTGGTGAAGAATTATTTTTTATCCTACAACTGTTTCCTTTTTTGACCTTTAGTGAATTTACCATAACCGGTGATTCCCGGTTTTGTTTTCGCTTTATCCTTTTTTTTTTTTCAACAGTTACAATTAATTTTGATTCAATCTAAAGGCTCCTGTTTTTTGAAGCTTATGTGTAAGTTGTTTTTTTTTTAGCTTTGTTGTAAGAGTTTTTGGTAGAATTTCCTAATATATTATTTTTAATTTATTTTCTTAAAAGCGTAATGGCGACCATGCTCGCCACTTTATAGGTAGCAAAATTAGACAAGACTATAAATGATTCAATACTCCAATTTATTTATTGAGTAAATTGAATTATAATAATCTGACTATTAGTAAATTAGTTTTAATTACTAAATTATAAAAAATTATAAAATAATTATTTAATTATTTGATTTTTTTTTGTCACCTAACAATTTGAAATTTTTTTAGGGGTCATTAGCCATTGAATTATTAACAAAAGATAATTTGATATCTTTTAAAATTGGCATAATAACATAATAACAACTTTAACCATTAACATTTATACATTTTGTCAAATTAACCCTCGACATTTACATATTGTGTAATTTAGTCATCTTTTTGCAATTTTACATTTACTTGTGACATTAAGGGTTAATTTTAAAAGAATGAGAAAAAATAAAAAATTATTATATTAGATTTTCGAGTGTTTACATTTTTGGTATATTTTTGATAAAATTTAATTGATAGATTTTTTTTTTTAGCTTTTTAGGTGAAAGAGTCGCAAAGAAAAATAAAATTAGAAAAAAAAAGAAATATCAAATTACACAATGTATAAACGTTGAGGGCAAATTTTTTAAGATTTGAGATTAAATTGATATAACGTATAAATATTAAAGGTTAAAGTTGCTATTATGTCAATTTTAAAAATGGTCATGTCATCTTCCCATCAACAATCTAAAGGTTTGTGAGAAAAAAATAAAAGAAAAAAATTAAATAATTAAGTAATATTTTGTAAGACAAAAACAAAATACGCCCTACCAATGTAATTTGCCGTATTTATTAATTGATTCACCATTGCCTTAAATTTTTTTGCGTACCAAAACAATCCACCTCTCATATCAAGACTTAGGAAATGATTAATATCCCAATTTAATATTTGCTTCTGATTATTTTCATTTCATCACATGTGATGTTCTTAAAGTTCAAAAAACATATCATTTGCGTTACTAAAATTTATTTTTCTCTACATTTATTTTTTAAATATCTATAGTCACATGCTAAGAAATTGATTTATGTGTGTCTATATTTTATTAATTTTTTAATAATAATAATAATTGTAATCTAATCATTTTTGAACAATTTTAAAAGTATACTCCTTCATAACAATATAATGCTTAATTTGATATGATTTAACACAATTTCAATTCCTTAACTTTTCTCCTTATCGACCAAACTATCCCTTTTGGTGTGTTATATATGTATATAGATTTTGGGTTCCTATATCAATGAGATTACTTCAGAGTTATATATATTTAAAGACAACAAATTATTTCAAAAAGTTGAATAGTCGAAGCAATCAACATGGATTATGTCTTTTAACACTATTTTGCGATGAATAAAAAACAAATAAAAATTATATTAAAAAGTTGATTAGTGGGTTGTTTCTTTAAAACAGAAAAAGACAAGTATTCCTGTTTTTGGTAATAAAAAAAGACCATTATTCTTGAGTGAAACGTATTTTAAATTGTTTTGAATTTATTAAAATTATATTTCTGTTTACACAATTCATGATACATATTTTTAAATAATTATAACTAAAACAAATTATTACAAAACATAATTAAATTGATAACTGAATTATATCTTAACTTATATCATACCAAGTTCTAATTTAAAGAGAATTTGGAGACAACTCACACATAGATTTAAATTTAAGATATTAGAATTCCTAAGACCTTCTTAAAATAAAATTAAAGTTTCATGAATAATAATTATTTGATACATTGTTTGTAGAGTTTAAAGAATTTATTTATATTTATATTTTTCACAATATTCTATAATATACTTGTCACACCTTAAATTAGTTTCACAAACTGTATATGAGATAATTTTTGTATATTTAAATTATAATTAAAATTAAAATTTTACATGTATAATTATCAAATCACCTTTAATATATTACATTAGATAAAAGTTGATGTGGAATTTTAACATTTGTCGCTTTAATAAAAGAAAAGATAAAGATAAAGAAAAGTACTTGTAGTTCAATTATTCCGCACACAACTGTTGGATGGTTTATGAAGGCAAAATACAAGTCCAAATCAATACTAAAATGAAAGAGACCCATTAGGAATTTGCAACAAAAAATCTAAAGAATAAAGGTTAAAATACATTTTTAGTCCTTATACTTTTACAAAATTTAAGATGCAGTCATTATACTTTTAAGTTAAAAATTAAATCTTTTATTCTTTTCCAATTTTAAAATCCTAATCCAATCATTAACGCGGATAGTAATTTTCATCAAAAACTTAACATATTTATTTTTCATCAATTATAATCATGTGAGGACAACTTAATTACCATGTTAACTTGATAAATTTTAACATAAAATATTAATAATAATAGTAAGATTTTTAAATTGAAAAAGTAATAACACTTTATTTTTAACTTTTTAAATTACAAGGATTGAATCTTACTTTCTTTTTTCAAAGCACGAAGACTAACAACAATTTTAACCAAAAATAAGTGAAAGTTTTTAAGTTGAAATATGTTCTAGGCCTCTCTACTTTTTACATATTTGGAATTTAGTTCTCTACTTTTATTTTAAGAAATTTAATTTCTCTACTTTTTAGATATAAAAATGCATGTTTAATTGTTGACTTGGTCAAAATTATTTTGTTAAATTCAGGTTAATTACAAGTGATTTTTTTTATTACATGACTAGTATTTCTTAAAAGTCAAAATGTCATACTAACTAATTTAGCAATTGGAATTGAAATTTGAAAAGTGGAGGGGAAAAAATTTTAAATGTAAAAGAACTAAATTCTAAATATACAAAAAATACAGGGACTTAAAAGTATATTTTAACCTAATTTTCCAATCAAAACAAGAATCAAATTATACTAGATCTAAAGGGTAGTTTAGGAAGGAAAGTCCCACCAGATTTTAGTCTTTGACAGCGAGAAGCCAACAAAACTTCCCCCCACTATATTTCCCAACTAACCGTCTACTTCAACCTCGTTGCGGTACCCCCCCTTCGCCGCCATACACCATGCCGTCAGTGGCTCCACTTCCACCACCACCACAGATACCGACACTCAGCCGTACTAAAACACCAGCAAGTATACTTTTAGGTAAGTATGAATTGGGTCGGTTGTTAGGCCGTGGAAGCTTTGCAAAAGTTCACGAGGCAACTTCTCTTGAGGACAATAACAGCGTTGTGGCGATCAAGATCATAGACAAAACGAAAACAGTAGATGCCGCCATGGAACCGAGGATAATCCGGGAAGTTTCAGCTATGCGCCGCCTACAACATCACCCGAACATTCTTAAAATCCACGAGGTGATGGCCTCAAAGACCAAGATCTACCTCGTCATGGAACTAGCCTCCGGTGGTGAACTCTTCTCCAAAGTGTTACGCCGTGGCCGATTAACTGAATCCGCCGCACGTAGGTACTTCTCCCAACTCGTCTCGGCTCTTCACTTCTGCCACCTAAACGGTGTCGCCCACCGTGATGTGAAGCCTCAAAATCTGTTGTTAGATCAAAGTGGAAATCTTAAAGTTTCGGACTTTGGTCTCTCGGCTCTACCAGAACAGCTAAACGACGTCGGTCTTCTGCATACAGCTTGTGGAACGCCGGCTTATACGGCTCCTGAGGTTATCCGGAGAAAAGGGTATAAGGGTTCCAAGGCGGATGCTTGGTCTTGTGGTGTCATTTTATTTGTTCTGTTGGCAGGTTATTTACCCTTTGATGATGGTAACTTGATGACTATGTATAAAAAGATTCAACGAAGGGAGTTTCAATTTCCATCTTGGATATCAAAGCAAGCAAAAGCTATAATATGGCAGCTTTTAGACCCGAACCCCGACACAAGAATGAGCATAGCCAAGTTAATGGAAACTTCATGGTTTAAGAGAACTTCAAAGGCGTTTCCATCATCAAACAGCCAACAAGAAAGTTTGTTACATGACAGGAAGTTGAAACATGATATGGTTTGTAATGGAGTTAATGCTTTTGATATAATAGCATTGTCTTCAGGGTTGGATTTGTCAGGGCTTTTAGGAGGGGATAATAAGAGGAAGGAAAGGAGGTATACAACTTCAATGGAGTTGGATGGGGTAATGGAGAGGGTTAGGGAGGTAGGGGAGAGATTGGGGTACAGAGTGGAGAGAGGGAAAAGAGGGGTTATGGGGTTAGGGAAAGGGAGGGTGGTAGTGGTGGTGGAGGTGGTAGAGGTGGCAGAGGTGTTTGTATTGGTGGAGGTTAAGGTGATGGATGGTGAGGTAGAGTTTGAGGAAGGGCAGTGGGTGGATCTGGGAGCCGGCCTTGGAGACGTTTTTGTTTCTTGGGATAATGGTGCTTTAGGGTGATGGTGTTTTTGTTTGGTAATGTACATGGAAGGGTTTTTTTTTCCCTCTTTCTTTCCCCTACTTTTGTTATATCTTAGTTATTTTATTTGGTTTGAATCTAGATAGATATAAAAGATGAAAATTATAGTGATAATTTCAACAGCTGAATAATTTATTATTATTTTGTTGATTTCTTGGCAACTTTCCATAGATTTTGCAGAACTGATAAAATTGGAATCAATTCCAGAAACAGGGGAAGAAGCTGAAACATAAAAGTTGATAAAAAAAAAATACGTGGATTAACAACTAAATTTCACAAACAGGAAAATATTGTGAGAGTTTTGAAAGCCAGAACTTGTTCTTCTGAGTGTAGAGTTGTTGTAAATCTAATGTAATAATGTAAGAGAAACAGGGATGGCAAAAATCAAAACCAGCATGTTTTGAGTTTAAAGTTATCCCTCTCTCCACAATGTCTTCTTTCTCATACAATGTAACATTTGTCGAAACATGCATATTCTATCTCGGTTGCATTTTTCTATGTTGCTTGGACTCTTACAACATGTTTGGTTGGATGAAATTGCTATTCCATTCCTTGCTTATTCCGCGCGCTACAGTAATTCCTAAGTTTGGTTCACCGTTTACTGATTTCACAGCTTTGCTATTACACCTCTATCCCCTCAACTGTTGTAATAGGTATTCAGGGGTGTGGGCTCTGAATTGCTATTCAACACCACACGCTGAATACATTTTCACATTTTGGGACCAAAATAGCTTGCTTTCTTCTCCCCAAAATTCTGCTCCAGATTTCATCTAACATTTATCCCCAAATCAAGCATCGATTCGCCTTCATCTTTATCTTCCCAAAGGTACGTTTTCCTTTTTTTATGATAAGCTTTTAAAACAGGATTTTATTTCTCCTTCCTCATAACTTCATGACAAGATTCTGCTACCACGAGTTCTTGAAAGTATTGCAGCAGAATTTTTGGACAAGCTTGTGAAATGGAGTGAAATTTCAATTCCCTTGGAAAAAGGTTACAAGCTTGGCCCTGTTGCAAGTATTATTTCAATTTCAATTTCTTGCAGTTCTCAGGTAAGATTTCCATGTACTCGCCTTGGCCTTTCCTTTCTGTATATCTTTCCTTTCCTTTCTGTAAGATTTCAATTTAGTATATCTTTCCCTGGTAAGGATCTCTTTCCCTGGTAAGGATCTCTTTCTCTGAGGGGCTGTAGATGATGCGATCCCGGTCACATCATGTTTCGATACATCTCGACAACATCGAGATTGGCCTAAACTCGAGAGGCCCAAGTGCAAACTGAGACGTTTAATTACAGCTTGTTAATAAATTGAGTTGTTGGACTTTATTTTTAATTAAGTTGCTTGAATAAATTACTCATCTTAGTTAATTGAGTTCATTTTAGTTAATTGAGTTCATCTTAGTTAATAACTCATCTTAGATTAATAAATGAGTTGCTGGTCATTAATTCAACTCATTTTAGTTTTAATAATTGAGTTATTATTGAACTTCATTTAATAGATGCTTCTTTAATTAATCTAGTTACTAGGATAATTTATTGATGCATGAGTTTAAGTTTAATAAATTATGCTTCATTTAATTAAACTAGTTGCTGGAATAATTGATGAATAAGTTTTAGTTCATTTATTGAAGTTAAGTGTTTAAAGTGTTTGAGTTTAATTAGTGTTTAATAAGCTCATTTTAATGTGTTTATTGCAGGAGCCTTTTCAAGTCATAACCGTTACAATTCAAGGCTGTTACAAATTAAATAAAGTGGTTGTTCAAGTCATTTTCAGCTACAAAGTAAAGGAAATGGGCTGTTACAAAAGGAGGTTTATACATCATTTAATGAGATTTTAAGGAGCATTTTATCATTCATTTAATTTCAGCAGCAACCTTTTCAACTACCAACCCATTTTTGCCATTTCAAAGGTCAATTCAAGCATTCAAATACCATTAAGGAGCTGGTTAATAAGTTGGTGTCTATTCGGCTGGCCAAGGGCTAACTCAAGAGTCATTTTTCAAGCAATTAAAGTCGATTCATTCAGCTGGATTGAAGTGAATTCAAGAATGGAGTTATTTGGCTCAAGAATGTGAAAAGACTTTGAGTTTTATTTCAGCTTTTAAATGGCACATTAAGTTGAATGTTTGTGACCATTCGACTAGCATTTTCTAACACTATAAATAGGTGAAGTCAGCTTTTGTAAAGGGACTATTGAACTTTTGAACTTTGATTAAATTTTATGAATATTTTGTACTCGAGTGAGTTTACCTTCTTTCCTATTTCATAGAAGTCTTGTTTGACTTATCTAGCGTTGCTAGTGGCGTCTTCTCGACTTGTTTGAACTTATCACCAACTTCATTGGTGTGGCGTTCATCCTACTTCTCTATCCAACCACCTTAACTACTTAAGAAACGGGGTGACACTATGATATAGTGTTGAATCCTTCTTCCGTTAAGTTCGTTTTTCATCCCCACCATTTATCCCAAAATTATATATCTTTATTATTTTTGTTAAACCGAGCCTACTACATATTTCTAAACCTACCATTCTTTTCAAACCCTCTTTTTTAGCTTCCGCATATTTTCCCAAACTTACAATTTCAACGCACCGAACAATCTCCTTGTCGACGATCGGGCAAACAAGTGAAACGACTCGATTAACCCGGGCTGGATCACATCAATTGGTATCAGAGCTTGTAAAACAAGGAGCGCCAACGTTCATCACAATCCCGACAATAGGTTCGTGAAGTGAAAAAAAATCGAAATTAAAAAAAAGTCATATTTATTTTTCCTTTGTATTTCAGCATATTGTAATTGAAAAAAAAAGAATTACGAAAATTCAAAAAAAATACGATTATAAAAAAAGATAGTGAAGTTTTGCAAGTTATTGTTTTCATTTCAGCTATTCTGTTTCCCAATCATCAAATTCTTCTTTCTCCCCTCATATTCCCAACCCCAACGCCACACATACCATTTCCTTTCTTTTATTTCAGCCTACCTTACACCCATTTGTTTTTATCCTTTGTAAACCATTTTGAAGCTGACCCCAAAGTCGCAATAAGTTGAAACGAGACGAAATAGGAACTTACGAAGTGAGAAGAGCGGTAAAAGGCAAAAGTGTGTAAGATTATTCGAGTGTATAAAAGCCTTTAAAAGAGTGAGACACGAGTGGAGTGAATTTTTTTCTTTCCGAGTGACTTGTAAGATTTTTGTGGTGAGGTATTTTAATTTTCTGTTTTGTTCTTTTTAACATTTCTTCTTTCAGTAAATAATCATGTCTCGAAACGAGTTTCCAGCGTTTGAGTTTCAATACTTGTTGAAAGAAATGGAGAATATGCTCGACCAAAAGATTAAGCTCGTTCAAGACAAGCAAGCACCTTGAGCAATAACTCGACGGAAGCAAACTCCACCGAGTCGATAAACGGAGTTAAGTCCATCACGAAGACTTAAGTCCATCACGAAGACACCTTCCCAATGGCTACTCGAGGAGAGATTCTTTTCGAAATTCCTATTCAACAAGGTCGTCGAGACAAAGAGAAACAAACTTCGAGTTTGAGACTTTTCGAAGTGACAAACTAGAAAGTACGAGTTATTTCTCGTATACCTCAAAGAAGTCCCTCTCGGAGAAACGTTCACGAAGACTTGATCGAGATATCCATGAGAATACTTTCCTTTTCTTCAAGCTAAATACTTATCTTTTTGATTCTTTTGTATCACCTTCATGTTGTAATCAAATAGGAAAATAATACGAAAGAAAAGAAAAAGAAAAAGAAAGTGAAAAAGAAAAAGAAGTTGAAAAAGAAATTGAAAAAGAAGAAAAGAAAAAAAGAAGTTGAAAAAGAGACAGAATTTGAAAAAGAAAGACGAGATTAAGATCGAACAAAAGTGAGAAGAAAAGAAAATTGAAAAGAAAATTGAGATTGAAAAAGAAATGAAAGAAAAAGACGAAAGAGAATTAGTGAGGAATATTTCCACTAACCAAGATATGAAATTTTCTCGTTGTGTTTCTTTTCAAATTTTCGAAAGGCCGAGTTACGAGTATCAACTTCAATACCTTCCTGACGAAAGACGTTTTTGCATGACCACAAAAGGTAAGATTGAAGATGAAATCGACCCACACGAGCCCAAAGGTAAGCGAGGTAAGGAAACTTTAACAACCGAGTCACGACAAATATGTTTGAAAGTTTTCGATAACATTTTCGGTGACTTAACTTTTAAAAGATTCCCTTATCTTTATCCGATCAATTGCTATTCCGTGGTTGTGGTTAATGAACTCATTCCAAAAGAAATTACAATGAGTTTTTCTCTTGATTTGTCTTGCGAAGAAAACTTTGTTGATGTTGTTCGGTCCAATCCACAAACCAAAAATTTGATTTTGCGTGATAATGGGTTTTCATGAAAAACGCATAAATTGTTTGAATATGATATTAACGCGTGTCCACTAAAGTTTTTTGTGAAATCTTTGAATTTATGCAAATCTGTTTTGATGATCGCAAAGAATTTAGATTGTTTGTTCCTGTGTATGCAAAAATCCCTTCAATTTGACATATTTGATTTACTAAACCCTTTGCTACACTTTGGCATAAGTAATCAAACTCATGTTTTTAAACCCGAAATATGTTTTGGGTCGTTTTGCGGGAAAATCAAGCATCATCAATTGTGTGCAAACAATTTCTATCTGTTTGATCTTAGGTTTTTAAATAAGGTAATGAAGTTTGACAGTTTTGTTTTCGATTTAAAATCATTCCTTGAATATTTTCTGTGGTTGTATATGAAGTTTGCGTTTCATTTGAAAAAGGCTAATTCAACCACGAAGTTCCGACTACACTATACCCCCGAGGAGCGAAGGTTTGTGTTGATCGAGCGAGATAAAAACGATCTTTATTTTCCTGCTCATAAAGGTAAGGCACGTGAGAGTTTTAAAATGATTTTGTTCTCCTCGGAAGGTGTTAACAATCGTGTTGATGACTTAGTTTTTGAAAATTACTTAGATCGTGATGTGATTAACTGTTCTGCTTCGTTTGAACATGATTTATCTGTTTTGATTGGTGATAAAAAGATTCTTGTTTTTGATCCTGGAGATCATTGTTCTTTATCATTGTTCAAAAGATTTGAGTCATGGACTTTCGTTGTCCAAAAGTATGACTTTTGAATGCTCCATGATTTTGGTTTGTTTCCTTCAAGGAAAATGGTAAATTCAATTTCTGTTTTTGATCCCGGCATTGATACATATGTTCAAATTGTACATAACGATTTCGAAAGTTCTTTGAAGTTCATCATCAATGCTGTCACTAATCTTTTTCATTTTTGTGAAGGTGACATTTGGAAATGGATTCCTCCTAAAGGGGGATGGCAAGCGTTTAATCTGTTTCATTTTCGAGACTTGTGTAGTTTTCAAGTTTGTGACTATGAAAAATTTTTTGCGAGCAAATGGACCGATTTGAGGACAAATCATCTTCAAGAGGGAGGGTATGATGCGATCCCGGTCGCATCATGTTTCGATACATCTCGACGACATCGAGATTGGCCTAAACTCGAGGGGCCCAAGTGCAAAATGAGACGTTTAATTTCAGCTTGTTAATAAATTGAGTTGTTGGACTTTATTTTTAATTAAGTTGCTTGAATAAATTACTCATCTTAGTTAATTGAGTTCATTTTAGTTAATTGAGTTCATCTTAGTTAATAACTCATCTTCGTTAATTGAGTTCATTTTAGTTAATTGAGTTCATCTTAGTTAATAACTCATCTTAGATTAATAAATGAGTTGCTGGTCATTAATTCAACTCATCTTGGTTTTAATAATTGAGTTATTATTGAACTTCATTTAATAGATGCTTCTTTAATTAAACTAGTTACGAGGATAATTTATTGATGCATGAGTTTAAGTTTAATGAATTATGCTTCATTTAATTAAACTAGTTGCTGGAATAATTGATGTATAAGTTTTAGTTCATTTATTGAAGTTAAGTGTTTAAAGTGTTTGAGTTTAATTAGTGTTTAATAAGCTCATTTTAATGTGTTTATTGCAGGAGCCTTTTCAAGTCATAACCGTTACAATTCAAGGCTGTTACAAATTAAACAAAGTGGCTATTCAAGTCATTTTCAGCTACAAAGTAAAGGGGCTGTTACAAATGAGGTTTATACACCATTTAAGGAGGTTTTAAGGAGCATTTTATTATCCATTTAATTTCAGCAACAACCTTTTCAACTACCAGCCCGTTTTTGCCATTTCAAAGGTCAATTCAAGCATTCAAATACCATTAAGGAGCTGGTTAATAAGTTGGTGTCTATTCGGCTGACCAATGGCTAACTCAAGAGTCATTTTTCAAGCAATTAAATTTATTCATTCAGCTGGATTGAAGTGAATTCAAGAATGGAGTTATTTGGCTCAAGAATGTGAAAAGACTTAAGTTTTATTTCAGCTTTTAAATGGCACATTAAGTTAAATGTTTGTGACTGTTCGGCTAGCCTTTTCTAACACTATAAATAGGTGAAATCAGCCTTTGTAAAGGGACTTTTGGACTTTTGAACTTTGATTAAATTTTATGAACATTTTGTTCTCGAGTGAGTTTACCTCCTCTCCTATTTCGTGCAAGTCTTGTTTGACTTATCTAGTGTTGCTAGTGGCGTCTTCCCAGTGTAACACCCCCTACCTGTATTCGTTATCAGAATAAGGTACGAGGCATTACCAGAGTTTACAAATTTTTTTTTTTTTTTAACCGAAACCATTCTAATTCAACATATTTTCAAAATAAAATTCATGCATATTTATAAAATAACTTCAACACATAAGCCATATCAGTGGCTAACCTTATATTCATTTCATATTAACATTTATTTTATTAGCTTATACATGCCATTCATTTCCAAACTAAAATTTCTTTAAATACCGAAATATCGGGGTTGATAGTGTGATGAGTCTCCCACCGATTCGACCTCCGAGCTCTTAACACTACAAAACAAGGGAAAGGAAAAACAGAGTAAGCACTTTGTGCTTAGTAAGCCCATGTAACAAGAATTATACTTACCTAATATTTTCAATACAATGTAATAAGCATTCATATATCCATTCAATGCATTAATACCCTAACATGCACAAGCTCAACATTCAAGTTAGTTCATTAATTTCCATATATCAATAATATACACACCATGATTGATGAGCTCATCAATACTATGATTTTCATTTCCTTGTTATTTTTCCATATTTATCCCGTTGAATTACTCAAAATTTCGATGGATTTTCAGAGGTACACTTTTGTGTACAAATCCGGTCCGTCAATTCATATTCATGTGCGCATTTTTCATTTCAGAGAGCACACTCCCGCGAACCTCATCTTTACAAATAGGATTACGGTCCAGGCTAAATCCTCAGAATATAAACTCATAGAGTATTGTCGGGATTACCACCCAGAGCTAAATCCTAAACGACAATTACTCTAATGAGCTTGGATCTGAATTACAGATCCAGGCTAAATTCGAGACTTAATTTGGATTACCCGTCCGGCTAAATCCATTTTCCACATATTCTTCGGGAGGGCTATATCAGGATAGGATCACCCGTCCGGGCTAGATCCTTTTTTACCGTCAATTCCTTTTCAGAGATCCATCGAATTTTCCTTTCATTCAACCGGGATTTTTTTTTTCCTTTTTATCAAATATACCAATGTTTCATCAAATTTCATACAATGGACATTCAAATTATATTCACATCAATAACATACATTTCAAACATTTAAGAATATAATTCAAGTTACACGAACTTACCTCGATACTAGTTCGTTTATAAAATCTACTAATCCGGGACTTTTTCCTTTCCTCGATCTAGCTTTGTATTTGAGTTTTCTGGATCTAAATAAATAAATCCAATCATCAATTCAATACATTTCATGTTCACATGTAGCATTTTCTATAATTCTATTATTATTTTTAGCTTATTCAAAGCTGTCTACTTGAGTCACAGTCACTAAATTATTTATTTCTCGAGCTACAGAGCTCCAAACGAAGAACCGTTAATTTTCCCTGAAACTAGACTCACATATCTTCTTCCCATAAAATTTTCAGAATTTTTGGTATGTCCAATCAATACCAGATTATTCTTAAAGTTTCCCCTGTTTTACTGTTTGACTGTTCTGACCTCTCTTCACTACGAATCAAATTACTCTTCGTACAGAATTCATATGAACTTCTTATTTATTTAATTTGAAAATAGAATCATTCAGGACTCTAAAAATATAAAGTTAAGCCCCTAATTATTTTTCTCCAATTTTTTATGATTTTTCAAAGTCAGAACAGGGGATCCCGAAATCCCTCTGAACCAGTCTTACAAAAATATAAATATCTCAAATTACAGAATTCCTTTGCTTTCCATGTTTCTTTCATATGAAAATAGACTCAATAAGCTTTAATTTCATATCTCATTCAACTTCTAATTCCACTTCTACGAATTTTAGTGATTTTTCAAACTTACTCTACTGCTGCTGTCCAAAACAGTTTTGTTATAGCTTTTTTTTTACAATTAAATCCTTTACCCAATTCTAACTTCAAATTCTTTCAATTAAACCACTAATTCATCATTTTATTCATCATATGCTATATTCAAAAACTCTGAAACTTCAAAAATTTCAACTTAAATTCATCAAAACTTTATTCTAAAACTTATAAAGCATCAAAATTAAAAGAAAAGGACTAAATTAGCTTACCAAATTAAACTCCAAGCTTCAAACTTTTAATTTTCCTTTTCTTCTTTCTTTTCTCTTTTTCTTTCTTCTTTCACGTTTGCTCTCTATTTCTTTTCTGTTTCTATCTCTTTTGTTTCTTTTCTCTTTTCTTTATATATATATTTATAATAATATAATAATATAATAATATAATAATATAATAATAAACTAAAAATCTCAGATTTTTCTTCAATTCACCGCCTCAATCTAGACAAAATGGTTTAATTGCCATTTTGGTCCTTTATACTTTCTTTTAATCTATAATTAAACTTTTACTTTCATTTCAATTTAGTCCTTTTCATTTAATTACCTACCCAAACGTTAAAATTTTCTAACGAAAGTTTAATACCACATTACTAACATTTTATAAACATTTATAAAAATATTTCCTATCATATAAAGACTCATGCAAACATATTGAAATAAATTTCTATTTAAATCGGATTTATGGTTGCGAAACCATTATTCTGATAATCTCGAATTTAGGCCATTACAACTCTCCCCCTTTTTAAGGATTTTCGTCCTCGAAAATCTTACCAAGATAAGAGGTTTGGATATTGTTTCCTTATTGCCTCCTCCGGTTCCCATGTCGCTTCCTCGATCCGTGTTTTTTGCCACAATACATTCACCAAATTTATTTTTTTATTTCTAAGCTCCTTTGTTTCCCGTGCCAATATCTTGACCGGTTCTTCACTTTAACTCATATCCGGTTGAATCTCCATACATCCGGAGAAATAACATGTGAAGGATCCGACCGATATCGTCGTAGCATAGACACATGAAAAACATTATGGATTCTATCAAGTTACGTGGTAATGCCAACCGATAAGCGACCGTCCAATTCTTTCTATGATCTCATATGGCCCGATAAATCTTGGACTCAATTTACCCTTTTGACCGAACCGAGAACTTTCTTCCAAGGAGACACTTTCAAGAATACCTTGTCACCGACCCGAATTCAATCTCTTTTCGTTTAAGATCGACATATGATTTTTGGCGATCGGAAGTCGCTTTTAAACTATCCCGAATAACCTTTACTTTTTCTTCCATTTCCCGGATTAAATCAACCCCATGTATCTTCTTTTCACCGAGCTCTGTCCAATACAATGGTGTTCTACATTTTCTACCATACAAAGCTTCATATGGAGCCATTTTAATCTTTGGATGATAAATCATATTGTAAGTAAGCAAATTCAATCAAAGGTAGATACCTCTCCCAATTACCTTCAAACTCTAGTATACAACATCGAAGCATATCTTCCAATACTTGAATTACACGCTTCCAGATTGGCCATCCATCTGAGGATGAAATGCAAGATCTTGAAATACAACCCGAGTACCCAAAGCTTCTTGCAATTTATCCCGAAAACGAGGCGTAAATCGGGGATCTCTATCTCGATATAATGGAGATAGGCACTCCATGTAACTCCGACAATCTCGGATATGTACAATTCAGCCGATTTATCTAAAGAATAATCCATACGTCTTTAATAAAGTGTGCTTGACTTTGTCAATCGGTCAACAATCACCCAAATAGCATCTTTTTCCTGAGACAACGGTAACCCCGATACAAAATCCATAGTGATTCTTTCCCATTTCCATTCCGGTATAGTAATTGGTCAAGTAACCCCGAAGGTACACGATGTTCTGCTTTAACTTTGTTGACATATCAAACATCTTGATACAAACTCGGAAATATCACGTTTCATACACAGCCACCAAAGACATCTTTTTCAAATCATTATACATTTTATTACTTCCCGGATGTATAGACATAGTACCACTGTGAGCCTCGTGTAAAATCTTACTGTATGAGCTCACGAATTCTTGGGTACACATACCCTATCTCTCGAATAATAAACAATCATCAACCCCAATTTGAAATTCGAATCGATGTTTTGACTCACATTGTGCCCGTTTAACTCAGTAACTTCTCATCATTCTTACGAGCTTCACATATTTGCTGTAAAAATGTTGGTTTAGCTCTTAATTCAATAAGATTGAACCATCATCAACCAAAAACAATTGAGCATTCATAGATCGTAAAGCGTCTGAGATTTTTCGACTCAAAGCATCACCCACAATATTAGCCTTACGGATGGTAATCAATAATCAAATCATAGTCCTTTATCGGTTCAAGCCACCTGCTACTGCCTCAAATTCAAATCTTTACGTGTCATCAAATATTTCAAGCTTTTATGATCGTATAAATATGACATTTCTCACCGTACAAGTAATGCCGCCATATCTTCAATGCAAAAACAATAGCGAATGCTAACTCAAGATCATGTATGGGATAATTTCTTTCATGTGGTTTAAGTTGTCTTGAAGCATAGGCTATTACTTTACCTTCTTGCATCAAGACACAACCTAAACCATTTAATGAGGCATCACTTTGTAAATAACAAATTCCTTACCCTTGCTCAGCCGCACTATCTTCGGTGCTTTCGTTAATAGATTTTTAATCGGTTGAAACTCTGTGACATTCATCACCCACTCGAACTTTACATCTTTCTCGCAATAATCGAGTCATCGGAGAAGCTATCATAGAGAATCCTTGTACAAATCTCCGATAATAACCAAATAAACCCAAGAAACTTCTAACTTCGATACGATCTTGGTGGACTCCAATTGACAATAATGAGACTTTACTTGGATCTACCCCGATGCCTTCAAATGGATACAATATGTCCAAGAAAACCCACTTCTCGAGCCAAAATTCACATTTACACAATTCTCAAATGTTCTCGTATGTTCTTCTTCATCTCGAGAATAAACCAAAATATCATCAACGAATACTACCACAAATCACATCTGAAATGCAGTGCAATATTCGATTCATCGATCCATAAATCTGCGCAGTGCATTAGTCAACCCAAATGGCATAACGAAAACTCATAATGCCCGTGCACTGGTTCCGAAAGTCGTCTTTGGCACATCCGACTCCTTTACTCAGAATCGATAATAGCTCGATCGGAGATCAATCTTTGAAAATACAAGATAGCACCTTTCACCGATCAAATAAATCATCAATCCGGCAACAGCGGATACTTATTCTTTATAGTTACCTTATTGAGTCATCCGATAGTCAATACACAATCTCAAAGACCCATCTTTCTTTTTCACAAATGAACCGGAGCACCCCAAGGTGAATGACTCGGTCGGACAAAACCTCTATCAACAAGTTCCTGTAACTGTGTCTTTAATTCCTTTAATTCTGTAAGAGCCAATCCGTACGGAGCTATGGAAATCGGAGTTGGTTCCCTAATCAAATCTATAGAAAATTCCACTTCTCTTTACTGGTGGCAACCACAGTAACTCTTACGAAACACATCGAAAAATTCACATACCACTGGTATCGCTTGCTTGAATCTTTGACTCGATATACTTAGTATCTAATACATAAGCAAGAAAAGCATCATACCCTTTTTGACATACCTCTGAAAGCGAATAATCGCGAAATCACATCAAATAATCCCTCTGTCTGATCGGATTTAACCCGAAGTAATTCACCATTCTAGCACTTCAACACAATATATTTACATTTCTGATTTACTACTCGCATCATCTTTGAGTTAACCAATCCATGCCCAATATCACATCAAACTCATCAAATGGCGGTAACATCAAATCACCAGAAACAATAACCTCTTACCATCGATGGACAATTTTTACAAATTTTATCCACCAAAATAGATTGGCCAAAGGGGTTCGAGACTTTAATAAAGAAATTCATGAGGTTCTACAGATAAATCTTTTACGCATGCAAGTTTTACACATATATATGAATGCGTAGAACCGGGATCAATCAATGCGAGAATATCGGTTTCAAGTAAAGAAAATGTACCAAGAATAACATCGGTCTTGAGGCATCTTCTCTAGTACGCATGACATATGTCCTAGGAGGCGCTCGTGTCTCGTGCCTACTTGCGAAGATCTTTTGTAGCTCCTCGGCTACCACCGACATTACCGGGATGGTCGAGATGGTCTACCCTCAAAGATGGATTGCTTGGCTTCGATATATATTCAAACTCTTTTTCACTTCTTTCTGGACAATCTCTAAGAAATGGTCAAAAGAACCACATCGGTAACAAGCCCCGCTCTTAAATCGACATTCACCAAAATGAGCTTTATTACAATCACGGCATCTCGGCTTAGGGTACCAACACTCGCCAACACTGGTCACTCATGGAGTGGAAGGTCTTGAATTAGTCTGCTGTGAACTTCGCACTCTATCCGAATACCCAGTGGTTGAGGTAGAACGATCTGGTACTTCTTCAATTTCTTTGGAGCGAAAATGAGATTTTTCCATTGGTCTTTTACTAAAAATTCTAGCTTCCTCTCAAACTGTTTCTTTTCTTTGCTCCATTCTTACTCGCTTTATAAGCTCGTACGCTAGTGTAGCAAACTCTCGAATTTCAAGAATTCCAACAAGTAGCTTAATTTCTTCATTCAACCCTTCTTCAATCGTTTGCACATTTCACTTCCGATTGTACCCATTCTCGAGCATATTTACTCAACCGAACAAATTCTCTTTCATACTCGAATCTTCGATCTATTGCCTGTTTCACCTTTCAAGAAATTCTTTTCTTTTACGATCAAGGAATCTCTGGTGATATATTTCTTTTGAACTTCGATGCGGAAGAATTCCCATGTAATTTCTTCTTTCGAACAAGCAAGCTTTAGTATTCCACCAATGATAAGTCATGTGTCTTTTAGCGTTGAAACAAAGACATTTCAAACATTCTTCTCAAGTGCAAGATAATTCCTCCAAAACCCGAGTAGTATTTTCTAACCAAAATTCAGCTCTTTCGGGATCATCATCAATCGCTGCTCGAAATTTTGCCCCATATTTTCGGATTTTATCGACCGGAGCTTTTCCTTTTCTCGACAGATTCGATGCACTGTACCTGTGGAATCTCTGGAATCGGTGGAGGAACAGGAGGGGAGCTTGAGTTTGCTGCATTGTAGGGTTAGTTCTTATGTCTTGGGTAAACCATTCATTCATCATTTGAAAGAAGGCTATTTTTGCCTCCTCCCCCCGACCTCTATATCTGGGCCTTCTCTCGCTAGTTTTTCTCTTTGTATTGAAGCGGAGCATGACTCCCACTTTCCTCAGTTGAGCTCGGTCGGATGACATTACTATAAGAAAACACAATTTAAATGGTTAGGAGATATCACACTATCAAAAATAATTTAAATGGCATGTATAGCTAATCCGTTTTCGCTATATCGGTCCTAGAACCGCTAAACCGTAGCTCGATACCAACAAATGTAACACCCCCTACCGTATTCGTTATCGAGAATAAGGTACGAGGCATTACCGAGTTTACAATTTTTTTTTTTTTTTTTTTTAACCGAAACCATTCTAATTCAACATATTTTCAAAATAAAATTCATGCATATTTATAAAATAACTTCAACACATAAGCCATATCGAGTGGCTAACCTTATATTCATTTCATATTAACATTTATTTTATTAGCTTATACATGCCATTCATTTCCAAACTAAAATTTCTTTAAATACCGAAATCTTCGGGTTGATAGTGTGATGAGTCTCCCACCGATTCGACCTCAGAGCTCTTAACACTACAAAACAAGGGAAAGGAAAACAGAGTAAGCACTTTGTGCTTAGTAAGCCCATGTAACAAGAATTATACTTACCTAATATTTTCAATACAATGTAATAAGCATTCATATATCCATTCAATGCATTAATACCCTAACATGCACAAGCTCAACATTCAAGTTAGTTCATTAATTTCCATATATCAATAATATACACACCATGATTGATGAGCTCATCAATACTATGATTTTCATTTCCTTGTTATTTTTCCATATTTATCCCGTTGAATTACTCGAAATTTCGATGGATTTTCAGAGGTACACTTTTGTGTACAAATCCGGTCCGTCAATTCATATTCATGTGCGCACATTTTCATTTCAGAGAGCACACTCGCGAACCTCATCTTTACAAAGGGATTACCACCCAGGCTAAATCCAGTAATATAAACTCATAGAGTATTGTCGGGATTACCACCCAGCTAAATCCTGCAACGACAATTACTCTAATGAGCTTGGATCCAATTACACCCAAAGCTAAATTCGGACCTAATTCGGATTACCCGTCCGGCTAAATCCATTTTCCACATATTCTTCTGGGAGGGCTATATCGGATAGGATCACCCGTCCAAGCTAGATCTTTTTACCGTCAATTCCTTTTCGAGATCCATCGAATTTTCCTTTCATTCAACCGGGATTTTTTTCCTTTTTATCAAATATACCAATGTTTCATCAAATTTCATACAATGGACATTCAAATTATATTCACATCAATAACATACATTTCAAACATTTAAGAATATAATTCAAGTTACACGAACTTACCTCGATACTAGTTCGTTTATAAAATCTACTAATCCGGGACTTTTTCCTTTCCTCGATCTAGCTTTGTATTTGAGTTTTCTGGATCTAAATAAATAAATCCAATCATCAATTCAATACATTTCATGTTCACATGTAGCATTTTCTATAATTCTATTATTATTTTTAGCTTATTCAAAGCTGTCTACTTGAGTCACAGTCACTAAATTATTTATTTCTCGAGCTACAGAGCTCCAAACGAAGAACCGTTAATTTTCCCTGAAACTAGACTCACATATCTTCTTCCCATAAAATTTTCAGAATTTTTGGTATGTCCAATCAATACCAGATTATTCTTAAAGTTTCCCCTGTTTTACTGTTTGACTGTTCTGACCTCTCTTCACTACGAATCAAATTACTCTTCGTACAGAATTCATATGAACTTCTTATTTATTTAATTTGAAAATAGAATCATTCAGGACTCTAAAAATATAAAGTTAAGCCCCTAATTATTTTTCTCCAATTTTTTATGATTTTTCAAAGTCAGAACAGGGGATCCTGAAATCCTCTGAACCAGTCTTACAAAAATATAAATATCTCAAATTACAGAATTCCTTTGCTTTCCATGTTTCTTTCATATGAAAATAGACTCAATAAGCTTTAATTTCATATCTCATTCAACTTCTAATTCCACTTCTACGAATTTTAGTGATTTTTCAAACTTACTCTACTGCTGCTGTCCAAAACAGTTTTGTTATAGCTTTTTTTTTTTTACAATTAAATCCTTTACCCAATTCTAACTTCAAATTCTTTCAATTAAACCACTAATTCATCATTTTATTCATCATATGCTATATTCAAAAACTCTGAAACTTCAAAAATTTCAACTTAAATTCATCAAAACTTTATTCTAAAACTTATAAAGCATCAAAATTAAAAGAAAAGGACTAAATTAGCTTACCAAATTAAACTCCAAGCTTCAAACTTTTAATTTTCCCTTTTCTTCTTTCTTTTCTCTTTTTCTTTCTTCTTTCACGTTTGCTCTCTATTTCTTTTCTGTTTCTATCTCTTTTGTTTCTTTTCTCTTTTCTTTATATATATATTTATAATAATATAATAATATAATAATATAATAATATAATAATAAACTAAAAATCTCAGATTTTTCTTCAATTCACCGCCTCAATCTAGACAAAATGGTTTAATTGCCATTTTGGTCCTTTATACTTTCTTTTAATCTATAATTAAACTTTTACTTTCATTTCAATTTAGTCCTTTTCATTTAATTACCTACCCAAACGTTAAAATTTTCTAACGAAAGTTTAATACCACATTACTAACATTTTATAAACATTTATAAAAATATTTCCTATCATATAAAGACTCATGCAAACATATTGAAATAAATTTCTATTTAAATCAGATTTATGGTTGCGAAACCATTATTCTGATAATCTCGAATTTAGGCCATTACACCCGGCTTGTTTGAACTTATCACCAACTCTATTGGTGTGGCGTTCATCCTACTTCTCAATCCAACCACCTTAACGACATAAGAAATGGGGTGACACTACGATATAGTGTTGAATCTTTCTTCCGTTAAGTTCGTTTTCCATCCTCACCATTTATCCCAAAATTATATATCTTTATTATTTTTGTTAAACCGAGCCTACTACATATTTCTAAACCTACCATTCTTTTCAAATCTTCTTTGTTAGCTTCCGCATATTTTCCTCAAACTTACAATTTCAACGCACTGAACAATCTCTTTGTCGACGATCGGGCAAACAAGTGAAACGACTCGATTAACCCGGGCCAGATCACATCAGTAGATATCTTTTCTTTAGGGCTTTCTCTTCCCTTAGAATAGGCGGCTACTTGTTTTCTAGAATTTTTTTCCCCTTGTTTTTATGATTTGCTACATGTAGAGGTTATTGTCTACTCCGAAATTTATGTTTTGGCAGAGTGAAGAAGGAAAGAAGAAAAATGAATAAGTCAAAGAAGAAGCGTATGGCGCTGAGAAAGGCCAAAGATGTATCTTTTGTCGCCTTATTGGCTATGTTCCGCAGGCTGTTGTCTTGTACCACCAAGGTTGATGTGGTTGATCGTGGTAGTTGAACCACCATTTTCAGGCATTAAAACTTCCATTTTTCTTTTTTTGTTGTTTCTATATAGCTTTCTAATAGTATTTAAGTTTTTTTTTTTTAAAATTTATTTTGATGCCTTTTTTTCACTTCCCTCTTTGTTGGTGGAAATAGAGTGACGATATCTATAATATCATGATATGTTAATGGTTAAACCCACTTTCACCTTATAAAATTATAAAACATTTAGCTATATTTCAAGTTCTTTTGCTTTTGGTGTCTGGTTTTGTGCTTTGTGGTTCTGCCCTCTGGGTTTGTGTCACTGTCATTCATGTATCTAAAAACAAAACAAGAATATATATAAATTATATGCATTTATATTAAAGGTTACAGTTTACTCTTATTTACCCTTTGTTCATATTTATTTTTATTACCCATATTCAACACATATCCAAATATAGGTACATAAGTATATAGACAACATCTTCCTTGTATCTTTCAAATATATGAATAATCTTGAAAATATTCGAATCAAACACATTAAAGAAATCTTGGTCTGGGACAAAATGTCTGTTCTTCATGTTTTGGGTCTGATCTTCCATATTAAATGACCGAGTATTAAGTGATCATGAGATCCATGACTGAGTTATCCCTTTGAGCTTTGGTTATAAATCTGATATATGGTCGGAAATTTTGGGTCTTATCTTTTTAAACCACCATGTTCCAAGTTGTTTTGGTAACACTTCTAAGTCATTTCATGTTAATTTTAAGCTCATACTAATCTACCAATGTTATTATAGGGTCAACAACTTTAAAGATTGAGGAGATGACAACAGATTTGAGTATATTTTATTTTAGTTTTAGCCACAACTTGGTTTCAATATGCTCCACCTCTGCTTCTGTTCATGTTTGCTAGTTGATATGCATCTTTGTAATAGTAAGAAGGAATAAAAAAAGGATTCAGTTGGCACACTTTGTCACTGGCTATCGGGTCTCATCATAGTTTAAGTTCAAAAGATTCAATCACTAATCCATTAGCACTCATCTTGCCTGAAGTAGATTGCTTATAGAACCATGTGCTGATAACTAGGCTCATCCCGCTCATCATAAACAAGAGTATTATCAGCATTTAGAATTAGTTTCTACACTGGAAATTTCCAACTCTTTTACACAAGGATAGTTGTCATTGACGTGGCATTCATATGTTTTGCTTCTCACTTCTAATGCTTACTACAAATACTCATGAAGAAAGAAACGATTTCCATGTATGCGAAGCTGATGTTTCTTTGGATGACATGGATTTTTTAGCTACACAACCGCAACTAGGTAAAAACCAAGGTGATTTCACATTTTCAAAGAAGAAAAAAAAGATTTCTGATGCAAGTGATTTTTCTACTTCATTTAATAATGCTGCCACTTTATTGGTGGAAAATATATGGACCGTTGGCCTTGAAATCAGTAAGAGTATTGCCTCCGAAGTGCTAATTCAACAAAAGTTAGAAATGACTATTCAAGAAAGTGCTCTGAAATTATATCCAACATTATGTGAAGTAAAAGTTTAACTGAGGATGAGCGCTATCGCGCATTGAGTAAAATTCCAGATTATCCAACGCAAAATGCTCATTTTCTTTAGTTTACCTTCTATTGTGCGATTGTAATGGGTCAGAAGATTTCTTGCTGACCATTAAAAATCATGGTTGTGTTGATATTTTGGTAACTTTTTGTGTTTGTAATATTTGGATGGTATAATGACATGATAGAATGTCATTACAATGTTGTAACTTTTTGATGTTGTAAAAATTTTAAAACATGTGGATTATGACATATAAACTAATGAAATCATGTAACTTTTTCTTAATATATGAATATTATGCTTGGATGTGAAATATAATTCTCAAGTTATTTATTACTTATAATTTTTTGTTTTTTATTGTAGAATAATTAAATTATTTGTTTCACTAATGATATTTTAGCACATTAAATATGTATTGCAGTTTAAAAATAATAAAGTAGGTTATATATTTTTTTATAGTATTATATATTTTGATTTTTTTTAAATTCATATAATAATAATTATATTGAGAATGTTATTAATTTATATTTTTTTATTAAATTATATTTAATAATAATTATGTTAAAATGTGGTTAAATTATTTATTATTTTTATTAAATTATTTTCAATAATAATCTTATTAAAATTTAATAACAATAACAATAACAATAACAATAATCATCTGCCTAAAAAACAATAATCATTCCATTCAACTAAACACAATAATACTATTACAGTTCTATTCCATTCCATTCAACCAAACAGTTGAATTACTGATTACAGCTCTATTCAATTGCAGCTCTATTCCATTACAGTGAACCAAACGTACCGTTAATTTTTTTCTTTAATGCATGATGCCTACCCGAACACGAATGTGAAGATATAATCTTTTAAAATTCTCTATATATGCATGAAAAACTTTTAACATCATATTAAATACCAACACATATCCGGTACTTAAAATCAAATCCAAATGTTTTTGGCTTTTTTTTTTTTGTTGGTATTATTATTTTCAGTAAATTTGAATCAATTGCAGAGGTCTCCCAGACCCACAATACCAAAATTTCTGGAATCAATCCTTTTCAAGATAATTCCATTGATTGTCCATCCCAAAAACTCCAAGCTATATTCCATTAACTAAAGAAACAAGAAAAAAAAAATTTGAAGAAACTGATAATCAATTGACAAAAACCGAAATTACATCCAGATAGTGGCTGCCACCAACAAACATTATTTAGCAGCAACAAAGAGAATGAAGAAAAGATACCCATTAAGCAGATTTACCAGCGTAACAACAAAATGTATTTCATTAGTAAAAAATTAAATTGAGTAAATTAATCCCTCTCAAAATAATTAGAGCAATTTAATTTTTATCAATTCAAAAGTGAGTAAGATGTTAAAGTTTCATCAATTTTACATGATTTTTATTAGTACAATAATAATTTTAGCCCTCAAATTTTATATATTCTGTCAATTTGGTCCTAATTTAATAAATTTATTCCATAACAATTGTATAAATGTTGAAGCTGCATTTGTTGAAATTTTTTTTAGAATTAAGGTCAAAATGACAAAATAAGTAAACAAAGTTTGTTGCTATACCAATTAAAATTATGTACAGTTGATGCTATGATTAATTATCCTTAATTGTTTATTTTTTAAATTAAAAATATTAAATTGCTTTAAATTTTTGAAAGAGACTAATTTACTCAATTTCAAAAAATAAAAACGACTGTTTTTACGTAATTCATTTTACATTTTCAGATTAATCGGACACCTCAAGTTAGAACAACAAAACATTTTATACCAAGTATTCTTAGCTATGGTAGGGCTTTATCCACCAGCCTTGACAGGCCGTAATGGCCCGTGTGCGGAGTTCCACTGCTTAGTTTCGGCCTTTATATTTTCGACGTCCTAAAAAGTGGATAAGGAACAAAGCATTCTCCATCCTTCATTTAACGCCTGATTAAACCAACCTAAGTCTCACAGGAACTATGGGAGAGCTCCCAACCAAAATGCACCACGTACCTCAACAAGTAGGTCCCCCACGTGCAACGTGGTTCAATCTAATTGGTCATTCATACACCTAGCAGTTGCTTAGAATCCTCACTCCGTTATAGACGAAAGAAGGCCCCCGAGTAGAGAGGGGCGTTACATGCTCACAAGGAAGATAAACAAAGAAACAAAAAAGAAATGGCAGTTCAGGCAGCACTCTCAGTTGTCTCAGTAAGTTCAGTGCCTAAAATCAGGTGTAAGAAGGTTGAAACCAGAGTTAATGTAATGAAGAACCAAAGAGAGGTTGGCCTTGTTAAGTTCAAGCCGGTTAGAAACCATGGGGATGGAAGAATCAACTTCACAAGATTGAATGCTGCAGGGTTGTCTGAGATTGAACCTGATCTCAATGAAGACCCTGTTGACAGATGGGCCACCAACAGCGTCAGCTCTGTCAGTTCTTTTCGTTTCTACTTCTAATCTAATTGCTTTACTTAAAAGTATTCATATCCCAGTCTGTCTTCTGTATGTATATGAGTACAACAGTATACATTTTTGTTATATGAATATGTTGGTTCATTTCAATGCTTATGTTTTGTTGAAATATAGGAAGATTTTAAGTTTGGGGAATATGATGGGCACCATACTTACTTTGAAGGAGAGGAGAAAGGTACATTAAAGAGTTATATTTGATGTTTTTGTTTAACCAATGGTGAAACAACATATAACTGGTTGAAGCTTTTTTACTTCAGGAACATTTTGGGGAGCCATTGCTGATGACATTGAAGCTATTGAACCTCCAACAGGATTCCAAGGCTTTATTTCATGGCTCTTCCTCCCTGCAGTTGCTACCGGAATGTTTTTCAATGTTCCAGTAATTCATTTCATATCTTCATTTATCTTTCTATCTTTTGAAAAGAAAAACAGATAAGATTAACAAGATGAATTTAATGTTATAGGGGGAGTACTTGTTCATAGGAGCTGGAGTGTTTACGGCTATATTTTGTATAATTGAGATGGATAAACCAGATAAGCCTCACCACTTTGAGCCACAGATATATAACATGGAAAGGGGAGCTCGTGATAAGTTAATAAATGACTACAATACCATGAGCATTTGGGATTTTAATGAGAAATATGGAGATCTCTGGGATTTCACTATCAAGAAAGATGATATAACAAAGAGATAAACTTCTCTCGAGGAGAAAAAGAGAACTGTAACTATTAGCTACTGTCATGTCAGCATGGACTGGAAGGTATAGTTTCTTTTTCCCTTGTTTTTGAGAAGATAGTTTTTATTGATTACTATGTTTGTGTTAAGAGGATCTCTTAATCAGTAAGCCATCTCTATTGTGATTGCAGATGTATTTTTCGGTCCGATGCTATCACGTTCGATTGCAGTAGATACTAAATCGAAACTGTCGCCTTAAGTAGGCTACTAAAACTTCATCATAGGTGTGAGAGCTTTGGGAGTGCTTTTATGATGATTGCTTTACAATGTTAATTTGAATGCCTACTATATCAGTTTCCACAATTTGTTTTTGAAGATATAAAGGCTCTATTCCATTGAGTACCCAGACTAAGATTATATGCAAATTCTACTGTTTATACCTCATTCTCAGCTAAAATTTCTGCTTTTCTTATGGACTGAAATTTTCTTTACATTCTGCAAATAATGTTCTGGAAATAGGACCTTGAAGGTAGTACCTATGTTACTCGGACTCGGAGGTGACATGGGACATAAGTATGCTCATTTTTATTTTAATATTTGGAAAATAAACACGGATATTTCAAGTAACAAAGAAATACCACATCATTTTAACTAGTTCCTTTTGAAATATGTAGTTTTTATCCCTAAATATTTGAAAGATTTTGTCTATTTTCTAGTACTATCTATTACATAATAACTTTTATGCATCCCTGCACAGAAAATCCATTAGACAGTCACCATTTTTCTTGAGTTCCTAAGATGTCACCATGTTTCTTATAGAACATTGATATTTGGTACAAACAAGAATTTGTCAACGTGGAGGAACTAGTTTCAACTTGGATATTGTAAAAAATATAACGTCGGTAATGACAAATATATCGTAAAGAAAAGAGAAATAAAAATAAAGAACACACAGATTTTACGTGGAAACCCTTTCGGGAAAAAAACCACGGGCAGAGGAGGAGAGAATTCACTATATCGAATTCGATTTTTTTTTTTACAAGAGGAATAGGCTATGTCTATTTATAGGCTTGTAAAGCCATATTCTAATACGAGTGTAGTAAGATTGAAACTCCTTATTCTAATCAATATCAAATACATAGAGTTTAATAAGGTTTAAAAAATCTTATTTAAAATAAAATAAAAGAAGTATAGTTCTATAGGGATTCTTCTTTTATTTTATTTTACCATTGTATTTTATTTAAATAAGGATTCGGGTCACTTAATTTTAACAATCTTCACCTTGACACGAATTCTCAATGAACAAGTTCTTCATCGCGAACTCTCAACGAACAAGTTCTTCACCTCTTTCATAAAACCCCTTAAGGGTTTAACTTCAACAATGAGCACTAACCAAGTCTAAGCAATGCTCAAACTTGGTTATAGGAAGTGACTTAGTCATCATATCTGCAGGATTTTCATGAGTACTAATTTTGCTCACAACAATATCACCACGAGCAATAATATCATGAACAAAATGATACCGAACATCAATGTCTTTTGTTCTCTCATGAAACATTTGATCTTTTGTAAGTAAGATGGCACTCTGACTGTCACAAAATACTGTGCTTATTTGAACGTCTTCATTGAGCTCACTAAAGAGTCCCTTCAACCAAATAACTTCTTTAGAAGCCTCAATAATCGCCATGTACTCAGCTTCAGTGGTAGACAAAGCGACTGTAGTTTGCAAAGTAGCTTTCCAACTGATTGCACAACCTCCAATTGTAAAGACATAACCAGTGAGAGATCTTCTTCTATCAAGGTCTCCAGCAAAATCAGCATCAACATACCCAATAACTCCATCTCTAGTTCTTCCAAACTGTAAGCAAACATCAGTAGTACCTCGTAAGTATATTAAAATCCACTGAACTGCTTTCCAATGTTCTTTACCGGGATTCGTCATGTATCTGCTAACTGCACTGATTGCATATGATAAATCTAGACGTGAATAAACCATAGCATACATGAGAGATCCCACTGCACTAGAGTATGGAACATGTGACATGTACTCAATCTCATCATCTGATTGTGGAGACAAAGCCGATAAAAGTATGAAATGGGCTGCTAAATGAGTACTAACAGGCTCACACTCTGCATATTGAACCTGCAAAGAACTTTCTCAATGTACCCCTTCTGACTTAGGTAAAATTTACTTGCTTTTCTATCTCTGAGAATCTCTATACCAAGTATCTTCTTTGCTGTTTCCAAATCTTTCTGTAACACCCCAAACCCAGCCTAGACGTTACGACCGGATCTGGCATGTCACATGAAAGGAATGTCTAAAAACTGTGCGTTCGTTAAAAAGTTCGTATTCTTTACATTTATTGTAAAAAAAACGAGTTTAAGTAATTTTGAATAAGAAACGATTTATTAACATTTTAGGAAAATCTAGAATTAAAATTCCATCAATAATAAGCAGGAACTAAATTAAAAGCTAAAATCAAATAAAATACCATAGGCCTTATTACATAACAGAATCCCAATAAAATAAGTTCAAAATAAGGCAATGTAGTTTACAGAAGAAATAGTAAGGCATGGCCACCTCAAGTCCACCTTAGCTCCCAAATTCGCAATCTAACGATTACCTGTAAAATTAAGCAAAGGGGGTGAGTCATCGAGACTCAGTGTGCAAATCCCCATAAACGCAATCTGGGCCTTAAGCCCACAGAATGAAGCATATTTAAACATGTATGCAATGCAGCCCACCCAACCTACTTTTCCATCCTCTGCACACCATCCGTACCAGCCAGTCACACCAATGGGGATTACTAAATCGACCCTCCATCCGCTACACACTTCGGAAGCGATCATTTGCGATCAATCGCACATCGCCATAATCGTGGCATAGCCACCAGATAATGTGACAACGTCACCGGATACAGAATATTGTTACATGAGTCACTAGATACATAATATTGTGACATGAGTCACCGGATTAATGTGGTAAAACCACCGGAACACTTCCCCTTATCATTATCATATCCCAAAGCCCATGCAACATGACATAATAATTCGTGTATGCAGTATGTTATGTATGCAAAACATATATCAAATATAACATATGAATTACCATCATAATCAAATAACAAATTGCATCATAACAAGCTAATCAACCTCTAAGGGTATAATCGTAATTTTACCTACCAAGGGTATTTTCGTAATTTACCTTCCAGGGGTACTTTGGTAATTTACCCTGCCGAGGGTATTTCAATAATTTCGCGCCTACAATGGCCTTTCTGAAGGCCTAATGTCGCCTCGAGCGACTCAACTACCATTTTTGGTCTTTACCGAACTATTGGGCCTAAAACTCGATTTTGGCCCATTCGGGCCCACATGCTCGTGTGGCCCATCTAGCACTCAATCTAGCCACGTATATGAGATTCACCTAGTCTAGTTCAATATATACTAAGCAATCATACAATTTACTCATATGGGCCCACGGGCTCATTGGGCCTACTTTGGCCCATCGCGGCCCAAGCAGCCTCAACCCACAAGATTACTAATGGTGGCCTCAACTATCGTATCGAAGCCCCACACGTGCGCTTGCACGCTCGTGTGGCTACTATTACCGTGTGACCAGCATTTTGGCACTTGCCGCTCTACAACTAGAGTAGAGAAGTACACACACCAGATTAGGAATCTGGTGCTAAACCGCACTGCGACCACTCCTGTGCCCAAACGCCCACCAAGGTATGTTAACTCTCCTCTTGGCATGCTTTTTATATAGCTAGCTCTTCACCTTCATTCTTTGTGTCTTTCCGATGTGGGATCCCTTCGTCAGTAGAGTTTAAATTCAACTGAAACTCTTACCGTCCAATCCGCAAAATAAATACTCCCTTGCTTCTCATGAGATTCGAACCCAGGCTCCCTTGCAACATAATCCATGCTGCTAACCACTTGGCCACAAGCTCCTCTTGTGTCTTAAACCATGCGCAACTAAATTTGAATCTATAGCCAAATACTAAAGTCTATTTAAAAAGAAAATTAAAATGCAAAAGCCAAGACTTGAACCTTGGACCTCCTTCCTTCCTTATGGCGTCACTCCCTTGCTCCTTAAGTGGCGTCACTTTGTCACTACACCACACACTCCACTTGTGTCTTTTTCCTCCCTATTTTATTCTTAAGGCCTACCTGCCAACTTCCAGGGTTTTTTTCACCTAAAACCAAAATTTCCCCAAAGCCAATATTTGATCCCGGGACTTCATAGAAGCCCTCTAACCTTTCAAAAATCACTTATCCAATAGGTCCAACATGCACTAAAGTCGTTCTCTAAATTTTTTTTTTGCACTATTACGCCTAAGGCCCATCGGGCTCAATTCTGCTAGGCCTAATTTCGGGATGTTACACCTTCATCTCAAATTCTTCACTTAGTTGGCTTTTACCTTTCTTATCTCTCCATTATCTTTTGCTGTTATCAACATGTCATCAACAAAAAGAAGTAGATACACAAAAGAACCATCACTGTTTTTCTTAAAGTAAACACAGCTGTCAAAACTACTTCTTTTAAAATCATGAGAAGTCATAAAGGAATTAAACCTCTTGTACCACTATCTTAGTGACTGTTTCAAACCGTAAAGGGACTTTTTCAGCAAGTAAACATAGTCCTCTTTTTCTGAGACTGTAAAACCCTCTGGTTATTGCATGTAAATATCTTCCTCAAGTTCTCCATGCAAAAATACAGTTTTTATAGCTAACTGTTCAAGCTCCAAATCATGCATGGCCACAATACCAAGCAAAGCTCGGATCGAACTATGCTTCACAACTGGGGAGAACATATCTGTGAAGTCTACTCCTGGAATTTGACTGTAACCCTTTGCAACAAGTCTTGCTTTATATCTGGGTTCTTCAACTCCTAGAATCCCTTCTTTCTTTTTAAATACCCATTTACAGCGAACAGCCTTTTTACCTTTAGAAAGTTTCACAAGATCCCATGTTCTGTTTTTATGGAGTGATTCCATCTTCTCTTGCATAGCAAACATCCACTTTTCTGAGTCTCCACAACTAATCGCCTCAGAATAATTAGACGGCTCTTCGTTTGCATATATATCTTCGGCTACATTTAAAGCATAAGCAACTAGATCAGCTTCGGCATACTTCTTTGGAGGTTTAATTTCTCTTCTAGTTCTATTTTTGGCGATAGAGTATTGTGGTGAAGAAGCAACTCTACTCTCAATTTTTGTATTGGCTTGAGGAGTCGACTTTGTATTAATCTGATGCTCCACCTGCTTTTGATTTTCTTTATTGGAAGAGTCTTTAAGAGATATGTTAGGTAGCATAGCAGTTTCATCAAAAATAACATCTCTGCTAATCACAACTTTCCTATTTTCAGGACACCATAACTTATACCCTTTTACACCAGCTTTATAACTAAGAAAAACACATTTAATAGATCTCGATTCTAATTTTCCATTATCAACATGAGCATACGCAGGACACCCAAAGATCTTTAAATCAGAATAATTAGCAGGATTACCAGACCATACCTCTTGTGGAGTCTTTTTCTCAATGGCAATGGATAGAGATCGGTTGATCAAAAAACATGTAGTAGAGGCTGCTTAGGCCCAAAACGACTTTTGTAAGTTGGCATTTGACAACATACATTGAACCTTCTCCATGATCGTTCTGTTCATTCGTTCTGCAACGTTGTTTTGCTGTAGAGTATGACGAACTATTAAGTGTCTCACGATCCCTTCTGACTTGCGTAGTTTATTAAACTCATCAGAATAAAACTCTAAGCCATTGTCTGTGCGGAGGTATTTTATTTGTTTTCCTGTCTATTTTTCAATCATAGTTTTCCAAGGCTTAAATATGGAAAACACATCGCTTTTCTGCTTCAGGAAGAATGCCCAAACTTTTTTGGAAAAATCATCAATAAAAGTTAGCATATAATTAGCTCCTACTTTTGAAGGCACTCTTGATGGCCCCCACATATCAGAATGAATATACTCCAATGTTCCCTTCGTGTTATGGATTCCTCTGGTGAATCGAAATCTCTTTTGCTTCCCAAAAATGCAGTGCTCACAAAACTTCAATTTGCAAATTCCTTACCCATCAAGAAGTTCTCTTTTGCTCAATTCTGCCATGCCATTCTCACTCATATGCCCTAGGCACATATGCCAAAGTTTAGTAATATCATCATCTGATAAGGAAGAGGAAGCGATAGCTGCATCACCAATAACAGTAGAACCCTGCAAAACATATAACTTGGCAATCTTTCTTTGCCCCTTCATCACAACGATGGAACCTTTGGAAATCTTCAAAATCCCACTTTCAGCTGTGTATTTGTACCATTTTGAATCAAGAGTACTTAACGAAATTAAATTTCTTTTCAATTCTGGAACATGTCATACGTCACTAAGTATTCTGATAACTCTATCAAACATCTTAACTTTAATTGTTCCAACACCTGCAATTTTACACGAAGCATTATTTCCCATCAAAACAACACCTTCAGAAACTAATTTTGTAATTTGTAAACCAATCCCGATTGGGACACATGTGGAAGGTGCAACCCGAATCAAGTATTCACTCCTCGCTCACTTTAGAATTATTGACAGAAGCGGCTAGAAGTTCACCATCGCTATAGTCTTCTACAACATCAGCTTTACCAGAATTTTCTGGTTGTTTTCCCTTTTGATTCGCAGCCTCCCTTTTAATCTTGTTCTGTAGCTTATAGCACTCAGATTTAATGTGCCCTTTCTTCTTGCAGAAGTTACAAGTTTTACCTCTGTTTGAAGATTTCGATCTACCCTTAGATTTACCACGAGGATTCTGTTCCTGTGTCATTCCATGATCATCATCAGCATTCCGATCTTGTCTGCCATGAACAATGAGACCCTCTCCTTAAGAGTCAGTTTTAACCACAAGATGCTTCATCTTATCATACGAGGTCAAATAATCATAAACCTCATCAACTGTGAGAGACTCGCGGCTATATAAAATCGTGTCTTTAAAGGTTGAATAAGACGGGGGTAATGAACAAAGTAGAATCAACCCTAGATCTTCTTTATCATACTGAACCTCCATGGCCTCCAAGTTTGAAATTTTTTTTTAAACACTGTTAAGTGTTCGTGCACAAACGCACCTTCCTCCAAATGATGAGCATAAAGATGTTGCTTCATATGTAACTTGCTAGTTAGAGTTTTCGACATACATATTTGTTCTAGCCTTTTCCATAATGCAGCGGCGGTCTTCTCCTTCATCACATCCTGCAAAATTTCGTTAGACAAATGCAGATGTAACTGTGTTAACGCCTTTCGATCCTTGCGCTTCTTCTCTTCCTCCGTCAATGTCGAAGGCATCTTATCTACCCCTAGCAAGGCTTCCTCTAAATCCATCTGTGCAAGAACTGCCTGCATCTTTATCTGCCACAACGCGAATCTGGTGTTACGGTCCAACAGCGAAATTTCATACTTCAAAGACGTCATTACCGTGATCGAGATGAAAAAAACCCGGAAGCTCTGATACCAATTTGTTAAAAATATAACATCAGTAATGAAAAATATATCGCAAAGAAAAAAGAAAAATTTTACGTGGAAACCCTTTTGGGAAAAAACCAAGGGCAGAGGAGAAGAAAATCCACTATGTTGAATTCGATTTTTTTTTTTACAAGAGGAATGGACTATGTCTATTTATAGGCTTGTAAAGCTATATTCTAATAGGAGTGTAGTAAGATTGAAATTCCTTATTCTAATCAATATCAAATAGATGGAATTTAATAAGGTTTTAAAAACCTTATTTAAAATAAAATAGAAGAAGTATAGTTCTATAGGGATTCTTTTTTTATTTTATTTTACTATTGTATTTTATTTAAAAAAGAATTCGGGTCACTTAATTCTATCAGAAATGAAAGCTTCCTTCGCATTCAAATATAGCTTTTAAACTTAACAACCATACAAGGTTACCAATGGCCTGGTCAAAGTTAATCACTCACCAGTTAAAATTTTGCAGAAACAATATCTATAGCAATGTCATTGATTGATGCATAAACTATAAATTCTTTAATTCTAATAATATATTATTTCCATGGCAACTTCATTGTCAAAGAAAGAGTTTTTAAGTTTCACTTATATAGTTTATAAACAAACCAGCTGAGGGTCAAAGGTTCGAAACCAGAACAAGAACCAGAGAAAAAAAGAAATGAGAATCAAACCCCACCAGCAAGTGTTTTTCTCTTGGTTCCTTCTCTTGTTTCTCTTCCATGGTTCCCAAGCCCAACCAAGCACTACAGGCTACACTTCCACACCTAACTAGACCACTTATCCATGCCAAACCTACGTTTTCTACAGAGCCACAGCTCCTAACTTCCTTGACCTGGCTTCCATTGGCGATCTTTTCCATTTTAGTCGTCTAATGATATCACAACCAAGCAATATTTCCTCCCCTTCGTCTCCTCTCATCCCTTACCAGTCCCTCTTTGTTCCCATAACATGTTCTTGTAACTCCGTTACCGCTACTTTTGGTAGCCTTTCAGCTGCCAACCTCACTTACACAATCAAAGGGGGCGATACTTTCTAACTCGTGTCAACTAGGAACTTTCAGAACCTTACCACTTACCAATCTGTCGAAGTTTTCAATCCGAGTTCCGTCCCTACCCGACTCAAAATAGGGGACGAAATTGTCTTTCCGATCTTCTGCAAGTGTCCTAATGAAACTCAGGCTAAAACTGGAGTGAATTACCTTGTTTCTTATGTGTTTCAGCCTTATGACAACGTATCATTAGTCGCCTCAAGATTCGGAGTTCGAACTCGTGATATAAACAACATGAATGGAAATAAAATACACCCTTTTGATACCAATTTCATTCCAGTTAATAAACTGCCTGTGTTACCTCAGCCTAAGGCACTTTCAGCAGCCTCTCCTGGAAATGCTGAGAAGAAAAGGGCCATAGTAGGATTGGCAATTGGGTTGGGAATTTGTGGGGTTCTTTTGATTTTTTTCTTTGTTGTGTTGCTTTATAGGGATGTCTTTTCCAAGAAAAGAGACATGGAAAGGCCTGAGGATAATCAGAAGATACAGTTTAATAGGCGAGGGATGCTAATGAAGGGAAATGAAGTAAATTTGATGGCGGATGTATCAGATTGCTTGGATAAGTACAGGGTGTTCAACATTGAAGAACTTAGAGAAGCCACTGATTGCTTTGATGAGAGTTGTTTGATTCAAGGATATGTTTATAAAGGTTCCATTAATGGAAGTATCTATGCCATAAAGAAGATGAAGTGGAATGCATGTGAAGAGCTTAAGATCCTACAGAAGGTATAATTTGATTCGTTTTCTTATCTTCTGAATAACATTTTTTTTTCCTCTTCTTTTGTTTAGGACTAATCTGCTAAGACTTCTGCAAGGACTTAAGTGAAAAGAATCCTTATAAAATGAACATAATTGAAAATAAGGACACCAATGGAAGGACCTCACTAACAAATGATAATAACAAACGTTTGAATTTATATTACCAATAAAATAGTGGTTAGTTTAAGTGACCTGTCTATTCATTAGATGATAATGTAGTAGGAAAGAAGCATAAAAATATATGAAGTCGAATGCCATGGAGACGATGAAAAATCCTATTTTATGGTATAGTATAATATTTACATCTTTGAATGTCCCACCTATTTCCTGCTTGTTTTTTTGGCTGGTATCATTACCGATGTTGTGGGGAATATTCTTAGATCATCGCATTTCCATAACTAAATAATTGAACTCATAATAGTTCTAAGAAGTAAAAGTACGATAGAGAGAGTGTTAAATTGTATTTTGGTTTTTTTTTATTACTAGAAAAATAAGTAAATTAATTTCTTTCAGTTAAATTAAAGAGTAAATTAATTTTTTGTATTAAAAATTTTAATCATTTCTAATATTAAAATTTAACGTGACGGACAGAATAACCTTAAACGTACAGATATTAGTTTTTAACTGTAGAAATGATTTGTATTTTTAATAAGACTAATTTACTCTTTTATTTAACAGAACTAATTTACTTATTTTTTAAGTAGAAATAACAAGATGCAATTTGATTTCTAATATATGATCTTCTATAATACTTTTATCCTTTCCAAGATGATATTATATAACCCCTATAACCTTTTCTTTTATTCCTAAAGTAAGCATGATTTGATTAATGGACTGAACCATGATTCTGATTTTGAAGGTAAACCATAGAAATCTGTTGAAGTTGGAGGGGTTTTGCATAGACCCTGAAGATACAACTTGCTATCTGGTATACGAGTTCATCGAAAATGGCTGCCTTTACTGTTGGCTTCATCAAAACAACAATGGAAAACTAAATTGGAAATCAAGGTTAAGGATTGCCATTGATGTGGCAAACAGTCTGCAATACATCCATGAACATACAAGGCTAAAAGTTGTACACAAAGACATCAAAAGCGGCAACGTTCTGTTGGATTCCAACATGAGGGCCAAAATTGCCAATTTCGGACTGGCCAAATCCGGCTGCAATGCAATAACCATGCACATCGTTGGCACCCAAGGTTACATTGCGCCCGAATATGTTGCGGACGGGTTGGTGTCGACAAAGATGGATGTTTTCTCTTTTGGGGTTGTTCTGCTTGAGCTAGTGTCTGGCAGGGAGCCATTGGTGAAGGAGGGAAGCTGCTTTGGGGAAGTGTTAATGGGGTTTTGGATGGGAGTGAGGAGAGAAAGGTGAAGAAAGTGAAGGAGTTTATGGATGGAGGTTTAGGAGAGGGGTGTTGGATGGAGAGTGTGATGAATGTAATGGGGATTGCCATCGCATGTGTGAATAAAGACCCAAGGAGGAGGCCTAGGATGGTGGATGTTGTATATGCTTTTTCCATGACCCATGATTTGTTTTTACAGGTCTCGGAAGACGGGTTATCACCTCCTCTTTTTTTCCAAGGTGAATGTTGTTAAATGTTTTGATTCATATTCACAAACGGGTATCGAGATCGACTATTGCAAAAATAGATGAAAGTATTATGATGGATGTTTTATGAAAGTTAGATTGTATTTTGCATTTTGTGTTAAAAAAATAGATAAATTAGTTTATATATATTAGATAAAAGAGTAAATTTGTCCTTTATGTTATAAATTTCATTCATTTATATTGTTAAAAATTAGCATGACTAATAGAATAACTAGACAGTGACATATGACGTGTCATGTGTACCTCATGCCGATGTGTAGGAACAATTTTTTAACATTAAAAATGAATGAAATTTTTAATAAAAAAACCAATTTAAGTTTACTCTTTAATTTGATGTATAAGTATTAATTTATCCATTTTTTGAATAGAAGAAATAAAAATATAATCTAACTCTTAATACATGAAAGTATAATATCTTTACTTGCAAAAATCTTTAAGTAGACGAAAAACTTTTAAAAATTAAAACTGAACGTGTTAAACATATGCCCCTATTCAATAATTTATTAAAACTAACACTTACAGTAAGCTCAAAAAAATAATAGAGATGATGTCTAGTCTGTATGCAACTAACTTTCTCGGTTTCTCAAATTAACAAGTTTTACTTATAGGTGTAAAATGAGACATCTTTCCCTCTCTCTCTTCTTTAAATAGAGTTTAATTATTTTAAACTTAAACTTAAGCAATTTAAACTATAAACTAAATTGAATTTGAATTCAAATATTTCATAAGCCTAACTGAGTTACTTTTTTTTAAGTTTATGTTTTTGTTGTTTTGTGATCAGGATAAAAAAAATTTATCAATTCAAATTTAAAATTAAGTTAAAACATAAATAATTAAGTTTAAAACGAAATTAATCAAAAGAAATCAAGTAATTTTATTTTTATTTTGATTTGAGTTAGAACTATAAAAATTAAATACACTAAACCCCTCCCAAGTTTCCAACTTCAAATATTAAATCAAGCAATTTAGATAAACTTGATTCAATTCCAGAGCTATCTATAAAACATACATAAAATATTTAGATTTGTTGGAAAAACTTATCTATAAAATATTTTCCTTTAATAAAAGGCGTGCATAATTTAATTAAAACTAAATTAATTAATTCAACTAAATACTAAATTAGTTGATTGAACTAAATACATTCAGTTAATTGATTTGCCATTAAGGGTCCGTTTGTTTTACTGAAAATAGTTTCTAAAAAATGATTTTTAGAAAGTGACTTACTTTTTTAGAAAAGTTAATATTTTCTAGTGCTTGAATTAATTTGTGTAAAATATTTTCTCTTATTTGGTAGATTTCCTAAAAATATTTCATAAAAGTTGTTTTCAATGTAACAAACATACACTTGGGATTTTCTTGTCTTTTCATTGTTTAATTGAATTTATTTTACATCTATAAATTTATTTTATATATTGTTTAATTAAGTTTATTTTATATTCATATTTTAATAATTTTAAATATTTTTAAAAATAAATTTTATTATCAATATAATAATATTAAGTTTGGTTTAAGTTAATTTTTTTTGAATAATCAAGAAGTTTCCTTCCTTACAAACTAATCTGATACTTATGCGTGTAGAATTGAAAATATGTAAATAACTGTAAAAATAACCTAGGGTTCATTAGTATTTACTAGAGAGTTAAAACAAATGTAGGAATTGGTTGAATACATCGAACTCAACTTCAGACAGGTTTCTAGACTTAAGCTTTTCAGAGAAGGCAAAGAAAATCAGGAAGAAGATGAATGCAAAGAAAACGCAAAAGTTTATCAGTGAAGACACTGATATTCTTATATACTTAAGCACAGAGACAAGGCCTAGTGGAAGGATCAGATTATTCCATTGACTCTCTTGATTTTCGTGATTAGGTGCACTTATCATCATTTAAGTCTTATCAACTACAGTATCTTAGTTTCATTCTAACCAGTTCTTACTGGTCTAACTAAATAGTCTTATAAAAATAATAAACAAATCTATGAAATTATAGATTTGACGACTTCGCCAAAACATCTAGATGGTGTATACTTGGCAGAAGAATTTGCCAAACCACAGATCTTGCCAAAACGTAGACTTTGCCAATCGGCGCATACACATAATCTCATACTTACCCACAACTAATACTTTACTTACTCAAGACTACACTTAGTACAATAAACAATAACTATAAATAGAGACTTCGCGAGGCAGGCTGTTACAGGAGCCGACACATTTTCCAACTATTATTGAAGATGAGCCCACCAACGGACTTAACGAACATACCTATTTTTAGTTCAAAATGGGAATTGAAGTTCGAGTATCTACGAATTATGACGACATTGAGTTTGTAATACCTGAGGCTATAATACCTTAGAATGAGCTATGGAGTTGGGTAGACTTTGGAAGGAAGTGGCTCGTGGTGTGGCTGTTTAGAAGGTTAAAAATAAGACAACCCAATGTGCTCAAACGCCAAGGGGGTCCTTATTCTAGTCATGAAGAATAAACGACAATTCAAGGTGTCAAGGATCTCTTGGAAGTTCTTATACGAAGTTGATAGCAGATCGTCTGAAAGTTGATAAGTCTTCTTTTTACTAGTTTTTATTTTCTTATTATTGCATATTTTATTTTTGGTGTGTTTGTTTTGTTTTGCTATGTAGGTTGACCCACCGGTAGCTACACAACATTAAGAGATTTAACGAAGTTTGAGGACTATTCCTGTAACAGCCCAAATTTCGGTGAAATCGAAACAGTGGTTTCGGGACCACAAATTCGAGCCGAAAATATAATTTATTTTTATTTTATTATATGGACCATATTATGTTATAAAACTCATGTGAAACTTTTGATACAAAAAAACTATCAATTTAGTGCTTAATTACGAGAAGGACTAAATCGCATAAAATGCGAAAGTTGAATTCTATTAGCTATAAGGATCAAATAGCTATGGAATTCAAAACTAGAGGTCCTTATATGGTAATTAGACCATTAATAAAAAGTAGGTAGATATTTTTGGATGATTCATCCATGGAAATTGAGAAAAAGGATAGGGACTAAATGAAAATATTAATTAATTAAAAAGATGAAAAGAAAATAAAAATAATATTTTCTCATCTTCTTCCCAAAAATAAAACATGTAAAACCTAGGAGAGAGAGAAGAGACTTTCATGGCCAAATTGGGTAAGTTTCCTTGTCCCGTTTTTAGTAATTTTGATATTTTTGGAATCGGGATAGCTTAATCTCTCTATTTGGTGGATTAATTTGAAAAGTTATCAAAGTATGAAAATGGGTCATGGATGTATATGCTAGAAATTAGAAATTTATGGTAGAAAATGAAAGATTGATGATAGATAAACAACTTTTACAAAGTGATTTTTCATGAAGACTTAATTTAGGGACTAAAATGAAAATTGGTGAAAATCCATGGAAAATGCTCAAATTTGTGAAATAGATGTGCTGTAAAAGTTGTATGTATATTTCAGCTAGGCTTGGGTAGAGGGTCAGATTTCATGAATTTCATTTTCCGAGCCTAGGGACAAAATGGTAATTTATGAAAAAGTTAGGGGCAAAATGGTAAATTTGCCTAGGATAAAAATTGAGTCCCAATAAGTGTAAAATGTGATAAATTGACATTAAATTTACTCGTATAGATCCAGATAGACCAAATTCAGAGTTAGAACGAGGAAAATGTCGGATTAGTGGATTTATGTACACAAACATTTGTCGAGGTAAGTTCGTGTAACTAAATTGTATATGTTTTAATGCTTGATTTAAATGTTGTTTGTGAATTTTATTAATGTCATAAATATGTGAAATGATCACCTACTCAATATAGCCCAATAAATGAAAATGCCCGATAAAATGGCAAATGAATAAAATGTTACTTGTATGCTTGAGATGAATGTGGAATGTGTTTCACTTGAATTACATAAATGTTATGGAGGTATGAAATAAACAAATGCCCGATAATCCTTGTAAAGTGTTCAAATCCCAGTTGAATAAATGGAAAATCGATGGATATGTGATTTCTCGAAGCGAAAGAGGTCCTGCATTTTGTTACGGATAGGATTTAGCTTGAATAAGTAATCCTTCGACCTCAATTCTGATAGGATTTAGCCCAGACGGGTAATCCTAATATAAGTCCTCTCGAGCATATGTTATGGATTGGATTTAGCCCAGACGGGTAATCCAAATCAAGCTCTTTAAAGCATATGACATAAAATGGATTTAGTTTGGACTGGTAATCTTGTTGTTTATATGTACGTGGCTCGAGAATGTACTCTCTAAAATTGTACCTTATGGGTAACATTGGACACGAATTGACGGATTCTGATTCGTACACCTCGAGTGTACTACCTGTGTATCCATCGATATTTCAAATAAATTCAATGGGCAAAGCTCTGATAGGGCAAATATGGATTTAAGACAAATTTACATTGAATGATATATATATGATATGAAATATGACATGAAAAAGGATATTACATGAAATACAAGGAAATGATGATTTATGACTAGTGATGTATGAAAATATAAAAAGATGATAATTGTACATGGAAATTATTTGATGAGAGAGTTCATCATTGATTATATATTTGTACACCTTGAGTGTACTACTACTTGGTGACCTTAATACTTGAATAAAACGAGTAAAGTCCTGACATGAAACGATCTGAACTCAAAACGAACTACTATGAAACTATACTTGTAATAATAAGAGATGATATATATACATGCTTAATGAATACATGTTGTGGAAAGCATATATGCATGGAAACTTGATTGTTGATTGAGCTTATACATGTCTTGATGTTATCATGGATTATATGACTAACAAGGGCAATGAGGATGTATGTAGGGCTTGAGGTCAAATTAAGTGAATATGCCTTACATAATTACCTCAAAATAGGATGAATAGTAAGTTAAGTACTATGTTATACAAACTTACTAAGCATTTTATGCTTACCCCGTTTTATTTTCCCCTGTTTTAGAGTAAATTCGGAAGCTCGTTGGATTGGATGCTTGACGAAGATCACTCACACTATCCATCGGCCCATGTTGGTATAGTATGGTAATTCAATTATGGTTGTAATGGCATGTATAGGATATGTTGGCCATATTGGCATGTAAACATAAACGATGCTTGTAATCTAGCCATTGGAATGACTAGTAATGATTGTTTTGGTATACTTGTAATGTCATATTATGTTAGCCATATATATGTTAAGTAGTTGATCAAATCATGTCTAACATGATGACCTAGCCAAGATAAGATTGTAAACATGTATGCATGAAATGATATTCCATGATGATTGATGGAATATGCTTGATTAGAATACTTGAAATGGTTAGTAATTGTATGTGACGACATATCATATTAAATGGTAGAATTAACTTGAATAAAATGCTTGGACTGGTTGGGTTATGAATGCAAGATGTGGTGTAGGATTATGGCAATGGTTGGGGTGAGAAATGAAGCTAGGAATGGCTTTATTTTTTTCCACACGGGTAGACACACGGGCGTGTGTCTAGACCGTGTTTGACACACGGCCTAGTAACACGGGCATGTGGTTAGGCCGTGTGTCCCCTGTACCTTAAATTTAAGAAAACAGAATGCTTAGAATTGAGCACACGGGCAGAGACACGGGCTTGTGTCTCAGTCGTGTGGGAGACACGGCCTAGAACACGAGCGTGTATCTTGGCCTTGTGAAACCTGCACCTAATTCAAATTAAATTAACTATCCACACGGTCATGCACAGAGGCGTGCCGCATGGCCGTGTGGCGCAAGTCAGAGAGCTACCTAGTTTTGAACATGGCCTGTAGCACGGGCGTGTCCCAGGTCACGCGGGTGTGTCCCTTAGACCACACGGGCGTGTGAACCCTGCACCTTGGAAAATTTTGGAATTTTTGAAAAATTTTTTGAGTTCCCGATTTAGTTCCGACTTGATTCTAGTGCTTGTATTGGGCCTCGAGGGTCCATTTAAGGGACATTAAGAATGACCTCGGTGAATGAATAGTAACTTGCCTAAATTAATCGATAAATGTTCTGAATGTTCAGGTAATGCTCCAAAACCATGTTTCGACGACGGATACGGGTTAGGGGTGTTACAATTCCACCATTTTGCCATACTTACATTGGATAAGGGGACTCTCCTTAAACTTTATCTTTAGTTGGGGCACATTGGGGACAATGTGTAACTTAATTGTGAGAGGATGCATATAGTTTTTAATTCTCTTTGTTTTGTTTGTTTGGTGTGTTTATTTTCGTTTTTAATGCATTTTTAGAAAAATTTCAAAAAAAAATTGTTTGTTTTCTTTGTTTTGTGTGTTTGTATGATGCTTGGACAATAATTGGGCAATAGGCCATGGGTTGTAAATATCGAATAAGTATGTCGAATTGCCAAGCATGTAAATTTGGACTGATACTAGATAATTCGATGTTTTTAATTGTAGACTAATTAGTTCGATTAGTTAATTTATATAATTGATTAGAGGTAATAACATTTAATAAAAATGTATAAGATGTGCCATAGGATGAATGAAGTGTGTGGATCCTTGTAGATAAATAAATTAAATTATTAATTTTTTATTTGAATAGATGTATGCATGATAAAAGTTGTGTTTTATGGATATTTTGGGAAAGACCTTAGGCATTGTTTCTTAGCTTAGAGCTTAAAAGCCTTACCTTTTGCTATATGATGCGTGCTCGTATTCGTGAATTCAATTACAAAACGCTGAATTTCCCAATCGTCTAATTTTAGTATCGTTTCAAGTTGAAATTCAAAATGAAATCGTGAGTAATGGAAAATAGGTTGAATGAAAACAACAAAGAAGGTTTCGGAAGGACTTGTACGAATTAAACACTTAGAAAAGAATCAACGATATAAATGATCGTAACCTAATTTCTATATAGTGAAATAACAAACAAGTCTTTGAAGAAGAAGTAAATTGTGACCCGCTATTTAGCAAAATAAGAACCAACAGTATGTTAGAACGTCACACTTCAGAATAAAGAAAGAAAGGATGGAAGTGATAAGTTCAAAAAAGAAAGGGTTTGATGCCACAAGGAGAACCTTGATAAGTCCAAGTAAGTTAGACCAAGTACAAAGAGATAGAATTCTCACACAAAACTCAGAAAAATTCAATTAGCTATCAAAGTTCTGTTTACATGAAATTTATAGGCACTTTTGTGATTATTCAAATGCCTATGTGAGACTTTTCATATTCAGCCATTAACTAGTATTATTACAAGCAATAATTTCATTTTTAACTCTTGTAAGGAAGGCAATGAGTCATGTCTCTTCATTGGAATCTGATGTAGTTGAAAAAGCATGTCAGTTCTCCTTAATGAAGACTTAAAGTATCCTTAATGTGTTTGATTGATGTCCCTTCAGCCCCCTTGTAACCACATTATAAAAACTTGTGTAACATCCTCTTAAATGGCACCATGATGAAGACTTAAGACTCCAAAAACGTTCAGACTTGAAGAGTCTCTTTTGGTCCATTAAATAGCCTCCTTAATGTTCTTTTAAAAGCTTTGAAATTGTCCAACTTTGAAGAGTCATTAATCATATGAAAAATTACCTGCAAAATAGATATTTAAGATTAAATAATAACTTAAAACACTAATAAAAACAACATATTTAATAACTCTCATGCACACAAATTAAATGAACATGCAACTTAAACCATACTTGAAGTAAATTAACAAATGAGATGATTTAATGCATGACTTATTAAATATGAAAAACACATAATGCAAGTCTTAAATGATTCTAATGTATTAATGTAAAGAATTAACTAAAGACATATTCAATAAACAAGAAACATAATGCACATTTTTAAAAGATGTAGATGTTTTAAAGCAAAACATTAAATAAAGATGCATTTAACAAACAAAACACATAAATAAAAAATGAAGAGTTTGTTCAAACTAATCAAACTGTCACATGCAACACATTGCATGAAATTGGATCGTTATTTTGAGTCCAATAAAAATTGGACTTCTCATGCTCGGCCCAAACTTGTTGAATCAACCCTAACATTACCTCTTTAAGCTTTTTGGATCTAGCCTGAGTCATAGGCCCAACGGGAATTTCAATTGGATTTATTCTTGAATTCTCCTCATCTTTCAACCCGATTGGTATTGACATAGACGACTTTAATTTTGCTCCAATCGATTCTTCATTAGACGCTCCCATACATGATCACTATATACCACTAGTTCTCATATTTTAAGCCTCAAGTATCCTTTTCTTCTTTAGCCTTTGTAACATCCCGAAATTGGGCCTAATAGGATTGGGTCGATTGGGCCTTGGGCTTAGAAGTGTTTAAAATCTTCAAGAATATGAGAATGGTGTTTTTGCAAATTGGATTTATTAGTTAAGTGGATTTGGAAGGTTATGAGGTTTCTATGAATTCTCGGGTTTAATTGGGCTTTAGGAAAAATTAGAGTATCATTTTGTTACTTGTGTTAGCTCGGATAGAATGTTTATTGTGTGGGCTTAGTATATTTGTGTGAAGGCTTGGAATTATTAGTTAAGCTAGAATAAATTTTAGTATTGAAAATTTAATGAAGGGGATTAAGTGAACTTGACATTTAAGTTAATTTAAGTGTTAATTTCTAGCACAAGAGAGTTAGTAGCAAGGTGGTTAGGATGCATAAAGGGTTGCTTGTGGGAAGAGGTTCGAGTAGCATGTTTAGCATTTTGAAGACTTTATTTTTTATGTATCCTAGCATTAATGGACGGTCAAGCTTTACATATGGAAGGTTGGACTTTTAATTTTTGGCAAGTTGAATATTGGTTTAGGAAAGTTTATACTTTGGGAAAGGAATCTTAAGGTTATGGAAGGATGGGGGGACATAAGGCTTGGCTTAAGGAAGATGTTTTGGAAACTATTCCAAGGCCTTTAGTGCATGTATGTGGATGGCATGTGTGGCTAGGGGGGTGGCCGAATGTTGATAGGAGGTTTGGGGGGGGGAGATAGTTGGCCAACTTGAGCATTTGTGCACCTTTTGGCATTTGTTTCTCTTCCTCTCCAAAAACTCCTTCTTCGGCCGAATGTACCTAGGCATTTTTGTGCAAATTTGCTTTGGATTTTAGCTTTCATTTTTGTGTTGAACCAAATTCTAATTCTTTCTCTCATTTCTCCTTTGAAACTGAAAACACCTTTTGCATTTTAGTGCACTCATTCTCCCATCTCTCTCTCTTTTCTTCTTTTGATATTTGCTCAACCACATTTCCTTTTTGTTTCTTTTGGCCGAACCTCACTCTCTTCCCTAAACTCATTTTTTTCTTTTCTTCCATTGTTGATTAAACCGAATCCTCTCTCTCTCATTTTTATTCTCCCCTCTACTCTCGAATTTCATTTCTTTTTAGTCTCAAATCAATTGTTTTCTTCTTTCAAAATCATAGCCGAAACTCTCATATCCTATTTGATTTGTCTTGGCCGAATTTCTTCAAGGGTAGGACTTCATTTGGTTTTCTTCAAACGATTTTGGAAAATAGGTAAGTGTTATGGCCGTTTTTCCTTATTCTTTTTCTCGTTTCTATGTTGTTCCTCTTGTGGATAAAGGCCGAATTTTAGGCAATTGTTGCAAGGTTTTAATCATTCTTAGAAACCGATTTTTTTTAGGCTCCTCAGAACGTTGGAAGCAATCAATTTAAGCCACGTTTCTTTGTCAATCGTTTTGGGACAAGGTGATCTAGTGCGGTAGATCGGGTCTTCGGATTTTAGTACTTGCGTTAGTGACAGGTGTGTAGCTTACACACTTTATAATTTGGTGATATGTATTTATATATATACTAATCGTTTTATTAAAGTGAAATACTATGAGATCTTGATTTGATACCTTGAAGGGTATGTGCAAGGATTCGGGTAAGTCCGTTTCGATATGATGTTAATATATGATTGATTGATATCATGATCTACGATTTAAATATGTTATATGATCATATCAAAGTATGATGGCATGTTTTATACTATTAATACATTGGTTTGGGAACATGAGTGGAGGGGGAAGAATTTGATATCCGTGTCTTTGGACACCAGAGGTTTGGCACCTCTAGTGATTTGGTATCACATTTGTGTCTTTGGGACACCAGAGGTTTGGCACCTCATAGCGACTCGTCCCTGTGGATTAACACTACCGTGGGTTGGCCCCACTTTTGAGATATGGGATTGTCGCCAGTGATTTGGTATCACACGTGGGTTGGCCCCACAACTTGATTATTCGTGACTTTGGTCACCAGTGATTTGGTATCACATTTGTGTCTTTGGGACACCAGAGATTTGGCACCTCATAGCGACTCGTCCCTTTGGATTAACACCACCGTGGGTTGGCCCCACTTTTGAGATATGGGATCGTCGCCAGTGATTTGGCATCACACGTGGGTTGGCCCCACAGATGGATTATTCGTGACTTTGAGTCACCAGTGATTTGGTATCACATTTTTGGATATCGTGACTTTGGGTCACCAGTGGTTTGGCACCACCAGTGGTTTGGTACCACACGGGGTAGTAAAGGTGTTATGGATGGCTAGGTTGGGTGCATAATATATATATTGCTTGATTATAAATTGTGTAAAAATTTTTGCATTATCCCAGGAGAGGGATTATGCATCGAGAGTCTTGGTGACTCACCTTCTTCCTTATCATTTCAGGTGATTCGTGAGATCGCGGATGAGGAGCCGGATGAGCTCGAGGAGGCCATGCAATAAAATTTGATTTTACATCAACTTCGATTTGGGGTACTTTAATTTATTTTAAATTGGTTTTTGTTTTATTTTGGGTTTGTAATAAGGCCTCTTTAATTATGGTTTTTGGATTATTTATATGCTTTGGGATTTATTCTAAACATGATTAAGTATATCACTTGATTAATTTAATAATTTGAGCGCAAGGTTTTCTAAAATACAAGTCGTTATAGTTTTTCCAACATTACCATTGGGTAATACCAATCTCTCGTTAAAGTATAACAACTTAAGTATTTTTGATAACCCATACTATTTTCCAAAACTTAAGTTTCCAAATTTCTATTAGATACGGTTTTCAAAATAATCGCTTGGGTTTCTTTTAAAGTTTTATAATATAAGGAATTATAACTAAGTTTTAAAGATTTATTTTCGTGATTTCAAAGTAAATTTTCAGTTGTAACTTATTAAACATCTGATTTCTACAAATATAGAATTACAAAGAGTTTTTCACTAAAATTTAATCGTTAACTAAATTTTCTCCAAAATATTTTCCTCAATGACATACCAGATTCGGTCGTGGCGTATTGACCGGATTTGGGGTGTTTCAAATTGGTATCAGACCTAAGTTCAAAAGCTCGGCTGTGTGCTCGAGGCCCAAAATGATTTAAAAGTATGGTCTTAAAATGTTTTTGTTTAAAATTATATGGTTGGAAAGGCATGGCACCAAGTCTCCGGCACCGATCCGCCCAGGTAAGTACCTCAAACTGTTGATTTTGATGATATATGATGATGGTATGACTGTATAATAGTAGGAACTACTCTAGAGACTCAAAACTATAGGTTGATGTACTCGCGAAACAATCTCTTATTAAAAATTATTCATAAAACTGTGCTTTAAAAAGGTGAAAAGACTCTAATGCATAAAATTTTCGTAAAAACGGATAAGACGCGAAGTAGACATGAGTTCTAGGGGACGTGGTCGTCGTGGACGTGGTGAAGGCCGAGGTGTTAGGGCTAAATCTTTGGCACCAAGGCATATTTCCGAAAAGGAGGCGTTAGCATCGCTAGTGGCTGAGACGGGGTCTCATGTTCGAGTTGGGTCTGTGGACTGTAAAAAGAAAAGAGATCACGGTTCTCTAGGGTCACAATCTCGTTCTGTAAAACATGTCAAGGCACGACCAAACTATCCGGCTTGTGATTTTTGCAAAAGGCTTCATCCGGAAGAATACTGGAGGAGGTTTGGAGCATGCTTGAGATGTCGGTCTAATGAGCATAAGGCTCGGGATTGTTTTCTCACCCTCAAGTCAAGTATGTTTGGTTGTGTGAAAAAGGATTCAAGATTATGTTAAAAAGTACATTGTGGTTTTTAAGGGCAGAGTGCGCAGCGAAAGCATAGTGGTGTGATTTGAGCAGTGTGTTAGTAGTTGGTCGGAAATTTTGAGGACGAAATTTTTTTTAGGAGGGTAGAATTGTAACATCTCGAAATTGGGCCTAATAGGATTGGGTTGATTGGGCCTTGGGCTTAGGAGTGTTCAAAATCTTCAAGAATATGAGAATGGTGTTTTTGCAAATTGGATTTATTAGTTAAGTGGATTTGGAAGGTTATGAGGTTTCTATGAATTCTCGGGTTTAATTGGGCTTTAGGAAAAATTAGATATCATTTTGTTACTTGTGTTAGCTCGGATAGAATGTTTATTGTGTGGGCTTAGTATATTTGTGTGAAGGCTTGGAATTATTAGTTAAGCTAGAATAAATTTTAGTATTGAAAATTTAATGAAGGGGATTAAGTGAACTTGACACTTAAGTTAATTTAAGTGTTAATTTCTAGCACAAGAGAGTTAGTAGCAAGGTGGTTAGGATGCATGAAGGGTTGCTTGTGGGAAGAGGTTCGAGTAGCATGTTTAGCATTTTGAAGACTTTATTTTTATGTATCCTAGCATTAATGGACGGTCAAGCTTTACATATGGAAGGTTGGACTTTTAATTTTTGGCAAGTTGAATATTGGTTTAGGAAAGTTTGTACTTTGGGAAAGGAATCTTAAGGTTATGGAAGGATAGGGGGACATAAGGCTTGGCTTAAGGAAGATGTTTTGGAAACTATTCCAAGGCCTTTAGTGCATGTATGTGGACGACATGTGTGGCTAGGGGGTGGCCGAATGTTGATAGGAGGTTTGGGGGGGATAGTTGGCCAACTTGAGCATATGTGCACCTTTTGGCGTTTGTTTCTCTTCCTCTCCAAAAACTCCTTCTTTGGCCGAATGTACCTAGGCATTTTTGTGCAAATTTGCTTTGGATTTTAGCTTTCATTTTTGTGTTGAACCAAATTCTAATTCTTTCTCTCATTTCTCCTTTGAAACCGAAAACACCTTTTGCATTTTAGTGCACTTATTCTCCCATCTCTCTCTCTTTTCTTCTTTTGATATTTGCTCAACCACATTTCCTTTTTGTTTCTTTTGGCCGAACCTCTCTCTCTTCCCTAAACTTATTTTTTTTCTTTTCTTCCATTGTTGATTAAATCGAATCCTTTCTCTCTCATTTTTATTCTCCCCTCTACTCTCGAATTTCATTTCTTTTTAGTCTCAAATCAATTGTTTTCTTCTTTCAAAATCATAGCCGAAACTCTCATATCCTATTTGATTTGTCTTGGCCGAATTTCTTCAAGGGTAGGACTTCATTTGGTTTTCTTCAAACAGTTTTGAAAAATAGGTAAGTGTTATGGCTGTTTTTCCTTATTCTTTTTCTCGTTTCTGTGTTGTTCCTCTTGTGGACAAAGGCCGAATTTTAGGCAATTGTTGCAAGGTTTTAATCATTCTTAGAAACCGATTTCTTTTAGGCTCCTCGGAACGTTGGAAGCAATCAATCTAAGCCTCGTTTCTTTGTCAATCGTTTTGGGACAAGGTGATCTAGTGCGGTAGATCGGGTCTTCGGATTTTAGTACTTGCGTTAGTGACAGGTGTGTATCGTACACACTTTATAATTTGGTGATATGTATTTATATATATACTAATCGTTTTATTAAAGTGAAATACTATGAGATCTTGATTTGATACCTTGAAGGGTATGTGCAAGGATTCGGGTAAGTCCGTTTCGATATGATATTAATATATGATTGATTGATATCATGATCTACGATTTAAATATGTTATATGATCATATCAAAGTATGATGGCATGTTTTATACTATTAATTCATTGGTTTGGGAACATGAGTGGAGGGGGAAGAATTTGATATCCGTGTCTTTGGACACCAGAGGTTTGGCACCTCCAGTGATTTGGTATCACATTTGTGTCTTTGGGACACCAGAGGTTTGGCACCTCATAGCGACTCGTCCCTGTGGATTAACACCACCGTGGGTTGGCCCCACTTTTGAGATATGGGACTGTTGCCAGTGATTTGGTATCACACGTGGGTTGGCCCCACAACTTGATTATTCGTGACTTTGGTCACCAGTGATTTGGTAGCACATTTGTGTCTTTGGGACACCAGAGATTTGGCACCTCATAGCGACTCGTCCCTGTGGATTAACACCACCGTGGGTTGGCCCCACTTTTGAGATATGGGATCGTCGCCAGTGATTTGGCATCACACGTGGGTTGGCCCCACAGATGGATTATTCGTGACTTTGAGTCACCAGTGATTTGGTATCACATTTTTGGATATCGTGACTTTGGGTCACCAGTGGTTTGGCACCACCAGTGGTTTGGTACCACATGGGGTAGTAAAGGTGTTATGGATGGCTAGGTTGGGTGCATAATATATATATATATTGCTTGATTATAAATTGTGTAAGAATTTTTGCATTATCCGGGAGAGGGATTATGCACTGAGTCTTGGTGACTCACCTTCTTCCTTATCATTTTAGGTGATTCGTGAGATCGCGGATGAGGAGCCGGATGAGCTCGAGGAGGCCATGCAATAAAATTTGATTTTACATGAACTTCGATATGGGGTACTTTAATTTATTTTAAATTGGTTTTTGTTTTATTTTGGGTTTGTAATAAGGCCTCTTTAATTATGGTTTTTGGATTATTTATATGCTTTGGGATTTATTCTAAACATGATTAAGTATATCACTTGATTAATTTAATAATTTGAGCGCAAGGTTTTCTAAAATACAAGTCGTTATAGTTTCTCCAACATTACCATCGGGTAATACCAATCTCTCGTTAAAGTATAACAACTTAAGTATTTTTGATAACTCATACTATTTTCCAAAACTTAAGTTTCCAAATTTCTATTAGATACGGTTTTCAAAATAATCGCTTGGGTTTCTTTTAAAGTTTTCTAATATAAGGAATTATAACTAAGTTTTAAAGATTTATTTTCGTGATTTCAAAGTAAATTTTCAGTTTTAACTTATTAAACATCTGATTTCTACAAATATAGAATTACAAAGAGTTTTTCACTAAAATTTAATCGTTAACTAAATTTTCTCCAAAATATTTTCTTCAGTGACATACCAGATTCGGTCGTGGCGTATTGACCGGGTTTGGGGTGTTTCAGCCTTATTATTGAAGCCTTAAAACTAAACAAGTTAAGAACTTAACCCTTATCTATCTCGACTTTGAAAATGCACTATGTAAAGGATGTCAGGCCATGAACATTAAGGGTTAGGTGGAAACGTTATGGCGGCTTCTTGTGAAATAAAAAAGATAAGAAAATGAGAGAAGAGGCTACATGATATAATACATATAGAACCTTGTTGAGTTAGAAAAAAAATAAAAAAAATCAAAATATTGAGTGAAAAAAAACAAGGTGAGGGTTAAAAGCATTATGAGTGAAAGAGTGCAAAAAGTAGAGGAGCTTTAAAAATCAAAGTCAAGCTTGGAAAGAAAATATTTCAAGTCATAATGTATTAATGTTTACTAGTTTTGTATGTGTCGATATTGCGTAATATCTTTTAAAATTTTGGAGAAATAAGGTAGGCGAGAGAAGGAGAAATAAAGAGACGAGTTTATGAATAAATTAGTGGCAAATGGGAAACAATGTCATGTGCTTAACCATTTCTAGTGCATGTGTAACACCCCTAACCCGTATCCGTCGTCGGATTAGAGTTACAGAGCATTACTGTAAAAACATATTTTTAAAACATACATCTCATACATCAACATAATCATATCATAAATCACTCATTACATGCATACCGTCCTTTAATCGAGCCCTCGAGGCCTTAGAAATACAGTAGAAACAATTTGAGACTAAATTAGAATCAATCGGAAATTTCATGTAAAAGTTAGAAAATTTGGATTGCAGGGGTCAAATAGCCATGTTGCTAGGCCTTGTGACTCACACGGTTGAGACACATGCCCATGTGTTAGGCCGTGTAACAATAGAAATAGAGACACACGGCCGTGTCCTAGCCCATGTCTGTGCCTATGTAACTTTCAAAATTGGGTCACACGACCAAGCCACATGCCCGTGTGCCAGGCTGTGTAACTCTCAAAATGGCCTCACATGCCTATGTGCCAGGCTATGTGCTTGGCCGTGTAACAGCTTGACTTGCAACCTTAAAACCTACAAGGGACACACGACTGAGTCAAATCCCATGTGGACATGAATTTGCCCAAAAACAAGCCAATTCCTTCACTAAATCGTGCACTCACTTAACCACCTTTTTGTGCATAAAACTAAGGTATCAAAACTTAACCAAAACCTACATAAAATGACCAATTCAATAGTTCATAACCATTCAACAAATATGCCATATAAGGCACCTCAATTGCAACATTCAAACTTACCTAAAGATATGTATATACTTGACCACTTTTCATTCATAAACATCTAGTTCAATACCATTTTCAAAACATACCATAACTTGACCATATTGAGGTCAATTCATCATATACCATTTTGGCCATTCAAACATGTAGTAACACACAGCCAAAATAACACATACTAGTAAGGCATCTATAAGTACCAAAATGACACTAACCAACTAACCAACATCAAATGATACCAAAACAACTTATACATGCCAATATTATCAACTAGCATTCAATTAGATACCAACACAAGTCCTATACATGCCATTATAACCTTGGACAAAACATCAAAAGACTACTGATATCTATGCTGGATAGTGTGATAGATTTTTGACGAGCTTCCAAATGGATCGAGCTTTCGATAATTTGTAAAGGAAAGTAATTATGTAAGCAATGAATGCTTAGTAAGCTCATATAAACTTTTAACATAACATTCCATTTCAATAATGAACTTTATAGGGTAAATATAAACCTATATCAATGCCACAAGATTTATCAAACTATATAACCATCAACTCACATATGAGTAGGTCCATCAATATCACATATATTTTTCATTCCTAACATAATAGGATTTACTTACTTACCATTCTATTTACTTAGCATAAGCTTAAATAACACTATCAGTTCATGAATTAGTGTGTTTATTCATGGCATAGGTGAATTCATCTATAACATAAGTAAAATTCTCACATATAAGTAAATCCTTTAACTCATCAATCCTTTTATATCATCATATTACATCTCAACTATGAACTTACTGTTTCATTACCTTTTCTTACTAGTATCATTTGCATAATACAAGACATAAGCATAAACATCAACCAATTACACAAGCTTGACACAAGCCTAAATATCATCATCAATACAACAATTAGTGCATTTATACATAACTCTTTTGGGACCAACCACAGGATGAGCCATTTTATAAGAAAATATATCTTTTGATTCATACAACCTTTTTATACACATAAGCATATTTCCATTTGGACACTTACCATTTCGATGTATATCATTAATATTAAGCATGATATAATCCAACCATAAGCTTGGGACAAGCCTAAGCACCATCCACAACACGTGCATTAATACATAATTCACTTAAATTAACATGAGGTAAGCTAGATGTACATGAACATACTACTTTTGAATTCATCCTTTTCATGAACATAGATATACTTTCATTGAACATTTCCATTTCAATCATTTTCATAGATTCATGTCATATTTCTATTGAACACTTACCATTCCTTTCCTTTTCATACCCGTTGAACCATTTAGAATAACATCATATACGTAGGAAAGCTCACACAAAGAGCACATATAGTCATAACCTTTCCTTTTTCCTTTACATCTTTGCTCACTCGAGCTGTGAAATAGGTCTGCTCACACAAGCTGTTGAGTATCCACTACAAATGCAGGACCTTAGCCATAAATAAAGCATTCAAGACCAGCATCCGGAACATGGTAACCCTAATGACATGTCATTTATATCCTACGTATTCTTAAGGTTCAAACAGGACTCGATAATCGTTGAAACACCATTGGATTTCATGGAAAATAATACATGGATATATATAATTCAATATAACATTAAAACGTTAATTAATCATACGAACTTACCTGACTAAATTGCGGCAATGGCTAAGTACATGGGCTATTTGGTAATTTTCTCTTCTCCTTGATTTTCCACTCGTTCTTTATCTAAATTAACAATTTCATTCAATTCATTAATTTAGATAGTAAACCAATCATTTTAGGCAATTTAGTCCTTTTTGACATTTTTACAAAATTTCCCCTACCATTTCACTTTTATTCAATTTAGTCTCTAAGCCTAAAACATGCAAATTAGTAATTTTTACTCAAAATTAAGTTTAACCGAATTCATTGAGACCTTATTACAGCCCATATTTTCTGTTATTACACATTAAATCCTTGTACTTTTACTATTTCAACAATTTAATCCCTAATCGTTAAATTCATCAAAAATCACTTAACAAAATACTTATAAAGAGCAATTAATACTTCAAATTCATCATTTAACATCTAAAATCACAAGGATTCATGAATGAAAACATTCAAAATCTTTAACAATTTCAAAAATGGAGGTATGGGCTAACTGAACCTAGTTGCAATGATCTGAAAAACATAAAAATTATTAAAAACAGGGCAAAAACACCATACCATGCATGAAATTTCACCTAGGCTGAAAGCTTCCTTCCTAAATCCATGGTATTTTCGGTTGTGTTTGAGAAAACAAAAAAGATGATACCATTTAGGCCTTTTTGTTTCTTTTAATTAATGTAATTATGAAATTACAATTTTGTCCATTTAAAAATCAACCAAATTTCAAGCTTTTAATTACTTAAAACTGTCCACCAACAATTCACCTTTTCATGGCTATTAGACACTTTTAATTAATGGAACTCAACTTTTGCACCTTTTTTAATTTAGTCTTTTTCACCTAATTAACCCTTTAAACATAAAAATTTCTTAACAAAACTTTAATACGACCTTAATAACACTCCATAAATATTTATAAAAATATTTATGGCTCAGTTTATAGAAATGAGGTCCCGATACTTCATTTTCTAAAGCCACTTAATTTTAGGGTCATACCATTTGAACCTAATTGTTCTTCCACTTAACACAAATCATTAAGTCAAAATTTATCATTATATTATATCTTATTTGTAAATATTAAATAATAATACTTACAAACTCACACGTCGGATTTGTGGCCCCGAAACCACTATTTTGACGCTTCAGAGAATGGGCCATTTCAGCTTGAAACTGTTTTAAGCTATCTGTTGTTTCAACTTTAAACCGTCCTAAGCCTCAGAATGTTACAAGCCTAGAAGACCTTTGGGACTGAAATAGTTTACTAACACAATAATTCTTGAATCGCTTGCATTTGTTCGGATGAACATGACCTGTAACACCCCTAACCCATATTTGTCGCCGACACAAGGTTACAGAGCATTACCAGAATTTACATATCAAATACTATTAATTCATGTCATTTACTATTCATATTCAAAACCAATCATATCGTCCCTTAAATGGACCATCGAGGCCCAATTTATGCATTAAAAATAATTCGGGATTATATCAGAAACTCAGAGAATTTTTCGCAAAATTTCAAATTTTTTTCTTAAATACAGGGGTCACACGCTCGTGTGGGTAGGCCATGTGGCTCACACGGCCAAATGACACGCCCGTGCCCTAGGTCATGTGGGCATTCGGTGTAAGGCACATGGCCGTATCCTAGCCCGTGTTCATACCCGTGTAACACTCTGACTTGGGTCAGACAGCCATCCACATGCTCGTGTGCTAGGCCATGTGGACAATTTAATTTTCAAAAATTTGGTGTAGGATTCATACGGCCAAGACACACACTTGTGTGACCAATTCTGAGCATTTTGTTTCTCAATTGTTAAGATGCAGGGGACACATGGCCGAACCACACGCCCGTGCTCATGGTCGTATGTCACATACGGCTGAAACACATGCCCGTGTGACTACTTGTGTGGACAAATATAGGCCACTTTTCTCACCCAAGTATGCCATCAACCAACAACTACACTAGAATACATCAACCAACCAATTCAAGACATTAAAACTAAACCAAAACCAATCTTCTGCATGTCATATTAGCTCATATGTTCAAGTATTTAAACTTACCAATTTCACACTTATGTTCATAGACAAATTTTATCAAGTATACTAATTCAAAATCATTCATCAATAGGTTTATATACTCTCTGCCATATAACCATTTCATCACACATTAAACATGATAGTCTTATATAATTACATCAAAATATGCTTAAAACTAGCCATTCTAATGGCTAGTTACAACCAAAATATTTCATCATTTGATCTATTTTAGCCTACACATGCCATTATACTAAAAGTAGTTTTGCTATTTATACAAAAGTGAGCTGTAGGATAGTGTGGTCATGCTCCGACCTGCTCCAACCTTTACGAGCTTCCAAGTACTATAAAACAGAGAAAATGAACAAAGTAAGCATTTAATGCTTAGTAAGTTCGTATAAAAAGAATTTAACTTACCAATTATATTCATTTAAAATAAGTATACAAACATGCATCCAAAATATTGTGACCAATTGCCTATATACATGCTCTCATCAAACAAGTTAGTCATGAAGTTTACATCAATATCAAGAAAACAGATATGAGCTCATTATGCAACCATTTTTAGGTATTTCAGGGATATTCAAGATATAATTCATTTAATTCTCATATTTTCTCATATTAGGAGTTTTGCCTATTGAATCATTAAAATACCGATGGATACCCGGGTAGTACACACAAAGTGTACATATCAATGATCCGTCAATTCATATACGGGGTGCTCATTAGAGCACATAATCGGGAAGCCTTCTTTTGAGCCATTTAACAGGAAGCACATGTGAGTCATGTAACGGGAAGCTTATCCGAGCTATATATCAGGAACCTCATAAGAGCCATAATCGGGAACCTCATGTGAGCTAATAACGGGTAGCTCCTGAGAGCCATTAACGGGAAGCTCTAGATAGCCATATATTAGGTAGTTCAAGTGAGCCATATCCGAAAGCTCACAAAAAGCCAATTTAATGGGAAGCTTACGAAGAGCCATATATCGGGATGCTCATAAGAGCTAAGGTGTGTCCACAACACATATAGGATCATAACCAACCGGGATGCTCCGAAGAGATATTAACGGGAAGCTCGCAAGAACTATATAACAGGAAGCTTGAGAGGGCCATAAATCGGGATGCTCTTTCTAGCTATGGTGCGTCCGTAACATATGCAAGGCCACAACTAATACGGGAAATTTGTATCCATCAATTTTCATTTGTTCAAACGGAATTAAACACTTACCATGCATTATCGGATAATCAATCAATTTTACATATACATATTGACAATTACACAATTCATATATACAACATTTAATTCAAACATATATATGTACACAATTTAGTTACACAAACTTACCTCGATAATTGTTCTTATATGAGAATTTATTAATTCGAAACTTTTTTTTCCTCGATCTAATTCCTTATTTGGTATTTTTGGATCTATATAAATGAATTTAATCATCAATTTATTAAATTTCACATTCAAATCAATCCAATTCACATCTTAGGCAAAAGTACCATTTTACCCCTATACTTTTCATTAATTCCAATTTCGTCCCTAGGCTGGAAAAATGAAATTCATGTAATTTAATCCTTATTGCAAGCCTAGCCAATTTTTTCATATAACATTTACAGCTCATGTATTTCACAAAAATTAGAATTTTTTGTGAATTTTACATCTTTACAATTTAGTCCATAAATCACAATTTCATCAAAATTTCCTTTACAAAAGTTGTTTGTCTATCAACAACCTTTCATTTTCTACCATAAATTTCAAAATTTTAGCATACTCATCCATGGAAAAATTTCAATACTTTAATATCTTTACAAATTGATCCCCAAAATAGATAGATTAAGTTATTACGATTTCAAAAATATGAAAATTACTAAAAACAAGACATGATTACTTACCCAATTAGGCTTGATTGAATCTCTCTCTCTTAGCTAGGGTTTCCATAGAAAATATTTGGGGAAGATGATCAAAAAAGATGATATTAAGTTATTATCATCTTTATTTATTTCTATTTCCAATTTAGTCCTTTTCTTTTTCTAAATTTCCTTGTATAAATCATCAAAAATATCTACTAACTTCTCTTAATGGTCTAATTACCATATAAAGACCTAAAATTTTGAATTCCATAACTATTTGATATTTATAGCTATTAGAACTCAACTTTTACATTTTATGCAATTTGGTCCTTTCTATAATTAAACATGTAATCGATAAAATTTTCTTATCAAAATTTTCATACGTCTTTCCTATCATAATGTAGACAATGCAATATTATTAAAATAAATTTTCTTTCTCACTCGGATTTGTGGTCCCAAAATCACTATTCCGATTTCACTGAAAACGGGCTGTTACATGACCAATTCAATTTTTTATATTTATGAGCTATCCACATAATTCACTTTGATCATAACTTGTACATACATTCATTTTAATTGCCTCTATATTTTTTAACATTTTAATTTATTGAATTAATTGTGTTTGCGTTGAAGATGCCTGAGTTAGCTAAATATCACTCTTAAGTTGCATGTGAGGTAGTTTTCATACAAGTTCGATGTTTTAGCATTGTGTGACATAATTGTCTGATTTAGTCTAAGGGTCACCTTTTTGCATGTTTAGTGTGTTTGCTTGAGGATAATCAAAGACTTAAGTGTGGGGAGTTGATTTGCCACAAATTGATGTGCCAAATTAGGCTTCTCATTGCACTTAACGAGTTTGTTTTCATGTAATTTATATGTTTTTATTATGATTTTTCTTATTTTTTCATTTTTAGCTTTAATAAATAAAAATGTCTCATTTTTGCTCATTTTGTGACCCAATTTGGCCAATCATGCCATGAGGAACCAAACAAGTGGATTGAGTGTTGTAGGGAGTCGACGGTGGCCTGAACGTGAAGAAAACATCACCTAGAAGAGGGGTATTGAGATATCAAAGTATGAAAGTCGTGATTGTAACAGCCCGAATTAGGGGCTAGTCGGAACAATGATCTTGGGATCACTAATCCGAGGTTAGAGAAAATTTATTTTCATGTTATTTTATGTGTTATAACATGTTTATAAATATGCATGAAAATTTTGGTGCTTTAATTTTAGCGATTTCATGTTTAATCGCTAAAAAGGACTAAATCACATAAAGTGCGAAAGTTCTATTTTAATTGCTAGAGGTGCCAAATAGCTATAGAATACTAATTGGATGTCCCAAATGTACAATTTGGACTTGTTTTAAGTGAGTTGATCGGCCATGTGGACAAGGGAGACAAGAGAATTTATTTTTGGTCAATAGTTGGTGATGTTAGTTGATAAAATGAATAATATAAGATGAAATAAGCAAAGGCTATCATCTTTTCTTTTTTATTTTCTTCTCCAACCAAAATTACCAACAAAGGGAGGGCTTTGAAAGCTTGAAAATTTTAGTAACTCATTTTCTCTACAAGTAAGTTATTTTGATGGTTTTAGTTGATAATTTTTGTACTTTTGGAGTCCCCAAAGCTTAAGCTAGCTAATGAGGGGACTAATTTGCAATATGGTTGAAAGTCTAGGGACTTGCCATGAGAGAGTTTATGTTGGTTTCTGAGTTTTTATGGAAGAAAATGAATGTTGGGAAGATGGGAAACAACTTTCGTGAAGGGTGTTGTCATGAAAACACCTAATTGGGACTAAGATGCAAATGTTGTATCTTATTCATTAATGTATGAAATAGTTGGAATTGTGAATATCTGTAAGAGGATTAAATGTTCAGCTAGGCTTGTTTAATAAGAAAATATGATGAAAAGTTTTTTACGAGCCTAGGGGCAAAATCATAATTTTGCCAAAGTATAAGGGCAAAATAGTCATTTTTGCCTAAGTGTGGATTATGATGTATTATGGTTTATAAGTGATTAAATGAGTAAATTCTATTGTTCTAGATCAAAGAAAATGAGATTCGGACCTAGAACTGGAGAAAAGAGAAATGTGGGCAAATAGATTCCTTTTTACCCTTTTCGGTATCGAAGTAAGTTCATGTGCTATATTATACAGCTCCAAGTGAATTATTGAATATTTCGATGTAGTATAAATTGTATATTGAATCTATGATTATATTAAATACGTTTTGATGAGATGTCAAGAAAAATTGAATCTAAGAATAGAGGGTATGCAAATGTCTTGATGCTTTGATAATTAAGGTCCCGTATAAGACCATAATTAGAATATGGCCTCAGTGTGAGAAATCGTATAAGACCATGTCCGGGACATGGCATCGATAAGATAATTCATGTGAGACCCTATTGAGGGTATGATGTTGATAATATACTATATTTAGGTGAGACTCATAATTGTTCTTCAGTATAGTGAATAAATCAACAAGTATGTTGAAATGAGGAAGTATGTGGTTATACTATGAAAGGTACAGGTACGTGCCCAGAGCTCACTTGAGGTGAATTCAGTATATGAGGAAATCATGGTGAGTTATGAGTAAACAATACACATTGATTGCATATGTTATAATTATTAATGCAATTCGTGAATGTAAATGATCATGTTAGAAATCAAATTAAGAATGATAGTGTGTGAGGATGTTCCCGGATGAACATTTGAAATAGGAAAATGTATGCGGATAAATATCCGTGAATGTGTAATAATGGTGGGCTAAGTGCGATACCACCTTATTAACTGTTCGTGATGGGCTGTGTGTGATAACATTGCCAATAATGTTTAATGGTAGACTATGTGCGTTACCACCTTATTATTAATTATCGATGGGCTATGTACGATACCATCGTGTTTAGTATCAAATGGTGGGCTAAAGATTGATGGTGGACTAAGTGCAAAACCATCGGGTGACTGGAATTATGATGTGTTGTATCATGTGACTAGGGGATGTTAAGTGCAAGAATGTATGTTAATGAATGTGAACTTTAAGCTCGTGATATGGTTAGAATGTGATAAGAAATGGAATGAATGAGCATTATGAACGATTGAATGCGTTATCATGAGTTTAAGAGAAACCCTCATTATAACACCTGTGTGGTTGAGGATGATTAATGAATGCCAATAGTTGATTATTAAATGTATATGAACTTACTAAGCATTATTGCTTACTCTTCTTCCTTGCTTATCTCTTATAGGTTAACTTAACTAGCTCGGGATGAAGACTGCCGAAGATGTTTTCACACTATCAAGTAGGCACTTGGGTATGGGATTCAAGTCTTCTTAAGATATGGCATGTAGAGGGATCTTATTTTAGTTTAGTTTAAGTCATAGTTAAAGTGCCAAATGTGTGGGCCTAAACGAGTTATGGGATGATTGTGTATAGCCATAGATGATGGCTCTAGTCGATTGAAATTGTACTAGAAATAGTTCTCCCTCGTGTATGGGAAGAAGACTTTATTTTTATGAATCAAATATGTTTAATTCAAGAGTTATATTGATGATTTGAGAATGTTGTGTGGTGGTGTGTGAATGTGTGCAAGTGAGGGTGGCTAAATGGCTTGGAAAATAGCCTTGAATTGGTCCACATGGGTAGACACATGGGCGTGTGTCTAGGTCGTGTGTGACACACGATCAGCCCCATGGGTGTGTGACTTGGCCATGTGTCCCCTGCATGTTAGTGATGTAAGTCAGTGTCGACCACGGGCTAGCCACACGGGCGTGTGCCTAGGCCATGTGACCCTTATGAGGTCGCTAACGTCACAAACAAAATACCCAAGTTTTTACACACGGGCGAGGACATGGGCGTGTCTAGGCCGTGTGGAGCACATGGGCCAAGCACACGGGCGTGTGTTCGGCCATGTGAAAACCCCTGTAGGTTTGAAAAGAAAATAAATCCTACACGGGGTAGGGATATGGGCATGTGTGACCACACGACCTGCCTACACGGGCGTGTCCCATTTCACATGGGCGTGTGGCCCCTGTTTAGGTGGAAATTTTCTAAGTGTTTGAAAAGTTCCGGTTTGGTTCCTCGACATCTCGAGCGGGTGTAAAGGGTCTCGTAGACCCATGATAGGGATGTTACGATGGTGAATGAAAAAGTTTGAAATTGGAAAGAATTTTTATAGCCCAAAGTTGAAGGCTCAAGCAAGTTAGGACCGGTAACGCCTCGTGCCCTATTCCGGCGTTGAATACGGGTAAGGGGTGTTACAGTGATACCCTCTATAGTACTGAAATGAGGAGAATAGAGGCCACCTACAATGGTATTGTGATACCAAGACCCCCAAGGCCCCGAGTTCCAATACTGACTCGGGTATCACGATACTCAAACTCGAATATCACAATACCCATGACTCACGCAACAAAAAATGACAACATGGGTAGTTTTTGTCCAACGACCACACCAATCAAAATTAGGCACTTAGGGGCATTTTGGTCCAAAAGTTAGGGTTGAAATAATCTATTTAAATCGACTTTTGGTTGAGTGAAAGGAGAGAGCTTTTCACTTTTGTTTTCTATCATCTTTTCTTTAGTTTTAGGTTAGGGTTAGGGTTTTTTTTTTCATTTGTAGTTTAGGTTTTATCTTTTCTTTTTAGGTTAGACTTTAATATTGTAGATTTCTTTCTTCCTTATTGTTATAGATTTGTAAATAGGGATGGACAAACTCTTAGGCTTCAATGGAACTTCATCAATTGAATGAGCATTTTTAAACTATTTGATTTCATTTTATGCTTACAATATGTTTGATAAAATGCTTGTTTGGAATTTGAGTTTGAGTATGTTTTAAATTAGTTGGATGGTTAGTTGATTGGTTGTTTGTTAGCTTAAGTTAATGTCTATTCTTAATTGATTGGTTATTTGATTATATCGAAATGCTTAATACGCTAGAATTGATGCCTGTAGCGGAAAACCTAGATAAACAAGATCGAAAGGAGAGTTTATCCTTAAATAATTCGATATGATTGTGTTGAATAGTGAGATCAGAAGGTAATCTATATGCCTAAGTGAGACCAGGAGGTAATATTAGGTGGTATCTTTTAGTTTAGGATGAGAACGGGAGGACATTACTTACTAAAAGTGGCAACAAATATAATCAATAGAGGTTCATTAGTTTTGTAACACCCCTTACCCAGTTCGGTCACTGGACCCGAGCTACGAGATGCTACGAATAATTCTGGAACAATGACATGTAATTGAAAACATTGAATGATCATATTAATACAAATATTAAATATTACAAATTAAAATGGAACTAAATCAAGCTTTAAAATACAATTATTAAATTCGAGCATGAGAAAGGACCAAATTGTAAATTTTTAAAACTTTGGAACTAGGTATCGATGCCAAAGGAATAAATATAGAATCTTTTATGGTAGGTATCGATAATATTATCAGTATCAATACCGTTTTGACATTCTTCCAATTTGAAAACACTGTTCATTTGGTCAAGTATTGATACATTGGTCTTTGGTATCGATACTTTTATCCAGATGGTAAAAAATCACTAGTTTGAAAGTTTATTTCATGCCCAACCTATATCTTAGCTCATAGATACATATATGTACACAATTAACCTGCAAAGTACTTATTCAATCCATTACAAGCATACAACCAATATGCCACATTTGGCACCAACATAACCATCAATATAAATTCACAATCCATACCAAAACATTTATCCATTTTATACCACAAGCTAGGTCACATACATATCATTATTTAAGGTTGCCATTCACTTTTGCAAATATCATTCAACATTTAATTAAGCTACCACATGCACATGTTTGTATATATCTAAACTCAACAATGCCAAAACACAAGCACCTACTAAATCATATGCATAACATTATCCAAACTTTGCCACAAAACATCTATCATTTAACAAGTTACCATATATGCTTTTATACATGAATAACTATACCAAAACACACATCTTAACTTGCAAAAGCATAATCATCCTGTGTATATACTATCTTATATCACACATTTATAAACATGTTATTGCTGGAAAATTGAGTTTGGAAAACGCGATGAAAAATAAATTTAGAGAAAAAACCAAAGTTTTAACTTTTTTTTCCAAAACAAGAACTTGATTGTGATATCTAAAGTAATAAAACCTTAATCAAAATTGTACTTTTTCAATTCGTCTAGGATGAACGCTTCGACAGAGCAGTCTTCTCCATTATCCTCAAGCTCACATCTACCGAGTGTGGGCTCACTTAAAATCAGCTCATTATTATAGACTTCATTGGGCGAGCTGTTATAAGAGCCGACACACTTTCCAGCTATTGTTGAAGATGAGCTCATTGATGGACTTAATGAATATACCTATTTTCAATTCGAAACAGGAATTGAAGTTTAGGTATCTACTAATTATGACAACATTGAGTTTGTAATACCTGAGGCTATAATGCCTTGGGGCGAGATATGGAGTTGGGTAGACTTTGGAAGGAAGTGGCTCGTGATGAGGTTATCTAAAAGGTAGAAAATAAGATAGTGCCAATGTGCTCAAACATCAAGGGGTCCTTATTCTAGTCGTGAAGAACAAATGATGATTCAAGGTGTCGAGGACCACTTGGAAGTTCTTCTATGGAGGGGGATACGGATCACTCGAAAGTTGATAAGTCTTCTTTTTGCTAGTTTTATTTTGTTTTCATTTTCTTATTATTGTATATTTTGTTTTTGGTGTGTTTGTTTTGTTTTTCTATGTAGGTCGACCTACTGAGATCTACACAACATTAAGAGCTTTAACGAAGTTTGAGGACTATTCCACCATTTTGCCGCACTTACATTGGATAAGGGAGTCTCCTTAAAATTTATCTTTAGTTGGGACAAATTGGGGACAATGTGTAACTTAAGTGTGGAGAGATGCATATAGTTTTCAATTCTATTTGTTTTGTTTGTTTGGTGTGTTTATTTTAGTTTTTAATGCATTTTTAGAAAAAATTCAAACAAATTTCGTTTGTTTTCTTTATTTTGTGTGTTTGCATGGTGCTTGGACAATAATTGGGCAATGGGCCATGGGTTGTAAATATCGAATAAGTATGTTGAATTGCCAAGCATGTAAATTTTGACTAATACTAGATAATTTGATATTCTTAATTGTAGACTAATTAGTTCAATTAGTTAATTAGTATATAGATTAGAAGTAATAACCTTTAATGAAAATGTATAAGGTGCGCCATAGGATGAATGAAGTATGTGTCTCCTTGTAGATAAATAAATTAAATTGTTAGTTGTTCATTTGAATTGATGTATGCATGATAAAAGTTGTGTTTTGTGGATATTTCGGGAAAAACCTTAGGCATTGTTTACTTAGCCTAGAGCCTAAAACCCTTTCCTTTTGCTATATACCACTAGTTCCCATATTTTGAGCCTCAAGTATCCTTTTCTTGTTTAACCTTATTATTGAAGCCTTAAACCTAAACGAGTAAAGAACTCAACCCTTCTCTGTCCCGATTCTAAAAAATGCACTATGTAATGGACGTCGGGTAATGGACATTGAGGGTTAGTGATGCGTCGTGAACTTATTAAAATTTGATTAAGGCAAGTGCACCTATCAATAAATAGTATAGCTATGGTGAGTAAAGATATCGTTCTCACAAAGACTAAAAGTACTAGTAATTACTGTCTTTCTATTATTTAACCGATAAGTTTGAGTGATTGATTAAAACTAAAATTAAATAAATTAATTAACTACGAACGCGACAAAGATCAAAACACGAAAATAATAGAGTAATAACCAAGAAGCAAAACAATACCCAAGAAAGAATCCACCTAGACTTCATATGTCATTTTCAATCTAAATTACGCAATTTTTGTACTTAGTAACTTGATCGTAAAAATCTCTAAATTATGCTCATATCTCTTTCAAGAATAAGAGCAATTGACTCTAGGTTGATTAATTGAATTTTTTTCTAATTAAAACCCCTATTATCGCATTAACTCATGCTATGAGTTCCCTTATTAGATTTGGCTCTTATTTGGTAGATTTATGTAGTCCTATTTCTAGGATTACATGCAACTCCACTCAATTATGCAGGATCTACTCATAAACAGAGCTATTCCTTTTCTAATTTAAACACAACAAATATGGATTAATAATCTAGAAATATCAAACTACGAATTAAGCACACATAAGTGAGAACAAAATCTAAGTATTTATTGCGTAAAATAAAAATTAAAAGATAGAATCCATCTTAGGGTTCATCTCCCCTAGGTATTTAGAAAATTAGTTCATACATAAAAATAAAAACATTTAAGATATAGTATAATCGAAACAAAAAAAGGAAGTCATGATAATCTATTGAGAAATCAACTAGGAATCTTCAATCATGACGGAAATCTACTTCAGAATTGACTCTAATGGTGTTTTTCGAGTTGTTTTCTTGAATATTCTATGACGGCTCACTCCTATCTCCTTATTTTTGTCATATACATCTTAGAACGCCCGAAAAACCTAACAATTATGATTTTCTGTGGTTCAGAGTGCAAATCCGCACGATCGACATGGTTTACCACATAGCCACGTGGTAGCCCATATGGGTCACACGGCCGTGTGGAATGGGTCAGCCCGTGTGGCTCCTGTAGTAATAGTGAAATGTGAAATTAACTTTATTTATTTCGTCATCGTTCAAATACATAGAAAACAATTACATGTTTACTACAATATGAGCACATTTCCCAAGAAGTCACACAACCGTGTGGAATGGGTCAGCTAGTGTGGCTTGTAGCTTGCTCTGAATTTCTAATTTTCGCTCGTTTTTCACTCCTTTTCACTCCAAAATGCTCTATTAAGCATAAAAACATAAATTTAAAGGATTAAGAGCATATAATTCATAATTAACAATAAATAATCACCCAAAAACGTATTAAGAATGAGATGAAAACATGTTACTTTTAGCACTTATTAGTTAGGTAGAGACGTTATGGTGGCTTTTTATGCAAAAGAAAATAAAAGAAGAGACTATGTGATATAGTACATATAGAACCTTGCTAGGTGAGTCAAAAAAAATTACAAAAATCAAAGTGCTGAACGAATAAAAGCAAGGTGAGGGTTAAAAGCATTATGATTTGAAGAGTGAAAAAAATAGAAATGAGCTTTCAAAATCAAAGTCAAGCTCGGAAAGAAAATCTTTCGATTCATAATGTATTAAAGCTTTCTAGTTTTATATGTGCCGATATTGTGTAATATCTTCTAAAATTTTGGAGAAATAAGGTAGGCGAGAGAAGAAGAAATAAGGAGGCGAGTTTATGAATAAATTGGGGGTGAATAGGAAACAATGTCATGTGCTTAACCATATCTAGTGCTTGAAACCATTTTGAGCTATTTGCTTTTTCAACTCTAAACCATCCTAAGCCTCAGAATGTTACAAGCCTAGAAGACTTTTGGGACCCGAATAATTCACTAACACAATAATTCTTGAATTGCTTGCATTTTTTCGGTTGAACATGACCAATTCATTTTTTTATATTTCTAAGCTATCCACGTAATTCGCTTTGATGGATAACACTTGTACATACATTCAATTTTAATTGTCTCTATATTTGTTAACATTTTAATTTATTGAACTAATTGTGTTTGTGTTGAAGATGTCCGAGTTAGCTAAATATCACTAAGTTGCATATGAGGTAATTCTTGTACAAGTTCAGTGTTTTACATTGTGACTTAATTGTCCGATTTAGTCCAAGGGTCGTCTTTTTGCATGTTTAGTGTGTTTGTTTGAGGACAAAAAAAGACTTAAGTGTGAGAGAGTTGATCTACCACAAATTAATGTGTCAAATTAGGCTCCTCATTGCACTTAATGAGCTTGTTTTCACGCAACTTATATGTTATTACGATTTTACTTATTTTTTTGTTTTTAGCCTTAAGAAATAAAAATGTCTCATTTTTGCTTATTTTGTGACCCAATTTGGCCAATTGTGCCATGGGGAACCTAACAAGTGGATTGAGTGTTGCAAGGAGTCGACGATGGCTTGAACGTGAAGAAAATATCACCTAGAAGGGGCTATCGCAATATCGAAGCATGAAAGTCATGATACTCTTGACAATGATGAAATGAGGAGAATAGAGGCGACCTATACCAGATCGTGATACCCATCCATGGGTATCATGATATCTAGACCCCCAAGGCCTTGAATTTCAATATTGTGATACCCAAACCCGAATATCGCGATACCTAAGCCTGATGCAACAAAAGAATGACTCTAAGGGTAGTTTTTGTCCATCGGCCTCACCAATCAAATTTAGCCGCCTAGGGACATTTTGATCCAAAAGTTAAGGTTGAAATAATCTATTTAAAGTCACTTTTGGTTGAATGAAAGGAGAGAGCTTTTCATTTTTGTTTTCTATCATCTTTTTCCTTAGTTTTAGTTTAAGGTTAGGGTTTCTTTTCTTTTTTTCATTTGTAGCTTAGGTTTCCTCTTTTCTTTTTAGGTTAGACTTTAAACTTGTAGATTTCTTTCTTCCTTATAGTTAAATATTTTATAAACAAGGATGAACAAACTTGATCAACTAAAAATCTAACTAAGGCAAGTGCACCTATCAATTAATAGTATAGCTACGGTGAGCAATGATATTGTTCCCACAAGGGCTAAAAGTACTAGTAATTAGCGTCTTTCTATTATTTAACCAACAAATTGGAGTTATTTGAAACACCCCAAACCCGGCCCACGAGCTTTGACCAGATTTGGTATGTTCCTCAAGAAAACCGGTTTCAAAGTTCTTTGTTACTCAGAGAAAATTTGTGCGATTTTAAAAAAAAATATTGTTTGGGTTGGGCTTTTATTGAAAACCAATTTATCTTACATTGAAATCTATTTATTTAAGGTGATAAACATTTAGGGTTTATTTCAAAATAAATTTACCTGTATCCATAAATAATAATTTGTAAACATAATAAATAAGAGTAAAAGAATTAAAGAAAACCAACTATGGCCTTATGGCCTTATTACGTCAAATAATTCCCCAAACTTTAAGTTTAAGTACTTGATAAAAATCCACATTAATTAAATTCCTTGCTGTGCATGGCCATCCCTAAGCTTCACGAGCGAGGGTCCATTACGATTGTCACCTAAAATAGTCCCACAACGGGTGAGTCAAACAGACTCAATGTGTACACGACACTAAATCATAATAGAATTAGGCATACAAGAGTTACACATTCAGAACAATGAATACAAGTTATGATGCATTCCCAAACCCAAACCTAATTGTCCATCCGCTACACACCCCCGTACCTTCCAGTCACACCGTGGGGACTACTAAGTCGACCCTCCATCCGCTACACACCATCGAAGGCGATCATTTGCGATCGACGTGCTCATCGCCCATATAAAATTTGTGGCATAGCCACGAATAATTGTGTCATGAGACACCACATTCGAGATAATGTAACCGGTTACCACATTCGAGATAATGTGACCAAAGTCACCACGTTCGATAATGTGACCGAAGTCACCACATTCAGATAGTGAGACCGAAGTCACCACATTCACTTCCCCTTTCTCATATAACCCGGATGCCCCATATTATGCATATCATACTTAAATTCACATTCATGTCACCTTTCACTTGTTAAATATAACATATTTTGTAATCCTAGTAGGAGTAGGAATCGTACCTGAGTACTTTGTACCATAACATGGTACATTAGCCACATTCTTATATTTTCATATTAGAACATATAACAAGTTTAAGCCATAAATCGTATTAAAAGATAGTGTGGGGTACACACCTGATTCGCTTAGCAAATTCCTTGAGATCCTGAAAAGCTTGATCTAATGCTTAGATCCTTAATCCCTACATTTGATTAATCACTTACTACTTTAATAAAAAGCCATTCGGCCACAAATCCAAATCCTAGTAGGATTAGTATTCTTAAACTTACCTTGTTTGCCGATTTGATTAATAATCAAATCCCGAAATTTGTAGTATTTCTTCCTTAAAAATCGGCTAGCCACCAAATCCTTTAACTAGGTCAGGTTTTCGGCTTTTGAATAAATAGGAAATAATTCTAAATACCAAAAATAAGCCTTGGCCGAATACTTCATATGCTTACCTGTGGATTTTAAATCCCGAAACTCACCGAATAACTAGGGAACACGTGGCCTATGGTGTACCTTCGAGAAAAGAACTTCTCCTTCCTTGTAGTCGACACTTAGTAAATCCCGAAAGATCTCTTCAAAGTTTCGGCAACAAGATATTAATGGGGTTAGTCCTAGATTTCGGCAAATCTTAAAAGAAAAAGGATGAAACCGAATGAGATCTTACCCTTACTTGAAGAAATTGATTGCACCTTCACTTCAATCTTCAGAGATTCGGCTATGGCTAGATGATGATCTCACAACTTTCAACTTTTGGAGGGATTAGAGAAGGAAGAATAAAGATGGAGGATTCGGCTAGAACACAAGGTATTTCAGCTTGGCAAAAATAAAAGAAGAAGAAGATTTGGTGAAGAGAATTCGTGAGAGGCTTTCAAAGAACAGTAAAATAATGCAGAAATGGCCTCTCTTTTCCTTTTATAGTCGAAATTACTAAGCTAGAGTCCCTTACTTGGCCACCACTCTTCTATTTTGATAGCTTTATCCCTTTAATTAACATAAATAAAAGAGTTCAATCCAACATTTATCTCTTCAAAATAATCCAATTTAAAAATCCTTTATTTATCACCTTTTTAATTGAATATTTATGAAAATAAAACACCTCCTTTCTAGAAGCATGTGCCGTCCACCTCGGTCTTACTGAAGCAAAAATAAAACCTCCTTTATTTGCTTCCCAAGTGACTCGAACTCGAGCCCATTCCTTTTGCATATGGCGCCATTTCCATAGGCGTAAGTGACATCTTGAGCCACTTTTCCAAGCTTTGTTGTGTGTCAAATTTCACAAACTTTTTCTTTTAAGGCCACCTTGCCTTAATTTCCCTTTTAAACCTTAAAACTCGTCATTTCTAGGTCATTTCTAAGTTTCCAAAATTTTCGTTCACTGTAAACTTGATATTTCCTTACATTTCCAAGTTTCCAAAAATGTTCACTTTCCTCTTTCGAGTCATTTCTAAATCATTTCCTTACATTTCCTAGTTTCCAAAAATGTTCATTTTCCTCTTTTGAACTTAACATTTCCATACATTTCTAGGTTTCCAAAAATGTTCACTTTCCACTTTTTCACTTTCCACTTTTGAATCATTTCCAAATCATTTTCGGGTTTCCAAAAATGTTCATTTCGAAATCATTTCCATGCATTTCTAGGACATTTCCAAGGTTTCTAGAATTCACATAACACATTCATATCACAATAGACATGCTATTTCATAAAATTAAGCAAGAATGCACAAGCCCATTTTCATGTCCATAAACTCCTAAAAATTTTCCTTAAGGCCTCCTTCACCTAACTTCTCCTTTAAAAATAAAATTCCAATACTTTTCCAAGACTTCCTCCTACATCCTTGGATTCTCAAAACCCTTAAAACATGCTCAACCACACTTAAAGCCTACTAACACTTGAGTTATGCTCCAAACGCATAACCCCTAATCTAGGATGTTACATTATTGATTAAAACTAAAATTAACTAAAGAACATGACAAAGAACAAATAGGGAAAATAAACGATTAACAACGAAGAAGCGAGACAATACAGAGGAATGAATACACCTAGACTTCATTTGTCATTATTACGCAATTTCTTGACTTAGTATCTTGATTAGTAGAAATCCCTAAATTATGCTAATGTCTCTCATCAAGACTAATAGCAACTGACTCTAGGTTGATTAATTGAAATTTCTTTCTAATTAAAGCCCCTATTGTCGCATTAACTCGATCTATGGATCCCGATATTAGATTTGACTCTAATACGATAGATTTATGTTGTCCTATTTTTAGGATTGCATGCAAGTCCACTCAATTATGCTAGATCTACTCTTAAATAGGGTCCATTCCTCCTCTGATTTAAGCACATCAAACATGGATTAATAATCTAGAAATATCAAAGAAATAATTAAGCACACATAATTGAGAACAAGATCCAAGTATTTATTATGTAAAAATAGAAATCAAATAACAAAATCCATCCTAGGGTTCATCTCCCTAGGTATTTGGAAAATTAGTTCATGATAGCAAATAAAAACATTTCAAAGACAGTATAACCATAAGAAATAAAGAAAATCATAATAAAATTTAAAGAAATCAAAAGGAGATCTTCAATATTAATGGAAATCTGCTTCAGAGTCAGCTTCAATGGTATTTTTGAGATGTTTTCTTGAGTATTCTATGATAGCTCTCTCCTATCTTCTTATTTTTGTCATATATGGTCTTAAAATGCCCGAAAAACCTAAAAAATGCACTTTCCCACAAGTTTGGAATATGATTCACGATTTCTACATGGTCTGATGCATGGTCGCATGGCAGCTCATGTGGCTCACACGACCATTTGTCCAGCCCATATGGCTTCTAAATCTTGCTCCGATTTTCCAATTTTAGCTCATTTTTCTCCCAAATGCTTTGCTAAGTATAGAAACATGAATTTTAAGGATTAGAAGCATAAAATTCACCATTTTACATAGACTAATCATCCAAAAACACATTAAGAATGAGGTTAAGACATGTTGCTTTTAGCACTTATCAAATATCCCTACACTTAAGCGTTTGCTTGTCCTTGAGAAAAACTCTCCACCCATAATCAAATTAACTTTTCTCAATTTGTCATTTTCATCAATAATATTTCAAGATAATTCACAAAAATTCATGCATTAGGAATTCAACCCAAAGAACACTTAAGACTTAAGCAGTCCAAGCCGAAATTGTTAAAGCACAAAAACGTAGGTGTCTCGTCTTATATAAATAATTACCTTAAATTCAAAATAAATAAGAATTGACATCCTCACTCAAGATCACTCAAAGCACTCAAAGTGTTTAAGGTTCAAATATAATGCACTCAACTGCCAAAAGAGAAATGTTATTACCATAGGCTTGCTTAAAAATAAAATCTCCACCACTATAAAATGAGATGACACACCAATCAAGAGGTCTTTAAAAGGTTGTAATGGGTATTAGGTTAAGGGTATGGAAAAGGCCAGAAAAGTTGGTTACAATTGAGAGTCAAGTTGATAAGTTATCAAACTAGAAAAAAATCAAATGCTGAATTAACGAAATTTACATAAACAAGAAATAAAGAAAAAAAATCAGCTTTTCAACACAATATGAAACTAATGATTCAAGATTAATCAAATATTTTTTTCTTTTGTTTTTTTAGAACAAAATAAAATTCAACAATTCAAATAATGAAACATAGTTACGCAACTAACCAAATCAAATATCGAAAAAAGGGAGTCAATAAAAAATGATGATTTTAGAACATTCATATGGGTGAAGGTTAACATTAACGAGTTAGAAAAAAATGTGTTAGGATCAATAGGGTTCATTAAGGGTTAATACAACAGCTAAGCTGATTAAAGGTTAAGTGGGTTAAATCCTAATTGGCTTTACCATCTTCGTATATCAACTCAATAATGTGGTCTCGACATGTATAATCGAAGCAAGTTCTAGAATAACAAATCAAGTTGACATACTCTCAACAAAAAATAAAATGAGCACGAAATAAATAAATGCTCTATAGGCTTAAAATCTCACAAAAAAAATTATGGTTTTGATGTCAAACTTGCAAATTTAAAATTTCAAAATAATATTTCAAATCAGGGAGACAACCTATAATATTTATTTTTGAAAAACAACTTATCATGCTTGACTCTCCCGTGTCATAAAATATAAATCAATCAATACAAAATCCAAAAATTTATCCAAAACAACATCAATAAAAATTCTAAAATATAAAAAATTCACTCTAATGGAAAGTATGAGAAAATTACTTAAACACAACAAATAATTCAGGGATTTTATCATAAATATACAAACAACCTCCCCACACTTAAGATGTATATTGTCCTCAATGGAAAAATAGATATAATCACAGAAGAAACATAATATCATAAGATAGGAAGGGAACTGAAATTGCCTTGAATTTGGATGATTTCGTCTGAATTGGGAAAAACCAGAAATGTAAGCGAGTCTAAATGAAATGCATTTTTTCGAGCAAACTAATAAGAAAATAAACAAATTAAGACAGAGAGATAACAACTAAAAAACAACCATAAAATAGTATTAAAAACAATGCATAAAAATGAAAAACAAAACATAACAGTCTCAAATAAATTAAAAACAACTACAAAAAAGAAAAAGAAAAAGAATGTACAACTAGAAATAAAAATAAAAATAGAAAACTAAATGGGCATAGTGATCGACCAGTGGTGGAAAATTATAATCATGAGGTGCAACAGGAGGAGAAGAAATATAGAAGTGTTGATAGATCCTCTATAGATAAGCCTCAATATCGTCAAAACGTATAGACTGTTGTTCAATGTGCTTAATGTAACCGCTCGAGATGATCGATCCTCTCAGTCCACTGCTGCTCAAGGCGGTCAATCTGGTCAAAACATCTCTGCTCAAAATGATTGAATTGATCAGAAATATCATTAAAAGGTGTGGAAAGATCAGTAGTAGGGTGAATCGGTGAAGAAGGGCGGTGAGCTGACTCCTCGTTTTGAGGATTATCATCATCAAGGAAGTCCTTTGGCTCGTCTTGGGGATCAGAATGGAATAAAGTATAGCGAGTAGGACCCATTCCATATTGGCAGCAAATCATCCTTATTTGTCTCATGATAGATAGGCCCTGTGTGACCATCTGCCCAACTAGTGTGTAGAAGGACATCCATTCCAGAGTGTCGAGTAGTCCAAAATAACATGCCCGTCTAGTCACGTAAAGGCCCAAGCAGATAAGACCCTTCCTACTACGGTCAGTCTGATGGCAGCAAGCGAGGGCTACAAAGTAGACAACGTCGATGGGATGTCGCTTCATCATACACTAAAGAAAATATGCATCAGTCATGTTCACGATCCCAGTACTCTCTCTACGTCCCATCAGTGTGTGTGCAAGAAGAGCGTGAATGTAACGGAGGGCAGGAGGTAGGCATGTGGCCTTCGATTGGCTCATATAAGGTGTCACTGTCTCTGCTATATCAGACCCAAAAAGATGTGCCGAGTTGTGAAATGCCAATGTAGGATGGTGAACTTTGAAGTGCACATGAACTCATCGATGTAGATACCGAGGGATACTCCAAAACTCGAGACACTTAGATAACACATTGTACTACCTAATTGGAAAGAGGTGGTGCGTGGATCATCATATCTCGATGCCGCATGCTACAAATAAAATGTCGAGTAGATGTCCAATGTAAGCTTTGAGTAGGTAGGCTTGACGATGGAGAAAGTCGATCCCATACAGTTGTATCAATCTGTGCGTGCACTCGATTGACCAAGTGTATCTTAATAGTATTTTATTAATTTAATGTTTATCTTGTAAATAAATATTATATTATTTTAATAAGATTTAATATTAAATTTAATCTAATATTTATTTTGATTAAATTTAATATTAAAGTGATTAAGTTTAATCATTGCTGAACTCTTTAAACTCTCCCTCTATAAAGAAAGTCTTGGGTCATTATTTACACACTTGAATTCAAAAGAAAGTTGTAAAGAGAAAATTCTCTGAAGAAATTAATTTAGAAAATTTCTAGAGATATTTTCTAATTTACAACTTGACCCAAAAGTTTAGAGAAATTGTAAAATTATCCCACTGGTAATTTTTGTGAAAATTTTTTTGACTCGAAACAAGCCCACACTCAATAGACGTGAGCTTGAGGATAACAGAGAAGACTACTCGGTCGAAGCGCTCATCCTAGAAAAATTAAAAAGGTACAATTTTGATTAAGTGTTTATTACTTTAGATATCATAATCAAGATCTTGTTTTGGAAAAATTTTTAAAACTCTGGTTTTTTGTAACACCCCTATCCCGAGTCCGTCGCTGGATTAGGGTTAGGAACGTTACCTAACAGATCGGAGAGCATTTACAGAAATTCATACATTCATTCATCATTCTCAATCATAATGTCCCTTAAATGAGTCCTCAAGACCATAAACATGCTTATAAATCGGGTTGGGACTAAACCGAAACACATGCAAAATTTCAGGGAAAATTAAAAACTTTTCTAAAATACAGGGGATACACGCCCATGGAAGAAAACCGTGTGCCCTCCACGACTGCTAGACACCCCCGTGTGTCCTCCCCGTGGTCGAAATTAACTTAGTTCCCACTGCCACTAAGCACGCCCGTGTACCCAGGCCGTGGTCAATCCTGCCAAAAATCACACGGCTACTAGGCAACAAACACGACCGTGTGCCAAGGCCGTGTACTTTTGTGCTATCTAATGACTTAGCCCATGATCACTAGGCACGCCCGTGTGCCACGGCCGCGTGACATTATAGGCCATTTTCAAGGCCAAGATGTCATCCATTTGTGTCATACCTACAAACAACATTTACCAAAACATCTCATTCACATATAGCACCACCAAAAACATACCAAATAATCATTCAAACCACACATTCAATATCCCTTTTAATCATGCCAACTTCCAAGACCAAAACCTACACAAAAACATGATACATGCACTTGCTTAACTCAAAAGCTTGACTATTTTGTAAATCAACTAACCATGCCAAACATGCATCACATATCATGATCATAATGCATAATCTCATCTCATCTCTAGCCAAATCTCAAGGCTAAGTTCATATAACAACTTATATCAAAATACTAGCCTATACATGCCATATCTAGCTTTATACATTTCCAAAGTGTACCAAAATGAGTTAAGTAGTGTGATGATGATCCTCGACGGTCCCGAGCTTACAGTAGCTTTGACGCCTATAAAACAGAGAAAACACACACAGAGTAAGCTTTCCGAAAGCTTAGTAAGTCATATACAAATAAACTAAACATGAAAAACATATATGTGCACATAGGTACATTGATCCATCTAATTTCTTAACAATCTTCCACATAATGCTTGGATTCATGTACTTGGCCATATTTGCCACATTCATTAACTCAAAAGTCTTACAAATACAAAACTCTTTCATGCTTGTTTCCACATATCATATCATTATCCCAACATACATACTCATCATAGTAAGATCAGATAGATACTTACCTTATATTCACACTTAGTGTACATATAAACGTACCTGAATCGAACATACATTCACGTATTTGTTTTTAGCTCAGAATTGTAATTTGTATCACAAATTTTCCTGTTGAACCATTAGGAATCTAATAGGATACTCAGAAAGCTCGAAATAGTTGTACAATGCCAACATCCCAGACGAGGTCTTATATGCACTCAGATATCGATGCCACTGTCCCAGACAGGGTCTTACACGAATCAATACGATATCGATGTCCTAGACATGGTCTTACAAGTAAAGCTCATATTGATGCCTACGTCCCAGACGAGGTCTTACACGCAAAGATCAAATCAATGCCAACGTCCCAAACGTGGTCTTACACGAAATCTCAAATCAACCCCAACGTCCCAGACGTGGTCTTACATGATAAAACAGAACAGTTACCTATGTCATGACATAGCTAATCCTATCTATTCCTAGGTCCGTAGGGGACTTCTCGGACTTAGTCATTATATCAAACTTATCTCGAAATTCATATGCATAATCCTCTCATAAGCATCCATTATCAACATTAGTCATATAAACAATTACAATTTCATACAAGTACATTTATTTGCATAGTGACTTACCTCGAATTAGATCTATCGGAATGAAAACGGCTACTCGGCTACTTACGCTTTCCCGCGATCTAAGGTCATTTTCCTCAGTTCTTGATCTAAACATATTAAGAATTAACCCTTTTATTCACTAATTCATTCAATCCAATCCAATGACACACAGTTAGGGCTATTTGCAAATTAACCCTCACATTTGTACATTAGTCCATTTTTCTCAAAACATCAAATTCACAAAATCAACTCACTTGTGCTTAGCCGAATGTACATATATATCATTGTAACAACCTAAACCCGGCCCAAACACTATGGCCGAATCCAGTTTGTTACAGGGAAAAAAATATTTTTGAAAGTCTCTTTTTGAAACCAACTTAAATTTTGAAAACCCTTCTTTTTAGTGGACTTAATAAAACCTTACTTAGATTAAATTTGGAAATCAATTGGGTCAAGTTATTTTAGAGTTTTAAATGTGCCCGACGGCACGGTAAAACATTTTCGTTTACTTCGAGAAAACGTGTTCATTCAATGTAATATTAATAAAAATAGTTTAAGCAAATTATTCACAATATAAAAAAAAAAAAAACATAGCTAAAGTGTTAGGAGGCCTTATTACATTCAAAATAAAATCAACTAAAGATTGAAATAACTAAATCCAAAATCCATTCGGTTTAAATTCACCGCATGGCCACCTCGAGTCCACTCGGCCCACATCCGCGATCTACGTGTCACCTGAAAAATGTAAAGGAGAAGGTGAGTCACCAAGACTCGATGATGTAACCCTTCTCCCGAATTAAGTAATTTCATACACAACATGCAACAATTAATGTGCATAATATCATGTACCCATCCTAGCCAACCATACGCCATCTTGTCTACCCCGTTGTGGTACCAAACCACCGGGTGGTGCCAAACCACCGGTGACATATAGTCACGATGTGCTACCAAAGCACCGGTGTCCGTAGACACAAATCGGGTGATGGGGCCAACCCATCGTGTGATACCAAATCACCGGGCGGACAATCCCATATCTCAAGTGGGGCCAACCCACGGTGGTATTAACCACGAGGACAAGTCGCTATGAGGTACCAAACCTCTGGAGGTACCAAACCTCTCGTGTGACCGTAGTCACGGTGTGTGTTACCAAAACACTTGCCGCCCGCGGCCACGAATACACCGCCCCTCCACTCAATCAACCCACATCGGCAATAATCATACAGATTTATCAAATGTATTATCACAACATGCTTCCCAAAAGCATCAAATAGCAAATCATATGCACAGGTACTTACTTGGTTACCCCGTATACCGTTATGGTATTCAAGCCATTACTACATACACCAAATTAGCAATCACATTACTTAGCACAGTTTAATAAGTTAAATGGTGTGTATGTACACACCTGATATTGATGATAGCCCTAAATCCCGAAAGAAAGCGCGGTCACCACAGATCCACTTGCCCTATATTCGCCAAATCCAAGGATTAGTCTTATGGCCTATTCGGCCTAATTAACTTATTAGAGAGGGGTTCCTTGTGAACCCGAGATCTTACCCTTGCTTCTGCTATTAACCACGGCACTAGAACACAGATCTGCTTTACCACATAGTTGGTTAGTCACTACAGTTAATAGCCTTCGGCTAAAACGAATATCAACTAACTAACGTGGGTCTTACCGTTACTTACCAAGAATCAATTACTAGAGATCGGGTTGTGAGTCGACTGCTTTTCCTTCCCTGAGTTCCTAGAAGAAATCGGTTACTACTTGTTTTAGAAGTCTTATAATAATTGCCAAATCGGCACCTTCCTTTGTAGAAATCGACAGAATATAGAGAAGAGAAAACCCATAGGTATTCGGCCAAACTTACCTTCACAATCGAGAGGAATCCTGATGCCTTTAATGCCTCTGTGATATTCGGCCAAAGGGTGCTATTAGGGAAGAAGAGAACTTTCGCCACCGAGAGATAGGAATAGGTTCAATTGAAAAGAAAGAAAAATGAAGAGAAGTGGAGGGTGGGGAGTTTCACCCAAAATATGAGAGAAGAGAGGAGTTTGGAAAAAGAAAGAAAGCGGGGTGGAGTGTTTAATTGAAATTGTGAAGACAAAAATATACTAAGGGAATTCGGCTACTTGGAAAAAAAATCTAAAAGAAGAATCAAGGTGGTAGGGGTTTATAAAGAATTCGCACTCCTCCCATTGCTTGCCGTCCACTCCTTTGCATAAGGAGTTCAAATTCGACTCAATACCTAAAACTTCTCTTGGCCACACATTTGTATTAATTCAAAATTAATTTGAATTAATCTCCATTAATCAATTAATAATCAAATAATCTAATAATATCCCTAATATCCAAATAATATCCCTTTAAAATACTTGATTATCCCATGATAATTTATTTAAAATAACATCCTTTTTATCCCTATTTATCTCTTCATAATCCATCGAATTAAAAAAAACTCATATTATCTCTAAAAAAATATTTTAAAGAGAGAAAAATCCTCCCTATGTGCCGTCCAACATAAATGGAAAAGAAGGGGATTCCTGTGACTCGAACACAAGCTCCCCTTACTCTCCTTGTGGCGTCAACTCCAACCCTTAAGTGGCCTCCCTTTTGCCACCTTTCCAAGGCCCTTTTTGTGTCAAATTATCCCCATTTATTCTTTTGACACCCTCCTGCTAAGGCTCCCTACCTTTTAAGTTAAAAACTGAATTTTTCCATCAAACCGAGCACACTCAAAGCCTTAAATTAAGCTTATTTATTTCATAAATAATATCATAGCAGTTCTTACATGGGAAAAATAGTTAAATTCCAAATAACCCCATTTTTGGGATGTTACAGCTTCTACCCCTTAAAATAAATTTCGTCCCCAAATTACTTAACTAGAAAAGGTGGGGTATTGTCGCCTCATTACATCCTCGAGTTCCCACGTAGCTTCCTCTGTACCATGGTTCCGCCACAAAGACCTTCACCAAGGGCACCGACTTCCTACGTAGAACCTTCACATCTCGGTCTAAGATCCGAACTGGTTCCTCCTCAAACGATAAATCTGGATTCACCTCGATTTTACGCCGCGGCACTACGTGCGATGGGTCCGACCGATACCGCCTCAAAGATTGATACGTGAAAGACATCATGGATCTGGTTCGCCGGCGGTAACTCAAGCCGATAAGCTACCGATCCTACTCGCTTAATCACCGTGATAGGTCCGATAAACCTTGGGCTTAGCTTCCTTTCCGGCCAAACCTCAACACCTTCTTCCAAGGTGACACCTTCAGAAAAACCCTGTCTCCTACCGCATACTCCATTTCCTTACGCTTAAGATCAGCATAGGATTTCTGCCTATCCGATGCTTTCTTAAGACGAGACCGAATCACCTTGACTTTATCCTCCGTCTCTGTCACTAACTCTGGACCCAAAATCTGTCGTTCACCCAATTCCGTCCAACATGTCAGAGTACGACACTTCCTTCCATACAGTGCCTCATACGGAGCCATCTGGATGCTCGCTTGATAACTATTGTTATAAGCGAATTCTGCTAACGGTAGAAATTCCTCCCAACTACCCCGAAAATCCAAGACACATCCTCTTAACATATCCTCCAAAATCTGTATCACCCTTTCCGATTGTCCATCAGACTGTGGATGGAAAGCTGTACTAAAATCCAATCGCGTACCCATAGCTTGATGTAAGGCTTTCCAAAACCTTGACGTGAATCTGGGATCCCTATCCGAGATGATTGATGTTGGAACACCATGCAATCTTACTATTTCCGAGACGTACAGCTTAGCTAGCTTCTGAAGAGAGAAATCCATCCTCACCGGTATGAAGTGAGCCGACTTAGTTAAACGGTCTACTATTACCCAAACTGCGTCTTTCTTCTTGGCGTGCGTGAGGGTAGCCCACTAACGAAATCCATAGTGATCCGTTCCCACTTCCATTGGGAATCTTCACCGGTCAAGCAACCACGACGGCAATCGGTGCTCACTTTAAACTCTGCTGACAAGTCGACACTTACCAACAAACTCTGTTCTTCGCTTTAACCCGCCACCGCACGGTGCTCTTTGAGATCCTCAGACATCTTGCCGCCTCCCTGATGCATAGCGTAGGGGCTACTATGTGCATCATGGAGAATCTTCTGCCTCAACTCCACATCCTTTGGCATACACGCCCGCCCTTGAAAGCATAATACTCCATCACTCGACAGGTTATATCCTTCCAAACCACCCTCCTAAACTTGTGCTCTCTTAGCGTTCAACCCTTCATCCACTGACTGTTTTTCCTTAACCTCCTCGATCCATGTTGGCTTAACCTGAAGTTCCGCCAAGAGACTTCCATCATCATATAGACTTAACCGAGCAAACATTGCTCTCAAGTCCGTCACAACCTTCCGGCTCAATGCGTCAGCCACCACGTTGGCCTTGCCCGGATGATACTCGATGGAACAATCATAGTCCTTCAAAAGTTCGATCCATCGACGCTGTCTTAAGTTTAGATCCTTCTGAGTCAAGAGATATCTCAAACTCTTGTGATCCGTGTAAACTGTTGACTTCTCCCCATAAAGATAATACCGCCATATCTTTAGAGCAAAAACGCATCGCCGCTAACTCCAAGTCGCGCGCGTTGGATAGTTCAATTCATGAGGTCTTAATTGACGTGATGCATAGGCTACTACCTTCCCCTCTGCATCAAAGCACACATCCCAAACCATGATGGGACGCATCACAATAAACGGTGAACAATTTTCCCGCCTCTGGTCATACTAAAATCGAGCTTCCACAAAATTTTCCTTAGTTTATCGAAGCTTTCTTCTTGCTTCTCCGACCATACAAATGGGACTCCTTTTCTTAGTAGCTTCACAACAGCGGTCTTTGCGATCGAAAAATCCTTCTACAAATCTCCGATAGTACCGCTAGCCCCGAAAAAACTTGATTTCCGCTCTCGACCTAGGCGGTTTCCAATCCAATACCGCTTCAATCTTGCGAGGTCCACTCTAATCCTTCCGCCGACACTACGTGACCTAAGAAAGCTATTTCCCTTAGCCAAAATTCACACTTACCGAATTTGGCATATAATCGCTTCTCCCTTAGTACTTGCAACACTATTCGCAAATGCTTGTCATGCTCTTCCTCCGCCTTAGAGTACACCAAGATGTCGCCAATGAATACCACGACGAACTGGTCTAGTCTATCGCTAAAATACTCTGCTTCATCAAGTCCATAAATGCCGCCGCGTTGGTCAACCCGAATGGCATTACGAGAAACTCGTAATGTCCATACCGAGTTCTCGAATGCCGTCTTGTGGACATCAACTTCCTTCACCTTTAGTTGATGGTAGCCCGACCTAAGGTCTATCTTTGAAAACACCGCGGCACCCTTCGGGCTGGTCAAACAAGTCATCGATCCGAGGCAACGGATACTTATTCTTGATCGTTAACTTGTTCAATCAAGGCGGTAGTCGATGCACATTCGCATGGACCCGCCCTTCTTCTTGACAAATAGCACAGTGCTCCCACGGGGATATGCTTGGTCGAATAAACCTCTATCCAAGAGCTCCTGAATTTGGGCCTTCACTCCACCAATTCCTTTGGTGCCATTCGGTATGGTGCTATAGACACAAAGCCGCTTCGGGTAGCAGTCTATACCGAATTCAACTTCCCGATCCGGAGGCGGACCGGAAGTTCTTCCGGGAATACATCAAAGAAATTCCCAAACCGTTCGAACCTTTCCAACTACCGACTCCTTAGCTTCCAAAGCACATATTCGAACCAAGTATGCCTCGCAACCTTTCTTGACCATCCTTTCGGCCTTCAAGACCGACACCACATTGGATAGGTAATTCCTTCTATCACCTATCATAACCACTTCATCACCCTCAGCCGTCTTAAGCACCATGCGCTTAGCAGCGCAATCCAAATTCGCCTAATACTTAACCAACCAGTCCATTCCAAGGATCAAATCGAACTCTCCGAAAGGTAGTTCCATCAGATCGACTACAAATACGACCCCTTGGAGTTCTAGGGGTACATCTCTATAAAGTTTGTCTACTACTACAGAGTGTCCTAGGAGGCTTAGCGATCCATCTTCCTAAGAGTAGTCTCAGAGTCTAGGTCCATAGTTCCTACCACACTACTAGCAATGTACGAGTGCGTCGAACCCACATCAATTAATGCAATATAAGGTAAACCAAATATTAGAAACGTACCGGTTATGACGTCCGGTGCGTCTCCCTCCTCGCGACGCCTCGCTGCATAGACTAAGCCAGGCTGCCTAGCCTCCGTGTTACCCGAACCTCTACCCCGAGTTCCACGACCTCGGTTAAAACCATTGTTTCTCTCGCCATTACCCCGACCCTCTCCGCGTGGTGGTCCAACATTTCGCCTCGAGCGCGATTCGACCTTACCGTGATCCTTAGTCGCTTTTTGAGGACAGGTCCCTTACCCGATGCTCCAAAGACCCACACTCAAAACAACCTTTGTTATCGGTCCAACAACCTCCCCAATGGGTTTTTCCACAGCGTTGTTGCATCGAGTCGTCGGCCTTTGATTAGTAGCCGTGGGCTTTCCTTCCCGATTCGCCCACTCTGCCTAGCCCGCTTCTAAGCATTAGTGTTACCCGATCCACCACCCAAATCCTCTCTTACGATTATTCCTACTATAGTTTTGCCTTACGCCTCCTTAACCCCTTCGGCCACCTTGGCTTTCTCCACAAGAGATGAGAACTCCCGAACTGCATGCGGGGCAATTAGTAATCTCGGATCATCTCTCGAGCCCGTCCTCAAAGCGCACACACGCGCTCATGTTCGGTGGCTACGATTCCTCCGGCATACCTACTCACCCTTAAAAACTCCGCCTCATACTCGGCCACCGACTTAGTTCCTTGCACTAGACCTAGGAAGGCTTTCCTTTGAGCATCGGTGTAACTAGTGCCCACATACTTCTTCTCGAAAGGCCGCTTTTAAAGTAGTTCCACGTGAGATCATCACCGCGCTCCATCCCGATCGTCACCACCACCGGTACGCTTCATCCTTTAGAAGCGACACCGCCCCTTTCGCCTTCTCCTCCTCAGTCAGTCGAGATCATCCATGACCCTTTCCGTAGATTCCAGCCAATATTCTGCGGCACTGGGTGCCACTCCTGAGACACCACGGAATACCTCGGCCCCGTTAGACCGAATTCGCTCGGGAACAGACTTCCGAGCTCCCAAATTCCCACCACCCGACCACCATCTCCAACACTCGCCAAAGCGACTTGCGACCACGGCCTCACCACCGGTCTGGTCCTGCTCCTCAGCCCTGAAGGTAGGTGGTGGTGGTGGCGGTGGTACCTCGTTTTCCGAACCTTGACCTGACCTGACGGGTTCAGACACCGTCATCCTACCCCTACCGCGTCCACGACGTCCACGTCCTCTAGAACTCATTCTATCTATCGCGCTTTTAATCTGATTAAGAAAATTTTATGTGTTAGCATTTGTTTCACTTTCTTATTCACGAAGAAATTTTATGAAACGTAATTTAATTAGGGATTCTTTCGAGCGCATACAAGGTTTCAGTCTTCTATCCTAGTTCACACAAAGAGTTCATGCATCCATTCCTTAATGCTTTCCATACCTATTCACTTTTCTGGACATTTCGCCATTTCTAACCTGAGGTATTTTCGTCATTTTCCCTACAGGGGTATTTTCATAATAAAAGAAATTTTAAAACTTTCGTAAAGTAGGTCATTTTGAAATTCCCAAAACTGGAGGATATTTATGAAAATTTGTAAAATTGTAATCGTTTTGAAACTAGGGGTATTTTGGTAATTTTGTCAATCAGGGGCAATTTTGTCATTTTGATAAATCAGGGATATTTTCGACAGTTGTAAAACTTTGAGGGTCCTTTTTGAGAGTTTTCCTGTCCAAATAGTGATGTTGGTAAAGTTTTCCAAAGATCAGGGTCATTTCGGTAATTTTCACAAATTGAGGCGTTTTCGTAATTTTTTAAAACCAAATATTTCAGTGTTAATTTTCAAAGCTAAGTTATTGGATATTTGTAAAGTAGTTGAATTTTTTTGAGCAAAACCATTGAACTGATATTTTATGAGTCAGGGGCGTTTCAGTAATTTTACCCCTAAGGGCATTTTTGTAATTTTCCACAAATCAAGTTTTTCGAGGAAAACGTTGTAAAAATGATGTTTTCAGATTTAAAAGAGTCATTGTAAAAATTTTGAAAACGTTAGGGTTGTTGTTGTTTCATTTTTTTTTTTGAAAATCATGGCTAGTTCCCTTTCGGGTTTTAATCATTGTGTTTAGCCTATGACCGAGCCCTCTTGGTCAGGGTGAACCAAAGCTACGCACCAGGCAGGATTCGAGTGAAGAGGAGGTGGGTCACGCGGACCGCTTAAATACCAAGCTCTCACCGACCTTTCTAGACATGCGCACAGAGGTTGCCACACCACCGAGCCCTCTCGAGTTAGGGTGAACCGAAGCTACGCACTGGTGGGATACTGCGAAGAGGAGGTGAGTCACACTGATCGCTTAAATACCGAGGCTCTTTCCCGGATCCAATCCTCGACATGCGTCTGAGGGTTACCACCACACCCAGCTCACCGCTAAGTCATAGATTGGTTTAGTTCTTTAATGTCTTATGTTTGGTTCATGTGGTTGAGTAATCTAATCCTAGGTTCAAGTCCTATAAGTCTATCTACGTTCCATACTTCCTACCCTTCTCTGAGAATATAATTCACCAAGAGGTTCGTAAGTACTTACAGGCGAATCGGTGTCGGGAGACTCGGGCCATGCTGCTGTTCAAAATCCAAAAATTATTTCATAAGGCCTTTTAAAACATTTTTGGGCCTTGGGCCCCCACAGCCGAGCTTTGAACTGGGCTCTGATACCAATTTGTAAAAACCCAAACCCGGCCCAAACACTATGGCCGAATCCAGTTTGTTACAGGGAAAAAAATATTTTTGAAAGTCTCTTTTTGAAACCAACTTAAATTTTGAAAACCCTTCTTTTTAGTGGACTTAATAAAACCTTACTTAGATTAAATTTGGAAATCAATTGGGTCAAGTTATTTTAGAGTTTTAAATGTGCCCGACGGCACGGTAAAACATTTTCGTTTACTTCAAGAAAACGTGTTCATTCAATGTAATATTAATAAAAATAGTTTAAGCAAATTATTCAGCAATATAAAAAAAAAACCAACATAGCTAAAGTGTTAGGAGGCCTTATTACATTCAAAATAAAATCAACTAAAGATTGAAATAACTAAATCCAAAATCCATTCGGTTTAAATTCACTGCATGGCCACCTCGAGTCCACTCGGCTCCACATCCGCGATCTACGTGTCACCTGAAAAATGTAAAGGAGAAGGTGAGTCACCAAGACTCAGTATGTAACCCTTCTCCCGAATTAAGTAATTTCATACACAACATGCAACAATTAATGTGCATAATATCATGTACCCATCCTAGCCAACCATACGCCATCTGCTCTACCCCGCTGTGGTACCAAACCACCGGTGGTGCCAAACCACCGGTGACATATAGTCACGATGTGCTACCAAAGCACCGGTGTCCGTAGACACAAATCGGGTGATGGGGCCAACCCATCGTGTGTGATACCAAATCACCGGCGAGACAATCCCATATCTCAAGTGGGGCCAACCCACGGTGGTATTAACCACGAGGGACAAGTCGCTATGAGGTACCAAACCTCTGGAGGTACCAAACCTCTCGGTGACCGTAGTCACGGTGTGTTACCAAAACATCGTGCCCGTCAAAGACGAATAATACACCGCCCCTCCACTCAATCAACCCACATCGGCAATAATCATACAGATTTATCAAATGTATTATCACAACATGCTTCCCAAAAGCATCAAATAGCAAATCATATGCACAGTACTTACTCGTTTACCCCGTATACCGTTATGGTATTCAAGCCATTACTACATACACCAAATTAGCAATCACATTACTTAGCACGCTTTAATAAGTTAAATGGTGTGTATGTACACACCGATATTGATGATAGCCCTAAATCCCGAAAGAAAGCGTCGGTCACCACGGATCCACTTGCCCTATATTCGGCCAAATCCAAGGATTAGTCTTATGGCCTATTCGGCCTAATTAACTTATTAGAGAGGGGTTCCTTGTGAACCCGAGATCTTACCCTTGCTTCTGCTATTAACCACGGCACTAGAACACAGATCTGCTTTACCACATAGTTGGTTAGTCACTACAGATTAATAGCCTTCTGGCTAAAACGAATATCAACTAACTAACGTGGGTCTTACCACACTTACCAAGAATCAATTACTAGAGATCGGGTTGTGAGTCGATCGCTTTTCCTTCCCGAGTTCCTAGAAGAAATCGGTTACTACTTGTTTTAGAAGTCTTATAATAATTGCCAAATCGGCACCTTCCTTTGTAGAAATCGATGTAATATAGAGAGAGAAAACCCATAGGTATTCGGCCAAACTTACCTTCACAATCGAGAGGAATCTCGATGCCTTTAATGCCTCTGTGATATTCGGCCAAAGGGTGCTATTAGGGAAGAAGAGAACTTTCGCCACCGAGATAGGGAATAGGTTCAATTGAAAAGAAAGAAAAATGAAGAGAAGTGGAGGGTGGGAGTTTCTACCAAAATATGAGAGAAGAGAGGAGTTTGGAAAAAGAAAGAAACGGGGTGGAGTGTTTAGCCAAATTGTGAAGACAAAAATATACTAAGGGAATTCGGCTACTTGGAAAAAAATCTAAAAGAAGAATCAAGGTGGTAGGGGGTTTATAAAAAATTCGCACTCCCTCCCATTGCTTGCCGTCCCACTCCTTTGCATAAGGAGTTCAAATTCGACTCAATACCTAAAACTTCTCTTGGCCACACATTTGTATTAATTCAAAATTAATTTGAATTAATCTCCATTAATCAATTAATAATCAAATAATCTAATAATATCCCTAATATCCAAATAATATCCCTTTAAAATACTTGATTATCCCATGATAATTTATTTAAAATAACATCCTTTTTATCCCTATTTATCTCTTCATAATCCATCGAATTAAAAAAAACTCATATTATCTCTAAAAAAATATTTTAAAGAGAGAAAAATCCTCCCTATGTGTCGTCCAACATAAATGGAAAAGAAGGGGATTCCTGTGACTCGAACACAAGCTCCCCTTACTCTCCTTGTGGCGTCAACTCCAACCCTTAAGTGGCCTCCCTTTTGCCACCTTTCCAAGGCCCTTTTTGTGTCAAATTATCCCCATTTATTCTTTTAACACCCACCTGCTAAGGCTCCCTACCTTTTAAGTTAAAAACTGAATTTTTCCATCAAACCGAGCACACTCAAAGCCTTAAATTAAGCTTATTTATTTCATAAATAATATCATAGCAGTTCTTACATGGGAAAAATAGTTAAATTCCAAATAACCCCATTTTTGGGATGTTACAATCATACAAGCCCATTTTTCCATCAAATTAGCAACTTAGTCCCTCAAATTGCTACTTTCTCAATTTAGCCCTAATTAGCTAAATTCATCAAAAATTCAAGAACAAAGTATGTTCATCTAGCTCAAAACTTTAATTTAACACCATAAATAATCACAAAACTCAACATAGCATCAATGGAATTTCTCATGAACAACATCAATTCATAAAATTGAGACATGGGTTTTGTAGCTCTCAAAGCAACGATTGTAAAAACGTAAAAATTATCAAAAACGGATCAAAAACTAACCTTGAATTCAAGCTTGTATGTGCCGAATGTATGAAAGCCTTTAAACCTTTCTTTTCTTTTGATTTTCGGTGGAGGAATGCATGAAATAATGTCCATTCATGATTTAATCATATTATAATTCATTAATAAACAATTTCCAATTTTAGCCTTGTAATATAAAATCACAAAACATAATTTCTAAGGTTATTATGAACCATAACCATCCACTATCTATAAAAATGGCTAATTGCCACATAAGTCCTTCAACTTTACAAAGCCACAACACTTTGATACTTCAACAAATATCAAGCAACTTTCACATTTAATGCAATTAAATCCTTTTGTCAAATTAAACACACAGACGAACAAATTAGCTTACGGAAATTTACCACATGCTTAATCACATATCAACGGCACAGAAAATAATATTAAAAATATTATATGGACTCAGATTTGTGGTCCCGAAACACTGTTCTGACTACGGTATAAATCGGACTGTTACAATTCTCCCCCTTAGGGATTTTCGTCCCTGAAAATCTTATCGTTAAACAGAGTCAGATATTGTTGTCTTATTGAATCTTCAGGCTCCTACGTAGCCTCCTCTATTCCGTGTCGTTTCCATAGTAATTTCACTAAAGAAATTTTCTTGTTTCTCAACTCATTCACTTTACGAGCTAAGATACGAATTGGTTTTTCTTTGTAAGTGATATCAGATCAAATTTCAATTTCAGATGGGGCAATCACATGTGACGGATCAGATCGATATCTACGGAGCATCGAAACATGAAATACATTGTGTATCTTTTCTAGCTCAGAGGGCAACTTTAATCTATATGCAACAGACCCAACTCGTTCGATGATCTCATACGGTCCGATGAATCTCGGACTCAATTTGCCTTTAAGTTTGAATCGAAGCACTTTCTTTCACGAGGACACTTTCAGAAATACTTTTTTGCCGATTTCAAATTCTACATCTTTCCGTTTCAAGTCTCCATAAGGCTTCTAACGATCAGATGATGCTTTTAAACAATCTCGGGTTAGTTTCACTTTCTGTTCTGAATCTTTTATCAAATCAACCCCATGTAGCTTATTTCACTGAGCTCAGTCCAAAACAGAGGTGTACGACATTTACGTCCATACAAAGCTTCATATGGTGCCATTTTGATGCTCGTCTGAAAATTATTATTATACGCAAATTTAATCAATGGCAGATACTGTTCCCATGAACCATTAAACTCAAGTATACAACATCTTAACATGTTTTCAAGAATCTAAATAATTCGTTCAGACTAACCATCTAACTACGAATGAAAAGTTGTATTGAAGTGTAATTTCGTGCCCAAAGCTTCTTGCAACTTCTTCCAGAATCGTGATGTGAATCTCGGATCTCTATCTGACACAATGGATAGTGGCACCCCGTGCAATCTCACAATCTCAGAAATATAAAGCTCAGCTAATCTATCAAGTGAATAGTTAGATCTTACCAAAATAAAATGGGCAGATTTCGTCAATCGGTCAACTATGACCCAAATCGCATCTTTCTTTCTCGGAGTCTAAGGCAAACCAGAAACAAAATCCATTGTCACTCTATCCCATTTCCATTCAGGAATCAGAATTGGCTGTAGCAAAACAGACGAAACTTGATGTTCAGCTTTTACTTGCTGACAAACTAAAATTTTGAAACAAATTCAAAAATGTCTCGTTTCATACCAGACCACCAATAACATTGCTTCAGATCATGGTACATCTTTGTGCTTCTCGGATGAACAGACAGCTGAATCAACTCCGGATTTCTTGAAACACAGATACGACCTCGAAATCTCAAGCAATCATCAATAACTTGGAATTTAGATTCAGAATTTGAATCGCACTGAGCTCGTTTCACTAATAATTCATTATCATATTTCTGAGCATCGCATATCTGTTGTAAGAACAATGATTTTGCTTTTAATTCAGCTATCACAGAACCGTCATCAGAAAAATCTAACAGAGCATTCAAAGCATGTAGTGCAAACAATAATTTTCTACTCAAAGCATCAGCAACAACGTTCGCTTTACCTGGATGATAATCTATTACGAGTTCATAATCTTTTAATAGCTCTAACCATCTTAAGTGCAAACACAATCACAGCAAGCTCAAGGTCGTGTGTCGGATAATTCTTTTCATGAGGCTTCAATTGTCTCAAGGCATAAGCTATAACTTTGCCTTCCTGCATCAAAACACATCCCAGACCATTTAACGAAGCATCACTGTATATAACAAATTCTTTACCCGATTTTGGCTGTACTAACACTAGAGCTTCTGTTAACAGAGTTTTTAACTGATTAAAGCTTTTCTGGCATTTATTTGACCATTCAAATCTGACATCTTTCTGAAGTAATCTAGTCAATGGAGTAGCTATCATCGAAAAGCCTTTTACAAATCTGTGGTAATAACCAGCTAGTCCCAGAAAACTACGGACTTCAGACACGTTCTTCGGAGGTTTCCAATCCAAAATGGTAGAAATCTTGCTTGGATTTACTCGGATTCCAGAAGCTAACACAATATGTCCCAAAAAACTAACCTCGTATAACCAGAATTCACATTTGCTGAATTTCGCATACAATTGCTTTTCTCTCAGAGTTTGCAACACAATTTTCAAATGTTCAGCATGCTCATTTTCATCACGTGAATAAATCAGGATGTCATCTATGAATACCATAACAAATCAATCTAGGTACGATCTGAAAATTCTGTTTATTAGATCCATAAAAATAGCAGGAGCATTGGTTAGTCCAAATGGCATAACTAAGAACTCATAATGTCCGTACCTTATTCTGAAAGCCGTCTTCAGAATGTCTGAATATTTAGCTCTCAACTGGTAGTATCCCGATCTCAGATCAATCTTGGAAAACATAGTAGCTCCTTTTAACTGATCAAATAAATTGTTTATTTGGGGTAACGAATATTTATTCTTTATTGTCACCTTATTCAACTGACGATAATCAATGCACATTCTCATCGTGCCATCCTTCTTTTTCACAAATAGAACAGGAGCACCCCAAGGCGAGAAACTCGGTCTAGCAAACACTCTATCAGTCAATCTTGCAACTGTGACTTTAACTCTTTCAATTCTATTGGTGCCATTCTATACGGAGCTATCGAAATAGGTGTAGTACCAGGCAACAAATCAATACCAAATTCTACTTCTCTTATCGGAGGCAAACCCGATAACTATTCAGGGAATACATCAGAAAACTCACAGACAATAGGCACTGATTCCACTTTCTTTTCAGATGCTTTCGAGTCAATCACATAAGTAAAATATGCCTCATAACCCTTTTTCACATAACTTTGTGCTTTTTATACAGATATGACACCAGGCAATCCATTCAAATCATTAGATTCAATACGTACTATCTCATTATTCGAGCATCTCAAATCTATTGTCTTTCTTTTGTAGTTCACAACAGCATCATGCATTAACAAACAAACCATACCCAAAATAATATTGAATTCATCAAATGGCAAAAGCATCAGATCAGCAGGGAAACAGATATCTCGAAATTTTAACGGACAGTTCTTGCACACTTTATCAACAATGACACTTTTACCTAAGGGGTTCGATACTTTTATAGCAAACTCAGTAGACTCTACAGGCAAAGTCTTGCTGAATACTAAATTCATGCATATATATGAATGCGTAGAACCAGGGTCTATTAATGCAATCACAGAAGTAGCATAAAGAGTAAAAGCACCCGTTATAACATCTGGTGACAAAGCTTCCTCTCGAGCTCGGATAGCATACGCTCTGGCAGGCGCTCTAGCTTGAGACCTGGCAACATTGTCTCTCGTAGTTCTCTGACTACCACTGACATTCCTTACATTCTTCGATGGTCTACCTCTCATAGGTGCATTATCAGATCTCAGATTCTGAACAGTCTCTATCTCGACAGTCTCAGGGCAATCACGGATAAAATGATCAAGCGATCCACATCTAAAGCAAGCTCTGTCATTTAATCTACAGCTTCCCGGATGTCTTTTTCCACAATGTTTACATTCAGGTCTCTCAATCCGGACATTACCAACACTAGCTACTGAAGTTGCTGGAGTTTTGGAACTCATTTGCGATCTAGCTCGATTTCTGTTCGGATGTCCCACATTATCTCTGGAACGACTTTGATCATCTCTGAATCTTTTTGGAGTAGACTGAAATGATTTACTCTGAAATCTATTTCTCATATCTCGAGCTTCAGACTCAGCTTTTCTTTTATCTTTCCTAAGTGCCTCAGCTTTGCACGCTCAACAATGAGTACAATAACTCTTTTATTTCTAAAATCCCGACTAGCAAACGAATGTCTTCATTAAGGCCATCTTCGAATCTTTTACACATTATAGCTTCAAATGATACATATTCTCAAGCATACCGACTCAGTCTCACAAATTCTCGTTCATACTCAGAAACAGTCATTCGGCCCTGTTTTAGTTCCAGAAATTCTTTTCATTTCTGATCAACGAATCTTTCACTGATATATTTCTTCCAAAAATCGATCTGAAAGAAGTCCCCTGTAACTCGATCTTTCGGAACAACAGAAATCAAATTTTTCCACCATTGATAAGCTGCATCTCAGAGTAATGACACAACACACTTTATGCATTCTTCCGGAGTTAGAGACATTTTATCGAATACCCGGATAGTATTTTCTATCCAGAACTCGTCCTTTTCAGCATCATCATCATTAGCAGCCCAGAAATTCTTCGGCCCTATACTTACAAATCTTGTCAACCGGAGGCTTATTCAACAGATTCAGATGCATAGTTGGTGGCACAACTGTAGTCTGAGGGGGATTAACCGGGGGCGGGGGTTGTGAAACAGTCGGGTTATTTCTTATGAATTAAGTGAACCACTCACTCATCATCTGGAAGAAAGCTTGTTTAGCTTCTCCCTCATGACCGCTCATAGCCTGTCTCGAATCAGAGGGCGCTGTCCCTTGCGCGGGAGCAGGCGCATTACTTTCTACGTCGTTAGCTATGGCTCTTTCGGGATCCATTACTATACGAAAATCACATCTTATACGTTAGGATTCATCACACTATCACATTTCAGACATATGGCATATATAGCTAGACTCTGACACGCTACGTTATTTCAAAAATTGGCTAAACCGTAGCTCTGATACCAACCAAATGTAACACCCCTACCCTAAGTCCGTCACCAGATTAGGCTTAGGAGCGTTACCTAACAGATCGAAAAGCATTTATAGAAATTCATACATTCATTCATCATTCTCAAGCATAATGTCCCTTAAATGAATCATCGAGACCATAAACATGCCTATAAATTGGGTTGGGACTAAACCGAAACACATACAAAATTTTAGGGAAAATTAAAAACTTTTCTAAAATACAGGGGATACACGCCTGTGGAAGAAAACTGTGTGCCCTCCACGACTGCTGGACACCCCCATGTGTCCTCCCCGTGGTCAAAATTGACTTAGTTCCCACGGCCACTAAGCACGCCCGTGTACCCAGGCCGTGGTCAATCCTGCCAAAAATCACACGGCTACTAGGCAACAAACACGACCGTGTGCCAAGGCCGTGTACTTTTGTGCTATCTAATGACTTAGCCCACGGTCACTAGGCACGCCCGTGTGCCACGGCCATGTGACATTATAGGCTATTTTCAAGGCCAAAATGCCATCCATTTGTGTCATACCGACAAACAACATTTTCCAAAACATCTTATGCACATATAGCACCACCAAAAACATACCAAATAATCATTCAAACCACACATTAAATATCCCTTTTCATCATGCCAACTTCCAAGACCAAAACATATACAAAAACATGATACATTCATTTGCTTAACTCAAAAGCTTGACTATTTCATAAATCAACTAACCATGCCAAACATGCATCACATATCATGATCATAATGCATAATCTCAACTCATCTCTAGCCAAATCTCATGGCTAAGTTTATATAACAACTTATATCAAAATACTAGCCTATACATGCCATATCTAGCTTTATACATTTCCAAAGTGTACCAAAATGAGTTAAGTAGTGTGATGATGATCCTCGACGGTCCCGAGCCTACAGTAGCTTTGACGACCTATAAAACAGAGAAAACACACACAGAGTAAGCTTTCCAAAAGCTTAGTAAGTCATATACAAATAAACTAAACATGAAAAACATATATGTGCACATAGGTACATTGATCCATCTAATTTCTTAACAATCTTTCACATAATGCTTGGATTCATGTACTTGGCCATATTTGCCACATTCATCAACTCAAAAGTCTTACAAATACAAAACTCTTTCATGCTTATTTCCACATATCATATTATTATCCCAACATACATACTCATCATAGTAAGATCATATAGATACTTACCTTATATTCACACTTAGTGTACATATGAAATGTACCTGAATCGAACATATATTCACGTATTTGTTCTTAGCTCGGAATTGTAATTCGTATCACAGATTTTTCGGTTGAACCATTAGGAATCTAGTAGGATACTCAGAATACTCGGAATAGTCGTACAATGCCAACGTCCCAGAAGAGGTCTTATATGCACTCAGATATCGATGCCACTGTCCCAGACAGGGTCTTACACAAATCAATACGATGCCGATGTCCCAGACATGGTCTTACACGTAAAGCTCATATTGATACCTACGTCCCAGACGAGGTCTTACACATAAAGATCAAATTGATGCCAACGTCCCAGACGTGGTCTTACACGAAATCTCAAATCAATGCCAACGTCCCAGACGTGGTCTTACATGATAAAACAGAACAGTTACCTATGTCATGACATAGCTAATCCTATCTATTCCTAGGTTCGTACGGGACTTCTCGGACTTAGTCACTATATCGAACTTATCTCGAAATTCATATGCATAATCCTCTCATAAGCATCCATTATCAAAATTAGTCATATGAACAATTACAATTTCATACAAGTACATTTATTTACATAGTGACTTACCTCGGATTAGATCTATCGGAATGAAAACGGTTACTTGGTCAATCTAAGTCCGTTTTCCTCAGTTCTTGATCTAAACAAATTTAGAATTAACCCTTTTATTCATTAGTTCATTCAATTCAATCCAAGGACACACATTTAGGGCTATTTGCAAATTAACCCTCACATTTACACAATATATCAATTTAGTCCATTTTTCCCAAAACATCAAATTCACAAAATCAACTCACACTCATGCTTAGCCGAATGTACATATATATCATACAAGCCCATATTTTCAATCAAATTAGCAATTTAGTCCCTCAAATTTCTACTTTCTCAATTTAGCCTTAATTAGCTAAATTCATCAAAAATTTAAGAACAAAGTATATTCATCTAGCTCAAAACTTTAATTTAACACCATAAATCATCACAAAACTCAACATAGCATTAATGGAATTTCTCATGAACAATATCAATTCATAAAATTGAGACATGGGTTTTGTAGCTCTCAAAGCAACGATTGCAAAAACGTAAAAATTATCAAAAATAGATCAAAAACTAACCTTGAATTCAAGCTTGTATGCGCCGAATGTATGAGAGCTTTTAAACCTTTCTTTTCTTTTGATTTTCGATGGAGGAATGCATGAAATAATGTCCATTTTCATGTTTTAATCATATTATAATTCATTAATAAACGATTTCCAATTTTATCCTTGTAATATAAAATCACAGAACATAATTTCTAAGGTTATTATGGACTATAACCATCCACTATCTATAAAAATGGCTAATTTCCACATAAGTCCTTCAATTTTACAAAGCCACAACACTTTGACACTTCAAAAAATATCAAGCAACTTTCACATTTAATGCAATTAAATCCTTTTGTCAAAGTAGACACACAGACAGACAAATTAGCTTATGAAAATTTACCACAGGCTTAATCACATATCAACGGCACAGAAAACAATATTAAAAATATTATACAGACTCAAATTTGTGGTCCCGAAACCACTGTTTCGACTAGGGTATAAATTGGACTGTTACATTTTTCCCTAAATTTACTTTCCACTGTGTTTTCCACACCCGTTTTTCCAACAAATCCTTCGCTTCTCCCATGCCCATGTGAGAGGCTATGTGTATCACATGGTCTACCACATGCTCGTGTGACAGGCCTTGTGTCTCACATGGCCAGTCTCTAAACCATGTAACTTTTTCTTATCGTGTGTGTCGAAAGAAAATTGGAAAAATTAGCTCCAGTATGCACATGGCCTAAGACACGCCTATGTGTCCATGCCGTGTGGCCTCTTTTCTTTTTTTAGTACATACTAAACATGCAACAAAATTAAGAGAAATAAAATTTTAAACACTCGAGTTGCCTCCTAAGAAGCACTTATTTAAAGTATAAGCTCTACTTTCCCTTTCATGCTGACGGTTAATTCAGATTTTAGAGTCGGAGCTCCTTTATCTTGTTATTAATATTACCACAAAGATAAAATTTAAGTTGATGATCAATTACCTTGAATGTGTTGTATTTAGGATGTGGTACCTCTATTATACTAAAAGGACAGTTTTTACCAAAAATGGGTCTGACCATCTCGATTTTAGCTTTCCAAGAAATAATTTGAGCCTTGAATTATATAAAAGCACTCGATCTCCAACTGTGAATTGTTTGGGCTACTTTAAACGAGCATCGTGGTGTCACTTTGTTGATTCTTTTTACAATCTTGAGCTCTCGTAAGCATTTGCTCACCATTCATCTAACTCATTTAGTTGCAACATTCTTGTAACAACCCGTTTTTGGTCAAATCAAAACAGTAGTTTTGGGACCACAAATTTGACGTCAAAATACTTATTTTTTTATTATTTTAATGTTTAAAGCATGATTGAGTGTATGTGTGAAATTTTCGTTAAGAAATTTTATCGTTTGAGTGGTTAATATGATAAAAAGGACTAAATCGCGTAAAGCGTAAAACTTGAGTTCTAATAGCTAAATGTGTCTAATAGCTATAAAACCTTAAATTTGAGGTCCTTATGTTGTAATTAGTCCATTAATAAAGGTAATGGACAAATTTGGACATCATTAATGTGACTAAGTAAGGTTATATAAGTAATTTAATTAGTAAATAATGAAAATAGGTAAAACAAAACCAAATTATTTCATTCATCATCTTCTACACGAAATTCTAGGGCAAAGAAACACCATTTTTATACCTTTCATTTGATCAAGCTTCTCATGCTTATTAAGGTACGATTTTTGTTCCGGTTTCAATGATTTCTATGTTTTTGTGATCGTTGCAACTAGTACTAGCTAGCCTAGGGACTAATTTGCAAAACTGTTAAAGATTTTGAAACTTTCCATTGATGAATATGTATGATTTTTGATGTTTAATGATAGATTATGAATATTTGATGTTAGGTAAACAAGTTTTGTTAAGTGATTTTTGGTGAAAATGAAAATTAGGGGCTAAATTAAGAAATGTGAAAAATGTGTGGTTAAAATGTGAAATAAATGAAACATATGGGCTGCTAGTGGTATAATGGTAATTCTGCTAGCATGGGTTAGTCTTGAATTTCATGAATTTGTGATTTTGTGAAATAAGGATGAAATTGCAAAAATGTGAAAGTTTGTGGGAAAATGTGTAAAATAGCCCTAAAGCATGTTTTGGACTGAATTGAATGAATAATTGATTAGATAAGTTAATTTTGATTATTTATAGATCAAGAAACAAGGAATTCAGACTTAGATCGGGGAAAAAGTAAAGTAATTAAATAGTCGGTCTGTTTCGTTATTTCCGTATGCGAGGTAAGTTCGTATAATTTATCTTAAATGTACCTTTATTTAAATGATGGATGTAATGTGATTGTACTTATCTTATTGGTAAAATTTGGAAAATTTCGAATTAAATGTACGATTTAAGTAAAGCGAGTTGCAAAATAAGACCATAGCTGGGCTATAACAATCAGATAATAAGACCATAATTGGGTTATTGCATGTGAGTGTAAGACCACGGCAGGGCCTTGGCAATGTATGAGTAAGACCATAGTTGGACTATGGGATCAAAAAATCGGTGTATTTGTTTCGTAAGAATTTATAAGCTGAAGTGGTTTGATAAGAGAATTATTGAGAAATAGATAAGTATCGGTATAGGTACATACGGAAAACTATTCGAGTAACGAGTTAAAGGAGGTGGAGAACTTATGAGTTACTATGTAGTTAAATTTTGTGTTAACTTAGTGATTTTTGCTTTGATGCAGTATAGGTTTTCTATTTGAAATGCTAATCAATGATGATATTATTTTATATTTATATACGAACTTACTAAACTTTATAGCTTACTTTGTTTATTTTCTTCTATGTTTTATAGTATTTCAAAGCTAGCTCGGATCCGGGAATTGTCAGGGGCTCCATCGCACTATCAGACATCTATTTTGGTACTTTTGAAGTGTGTATATATGGTATATGGCATGTATAGGTTTTGGTCATTTTGGTATGTTTGAAAAATATGTATTTTGGCCCTTTTGAGTTGGCTTATGATGAATTTGATAATGTATATAGATGTGCCAATGGTATTGTTTTGATTATGGTATATGATTTATATTGTGTGTTTGAAGTTGGGTTCATGATGCTTAATGATATTAGGTAATTTGAATGGTAAAGGATTGATATTTGAGAAGTTTTATGCTTGTGAATTAGTACATGATAATGCATGTTTGGAATGGTTTAGTAAATTGAATTATATATGTGAATTAGGTACATAGTTAGATGGAAAATTGTGACATATTCGTGACTTGTATGGTTAGTAATGAAATGGTATGAATTGAATATTGGTTAATGATATTTTGCTGCTTATTGTTTCTTGAAGTGGTACCATTTGAGTTATGTAGGTACATGCAAATTTGGATGGCAAATTAGCTTAGTAAATATCCTATTTTTGTAGACACGGGTAGAGACACAGGCGTGTGTCTCAGCCGTGCGGGACACACGGTTATGTTACACGACCATGTGTCCCCTGGTGTTGAAAATGAAATGAAGTCAGTATGCTTTACACGGTCTCACACATGGGCGTGTAATCAACTGTATGGCACAAGTCAGTATACCCCCTAATTGGCACACGGCCTAGCACACGGGCGTGTGACTTGGCCATGTTGCATAAGTCAGTATACCCTACAGGTTTGGCATGGCCTAGCATACGGCCTGGCACACGGGCGCGTGTGGCCACTTCGAAGGGCACATAGGCTAGACACACTGGCGTATGGTTGGTCGTGTGACCTAAGTCAGTAAGCTCACTTGTTTGGTCACGGGGTAGGACACAGGCTGGGACACAGCCATGTAATCCCATTTCGAATGTCCACATGGCCTGTGACACTGGCGTGTCTGGTGGCTTTGTGAGACACACGGCTTGGTCACATGGGTATGTGTCCCCCATTTTGGAGAAAATTTTTCTAAGTGCTCAAATTGTTTTAAAGGTTTATCGGTTAGTCTCGAACCACTTCCAATGCATGAATAGGGCCTCGTAGGCTTGTATTAGGGACATATTGATTGAGGTTGATTGACGAATGTTTGAAATGATGAAATGTATGCGAATAGTATGTATAATCGAGGTTTAAGTCTGGTAATGCTCCTTAACCCTATTTCGGCATTGAATACGGGTGAGGGGTGTTACATTTATTGGTATCAGAGTTATGGTTTAGTTGATTATAGGACTAACGTAGCATGTGTGAGAGTCTAGCTATACATGCCATATATATAAACTGTGGTAGTGTGATGAATCCTGACATTATAAACTATGTTTTTGTATAGCATGGATCCTGAACGAGCTATAGCAGATGATGTTGAGAGTAATGCGCCAACTTCCGATCAAGGGATAGCGCCTTCTGAATCTAGACCCGTGTCGAGTTGTCATGAAGGTGAGGCTAGAGAAGCTTTCTTTCAAATGATGAACGAGTGATTCACTTAATACATTCATACAAACCCGAATGGTCAACAACCTCCACGCCAGCCAAATCCTCAACCAATCTCTATAGTTTCTCAAGTTATTGATCCAATACGATTGAACAAGCCGACAGTCGATAAAATTTGTAAGCATTAGGCTGAAGAGTTCAGGGCTAACGTTGATGATGATCTTGAGAGAGCCGAGTTTTGGTTTGAAAATACAATCCGAGTGTTTGATGAACTTTCCTGCGTACCGGATGAATGTTTAAAGTGTGCTATATCCCTTTTGAGAGACATTGCATACTAGTGGTGGAATACATTAATATCTGTTGTACTGAGAGAGAGAGTCACCTGGGAGTTCTTTCAGATCGAGTTCTGAAAAACGTACATAAGTCAACAATTTCTGGATCAAAAGCATAAATAGTTTTTAGAATTAAAACAAGGCCGTATGACTGTAACCAAGTACGAGAGAGAATTTGTATGGTTAAGTAAATATGCTCGAGAGTATGTTTTAACTGAAGAGATAATGTGCAAGTGGCTTGTTGACAGGTTGAATGAAAATATTAAACTTCTGGTTGGGATATTGGATTTAAAAGAATTCGTTGTGTTAGTTGAGCATGCTTGTAAAGTTGAAGAACTGGGAAAAGAAAAGAGAGGATGATTCCGAAGCTAGAGATTCGAGAAAGAGATTGATGAATAAACCCTATCACTCTTCATCAAAGAAATCTCAAGATTCGTATAGCCGATCAAATACATTAGTGGAGTACTTTAATAGAGATCGTGGGAAGCAATTTACGAGTTCAAAAACTCCAGTTACATTAATGGAAAGTGTGGGTAATGCTAGATCGAATAAACCTGAATGTGGACGATGTGGAAAATGACATTTTGGAAAGTGTAGAATGATTGATAAAGCATCTTTTAGATGTGGTTCGCACGAACACTTCATTTGAGATTGTCCCAAGTTAGATGAGAAAGATAAATCTCAGAGTGCAAGACAAAGCAACACGACTGAGAGAGGAAGACCATTCCATAATGTTGGAAATATGAGTGGTGGTAGAGGTGCAACACGAGATGTTACTGTGAGATCAGAGTCTAGAGCACCTGCCAGAACTTATAATACTCGTGTTCATGAAGAAGCATCATCTCCAGATGTTATTACAGGTACATTCTCTCTTTATGACACTGATGTAGTTGCATTGATAGATCCCGGATCAACTCATTCATATATATGTGTGAACTTAGTGTCTAGTAAGAGTTTACTTGTTGATTCTACTGAGTTTATTATAAAAGTGTTGAACCCTTAGGTAAATATGTCCTGGTTGAAAAAGTTTGCAAGAATTGCCCGTTAATGACTCTAGGTTACTGTTTTATGGCTGATTTGCTGTTGTTGCCGTTTGATGAGTTTGATGTCATTGTGGGCATGGACTGGTTGGCATTGCATGATGTAGCAGTAAATTGTAGATGAAACACCATTGAGTTGAAATGTCAGAATAATGAAACTCTCTAAATCGAATAAAATGATTTGAAGGGTTTTACAGCTGTAATTTCATCGATGTTAGCTCAGAAATATGTAAAAAAGGGATGCACTGCATATCTTGCATATGTACTTGATACGAAAGTGTCAGAAACAAAGATTGAATCAGTACCAGTTGTTTGCGAATATCCAGATGTGTTTCCAAAAGAGTTACTGGGTTTGCCACTGATCAGAGAGGTTGAATTTGCTATTGATTTAATATCGGGAACTTCACCGATATCGATAGCTCCGTATAGTATGGCTTAGACAGAGTTAAAAGAGTTGAAAACTCAGTTGCAAGAATTAACTGATAGAGGATTTGCAAGACCGAGTTTCTCGCCCTGGGGTGCACCAGTGTTGTTTGTAAAGAAAAAGGATGGTTTTATGTGAATGTATATAGACTATCGACAACTTAACAAAGTGACAATCAAGAATAAATATCCTCTACCGAGAATTGACAATTTATTTGATCAGTTGAAAGGTGCAACAATGTTTTCAAAGATTGATTTGAGATCTGATTATTATCAACTGCGAGTTAAAGACTCAGATAAGCTGAAGATAGTGTTCAAAACGAGGTACGGACATTATGAATTCCTTGTTATGCCTTTTAGATTAACTAATGCTCCTGCTATTTTATGAACTTGATGAATCGAATTTTTAGACCGTATTTAGACAGATTTGTTGTTGTATTTATTGATGATATTCTAATTTATTCTTGAGATGAATCCAAGCATGCCGAGCATTTGAAAATAGTGTTACAGACCTTGAGAGATAAGCAATTGTTTGCAAAATTTAGTAAATGTGAGTTTTGTCTCTGAGAGCTTGGATTTCTAAGGCTTATTGTTTCAATCGAAGGTATTAGAGTTAACCCGAGCAAGATTTCTGCAATTGTAGATTGGAAACCTCCGAGAAATGTATCTGAAGTCTGAATTTTTCTAGGACTTGTTAGTTATTATCGATATTTTTTTGAAAGGATTCTCTATGATTGCAACACCGCTGACTCAATTACTTCCGAAAGATGTAAAGTTTGAATGGTCTAAAAAGTGTCAGTAGAGTTTCGAACAGTTGAAAGCATTATTGATAGAAGCACCAGTGTTAGTATAGCCTGAGTCGGGTAAAGAATTCATAATTTTTATTAAAGCGTCGTTGAATGGTCTGGGTTGTGTATTGATGCAGGAAGGCAAAGTAATAGCTCATGCTTCTATACAGTTGAACCCGCATGAAAAGAATTATCTGACGCATGATTTAGAGTTGGCCGCGATTGTGTTTGCATTAAAGATTTGGCGACAACACTTTTTTGGTGAGAAATGCCACATTTATACAGATTAAAAGAGTTTAAATTATTTAATGATTCAGAAAGGTTTAAATTTGCGACAACGAAGATGGCTTGAATTACTGAAAGACTATGAGCTAGTAATTTGTTATCATCCCAGGAAAGCGAACGTAGTTGCTGATGCTTTGAGCAGAAAGTCATTATTTGCTTTGCGTGCGATGAATACATAGTTAGGTTTTTCTGATGACGGTTCAATTGTAGATGAGTTGAAAGCGAAACCGTTATTTCTTCAGCAAATCGGTGAAGCCCAAATATGTGATAAAGAATTGCAAGTTAAACGAGTTTAGTGTGTCAACTTCTGATTCAGAGTTCCAAATTGGATTTGATGATTGTTTGATGTTTCGAGGTAAAATTTGTGTACCAAGAAATTCTAAGCTTATTCAGAAGATTTTGCACGAATCGCACAATAGCTGCTTATCTGTTCATCCGGGGAGTACCAAAATGTACAACGATTTGAAACAGTTCTATTGGTGGCAAGGCATGAAACGAGATATCTAAGAGTTTGTTTCTAAATGTTTGATTTATTAGCAAGTCAAAGCTGAACATCAAGTACCATCGAGTTTACTGTAGCCTATGATGATTCCCGCGCGAAAATGGGATAGAATTATAGTGGATTTTGTGTCGGGATTGCCCCTAACTCCGAAAAAGAAAGATGCTATATGGGTTGTAGTTGATCGACTAACAAAATCTACTCATTTTATACCGGTACATACATATTATTCACTAGATAAATTGATTGAATTATATATTTCTGAAATCGTTAGATTGCATGGGGTGCCAATTTTGATTATTTTGGATAGATATCAGAGATTTATATCGCGATTTTGGAAGAAATTGCAAGAATTTTTTCATACAAATTTGAATTTTAGTACAGCTTTTCATCCACAAATCGACGGTCAGTTTGAGAGAGTAATGCAGATTCTCGAATATATGCTTCGTTGTTGTGTTTTGGAATTCGAAGGCATCTGGGAGAGATATTTTCCATTGGTTGAATTCGCGTATAATAACAGTTTTCAATCGAGTATAAAGATGACACTGTGTGAAGCTTTGTATGGTCGTAAATGCTGAACTCTATTGTACTGGATTGAACTTAGCGAGAAATAGATTCACGGGGTTGATTTGATGAAAGAAATTAAAGAGAAAGTGAAAGTGATTCACGACTGTTTAAAAGAAGCTTCAGATAAATCATACGCAGATTTGAAACGAAAAGACATTGAATTCCAGATTAGTGATAAAGTGTTCTTAAAATTATCTTTGTGGAAGAAAATACTTCATTTCAGTCGCAAAGGCAAATTGAGTTCGCGATTCATTGGGCAGTATGAGATCATCGAAAGAATAGGGCCAATGGCATACCAACTAGCTTTACCATCAGAGTTAGAAAAGATCCATAATGTATTTCATGTTTTGATGTTGTGTCGATATCGATCGGATCCCACACATGTGATTTCTCCGTCAGAGATTGAGATTCAGCATGATATGATGTACAAAGAAGAACTGATCAAAAGTTTGGCTCGAGAGATTAAAGAGTTGAGAAATAAACGCATAGCTTTAGTGAAAGTCTTGTGGCAACGTCACGGAGTTGAAGAGGCTACGTGGGAGCCCGAGGAAGCTATGAGAAAACAATACTCTAACTTATTCACTGGTAAGATTTTCGGGGACGAAAATCCCTAAGGGGGAGAGTTGTAACAACCCATTTTTGGTCAAACCAGAACAGTGGTTTCGAGAACATAAATCCGAGGTTAAAATATTTATTTTATTATTATTTTAATGTTTATAGCTTGATTGAGTGTATGTGTGAAATTTTCGTTAAGAAGTTTTATCGTTTGAGTGGTCAATTTGATAGAAAGGACTAAATCGCGTAAAGCATAAAGCTTGAGTTCTAATAGTTAAATGTGTCTAATAGCTATAGAACCTTAAAGTTAAGGTCCTTATGTTGTAATTATTCTATTAATAAAGGTAATGGACAAATTTGGACATCATTAATGTGACTAAGTAAAGTTATATAAGTAATTTAATTAGTAAATAATTAAAATAGGTAAAACAAAACCAAATTATTTCATTTATCATCTTCTAGCCAAAATTCTAGGGCAAAGAAACACCATTTTTATACCTTTCATTCGATCAAGCTTCTCATGCTTATTAAGGTACGATTTTTGTTCCGTTTTCAATGATTTCTATGTTTTTGTGATCGTTGCAACTAGTACTAGCTAGCCCAGGGACTAATTTGCAAAAATGTTAAAGATTTTGAAAGTTTCCATTGATGTATATGTATGAGTTTTGATGTTTAATGATAGATTATGAATATTTGATGTTAGCTAAACAAGTTTTATTAAATGATTTTTGGTGAAAATGCAAATTAGAGGCTAAATTGTAAAATGTGAAAAATGTGTGGTTAAAAGGTGGACTAAATGAAAAATACGGGCTCCTAGGGGGTATAATGGTGATTCAGCTAGCATGGGTTAGTCTTGAATTTCATGAATTTGTGATTTTGTGAAATAAGGACTAAATTGCAAAAAATTGAAAGTTTATGGCCAAATGTGTAAAATAGCCCTAAAGTATGTTTTGGACTAAATTGAATGAATAATTGATTAAATAAGTTAATTTTGATTATTTATAGATCAAGAAAATAGGAATTTAGACTTAGATCGGGGAAAAAGCAAAGTAATTGAATAATCGGTCTATTCTGTTATTTCCGGATACGAGGTAAGTTCGTATAATTGAACTTAAATGTACCTTTATTTAAATGATGGATGTAATGTAATTGTACTTATCTTATTGGTAAAATTTGGAAGATTTCAAATTAAATGTACGATTTAAGTAAAGCGAGTTGCCAAATAAGACCATAGCTAGGCTATGGCAATCAGATAATAAGACCATAACCGGGTTATGGCATGTGAATGTAAGACCACGGCAGGGCCTTGGCAATGTATGAGTAAGACCATAGTTGGATTATGGCATCAAAAAATTGATGTATTTGTTTCGTAAACATTTATAAGCCGAAGTGGTTTGATAAGAGAATTGCTGAGAAATAGATAAGTATCAGTACAGGTACGTATGGAAAACTATTCGAGTAACAACTTAAAGGATGTTGAGAACTTATGAGTTACTATGTAGTTAAATTTTATGTTAACTTAGTGATTGATGTTTTAATACAATATATGTTTTCTATTTGAAATGCTAATGAATGATGAGATTATTTTATTATATACGAACTTACTAAGCTTTATAGCTTACTTTGTTTATTTTCTTCTATTGTTTTTAGTATTTCGAAGCTAGCTCAGATCCAGGAATCATCAGGCGCTTCATCGCACTATCTGACATCTATGTTGGTACTTTTGAAGTGTGTATATATGGTATATTGCATGTATAGGTTTTGGTCATTTTGGTATGTTTGATAAATATGTATTTTGGCCCTTTTTAATTGGCTTTTGATGATGAATTTGATAAGGTATATAGATGTTCCAATTGTATTGTTTTGATTGTGGTATATGAATTATATTGTGTGTTTAAAGTTGGGTCTATAATGCTTAATGATATTAGGTAATTTGAATGGTAAATGATTGATATTTGAGAATTTTTATGCTTGTGAATTGGTACATGATAATGCATGTTTGGAATGGTTTAGTAAATTGAATTGTATATGTGAATTAGGTACATAGTTAGTTGGCAAATTGTGACATATTCTTGACTTGTATGGTTAGTAATGAAATGGTATGAATTGAGTATTGGCTAATGAAATTTAGCTGCTTATTGTATCTTGAAATGGTACCATTTGAGTTACGCAGGTACATGCAAATTTGGGCGGCAAATTGGCTTAATAAGTAGCTTATTTTTGTCTACATGGTCAGAGACATGTGCGTATGTCTCAGTCGTGTGTGACACACGGTTATGTTACACAACCATGTGTCCCCTGGTGTTGAAATTGAAATGAATTTAGTATGCTTCATACGGTCTCACACACGGGCGCGTGATCGGCCGTGTGGCACAAGTTAGTATACCCCTAATTGGCACACGGCCTAGCACACGAGCGTATGACTTGGTCGTATTGTATAAGTCAATATACCCTACAGGTTTGGCATTTCCTAGCACACGGCCTGTGTAACACCCCTTAACTGTATTCTACACCGGAACCAGATACGAGGCATTACCGCACTTAACACACATGGTCATACAACTTTGGGCTATCAAATTTCATTCCAAATTAAAAATTTTCCATACACACCTCTAACATCCTTATAATGGGCCTACGAGTCCCTAAACATGCTTCCGGAAGGTTTCGGAGATAATTCAAAAAAAATTTCACACTTAGAAAAATTTTACCTAAACAGGGGCCACATGCCCGTGTGAAATGGGACACGCCCGTGTGGGAAGGCCGTGTTGTCTCACACCCCCATGTCCCTCACCCGTGGTCGACAATGACTTATTTCACATGGCCGGACACACGCCCGAGTCCCTAGCCCGTGTCTCTCACACGGCCTCGACATGCCTGTGTGTTAGCCCGTGTGCCAAAACCTTGGCATTCTGTTTATGACGTCATCACCTCACTATGGTCACACGGCCAGGGCACACACCCGTGTGCTTAGACCGTGTGTTGAATTAAATTCGAATTTCAAGGTGCAGACTTCACACGGCCTGGGCACACGCCCATGTCTTTGGAAGTGCCTCCCACACGGCTGAGACACACGGCCATGTCTCTGCCTGTGTGTTTACTACAAAGTTTACTGACTTGTAAAACTAACATGCAATGGACACACGGCCTGGTTATACACCCATGGGACTGACCATGTGTCAAACACGGCCTAGACACACGTCCGTGTGCCTACCCGTGTGGACAAGAACAAGGTTATTCGCCAATCTCTTTCATCACCCTAATTCATTCCGGCATAATTCATAACCAAACAACCCAATCATATACCCTATGCAATCATGAATAACCTCATCATTTCATTGATTAATAGTATTGAGCCATTAACTATGGTCGTGTACAAAAGAATTCATCTATAAGGAGCCAATGCACACTTGGCCAAAATAACAAACATTTCACCTAGTCTAGCCCCTATACATGCCATACTCAAAATGCTACTTCAAAAATATACCAAGATGAGCTGATAGTGTGGGTGATCTTCTGATTATCTTCGTATCTCGACCCGGCTCTTTGACTCTATAAAACAAGGGAAAAAGAAAGGGAGTAAGCTTCAAAGCTTAGTAAGTTTACATGTAAATAACAAATATCATAACATGTGCTAATCAATAAATAGCATTTAAGAATAAGTAAAAGCATCCAACAATCCAAGATCATGCTTACTCATTCTTTCTTACCACATTCCAACCATATCACAACCAAATGCTCTTATTATTTAATATACATCCCTGCACTTATCACTACAAGACCACTTGAAAGAACATAACACAATTTCACGATAAGTCACTCTTAGAAATATCAAACACTCGGTGGTTTCGCACTTAGCCCTCCATTTGTCTTAAACAGGGTGGTAACGCACATAGCCCATCAACAAGAATATTTACGGTGGTATCGCACATAGCCCACCAATTGATAACATAAATGATGGTATCGCACATAGCCCACCAACAAGAATAATTAAGGTGGTATCGCACACAGCCCACCATAATTTATTATAGATGATATTTTACACTTATATATCTATTTCAACATTCATATTCTAACAAGTCCAATTCATTTAAATCATAAATGACCTCAATCACACAATACCCCAATAAACAATAACATATGTATTTAAGATACATCGTTTACACATAAACTTACCTCGGTGCAAAATGCGCTAATTTGCGGTTTAATCCGAAACCTTGCCTTTTCCCCAGTCAAGGTTAATCGTGCTCTTCTTGATCTATAACAACAAAATTTCATTCATTCAATCATTTCATGATCATAATACATCATAATCTCTACTTAGGCAAAAATGACCATTTTGCCCTTGTACTTTGGCCAAAATTATGATTTTGCCCCTAGGCTCGTAAATCATTTTTCATCACATTTTCTCATTAAACAAGCCTAGCTGAACATTTATTACTCTTACAACTACTCATAATTCCAATTATTTCGTGCATTTATTACACATTTTCAACCTTTGCATTCAAGTCCTATTTAGGTGTTTTCATGCTAACACCTTTCACAAAAGTTGTTCCTTAACTCACTATCATTCATTTTCTTCCATAAAAACTTAGCAAACAACATAAACTCTCATGGAAAGTCCCTAGACTTTCAACCATATTGCAAATTAGTCCCCTCATTAGCTAGCTTAAGCTTTGGGGACTCCAAAAGTACAAAAATTCTCAATAAAAACCACTAAGATCACTTACTTGTAGAGATAAGGAGTTGCTGAAAATTTTCAAGCTCCTATGGTGTTTTTCTTTGGGAATTTCAGTGGTGAGAAGAAGGGGAAAAGATGATATCTTTTCTTCTCCTTATTTTATTATTTTACTAGACAAATTACCACCAAAATCTCACCTAATGCTTTTGAAAATTTAATTATTTGTCCGCTATGACCAGCTATTAACTTTAAAAAGGTCTATTTGCATATTAGGGACCTCAAATTAAAATCTACAACTATTAGATTGTAACACCCCAAACCCAGTCAAAACGCTACGATCGAATCTGAGCTGTCACAGGGAAAACTGTTCTTTAAGAAAACAAGTTGTTGTGTTGATTTGTAAAGAAACGTTTTTGGGAGACAAGTTGTCGTCTCTTATTTTAAGAAAACTTTTGACTTTATGAAAAGTCGAGTTGCTTAAGGTAAGTTGCCGTGATCGTTTCAAAACTTAGTTTTTAAGGAAAACGTGTTGACTTGATATTATTACATGTTTGCAGAATACCCAATGGTGATATTTTGGAAAAATCCCGAAATTCATTTAAGTTTGTGAAAACATTCATTTTACAAGTTCTTTTCCTTTTTAAACATGCTTTAATATCTTAACGCAATTTCAAAGTATTTGACACGATAAATAATCCCAAATAAAACTTAGATGGCCTTATTACAAAAACCAAAAAAAACCGAAATTAAAAGCAAGGCAAATCTGAAATTAACCAACATAAATAAAACAAACTGTTGAGCATGGCCACCTCGAGTCCCTCCCAGCTCCACATCCGCGATCTAGGGGTTATCTGCAAAATGTAAAGAAAGGGGTGAGTCACCAAGACTCACTGTGTAAATCCCCATCCCGAAGATTATAATCCCTTACACAATTTCATAAGCGAACATGCATGCCATGCAACCCAAAACCTAACCATCCGTAACTCCCGAATCTACCCCGTGTGGTACAAACCACTGGTGGTGCCAAACCACTGGTGACCGAAGTCACAAATAATATATGTGGTACAAAACCACTGGTGATCGCAGTCACAAATAATATGTGTGGGGCCAACCCACATTGTGGTACCAAACCACTGATGACAATCCCGTATCTATATGTGGGGCCAACCCATTGTGGTGCCAAACCACTGGGACGAGTCACAAAGATAGATATACGTGGTACCAAACCACTGGTGGTGCCAAACCACTGAGACTTAGTCACAATATTATAATAAGCGGGGCCAACCCACTGTGTGGTACCAAACCACTGGTGACAGTCTGAAATCATACCTTCCCCCTCCTCTCATTACCCGTTTTTCATGTGCATGCTTACAGTCAGGTATGAACATGTTTAACATATAAAATAACATGCGTTAAATAACATGGCACTGGCAGATTTTAACAAAAGTAAATATCAATTGCAGCCATAACAAACTTACCCGGCATCCTCGCTTTTACCCACATGGGTAACACATCGATTTCTACAGTTATTTCGGCTTTTGACAAATCACAAAATAATCACATAATAACTTACAAAATGTGTAAGAGTTACACACCTGATTACTCGTAACACGACGCTCTCTACGTCGACACTGTTGTTAACCGACACTACCACTATCTGCCTACTATTTTGCTTAGATGCCTGCCCACACCCAGGTGGCCAATCGCAAACAGCCGACACCGCCCTCTTCTTGAACTTAGGGGCTGGGGTTTTAGATCCAACCCCTCCTAACGTTTGGTTGCCATTAGAGTCCATAACACCTTTGGTCATTAAATCGAATTAACACCCTGAATAACAACAACTAGAGATATAAACCCGAATGAACAGATCCCTTACCTAGATTGCCAAATCTTGGAGATTCAGTGACTTAGACCCAAGCACTAAGCGAGTACCCAGTTTACTAACACCAAGCCTTCCTTAACACCCTTCAATCGGCCAAGATCTACAAGATTTAATTACTGCCTTCGGTATTTAACGCAATAAGAAAAGATTGAGTGGCAGGATCACTTATCACAATACTAGCAAAATTGATTGAGAGTAGAAGAGAGTAGATAACGACGATCTGCTGTTACAAGAACCAAAGAACCAATTATGAGAGCCCCAAAGGAATTCGGCTACAGAACTACCCAAAATTGATGTCAAATCCCAGCTTTTCTCCCTATAGAAAATGATAGAGGGAAGGGAGTAGAGATGGAAAAGATTTGGCCATAGAAACAAAAGAGAAGAAAGAGAAGAAAAAGAGAAAGAAGAACTCAATGAGATCTTACCTGATTATAGGTTGAGATTTCGACTTAGAGACCCAGAGAAGAAGAATAGATTTCGGCACTTAAGGAGATTAAGAGGAACGCAAGAAGAGAAGAAAATATGGCCATAGATATTCAGGTTTTTACAAGAAATCGAAGGTGAGAAGAGAGTTAGGGAGTTCCGACTAACAGGAGATGGATGAATAAAGAGAAAGAATGGAAGATGGAGTTTTGGTTTTGATGTTATTGGTAAGAAGAACAACAAAGATGATGAGTAGAGGGTAATGTAGTTTCGGCCAAATACCAAAAGTAGAAAAAGAAGAGAAGGCTTTAGGGAATGCTTCAGTTTTGGTACTTGAGAGAAAAGGCAACAAAAATGCTATGGGGTGTTTCGGTTTTGACACAAAAAGAGATGAGACAAAAGAATGCCTAGCCGAAAATGCTCTTCTAAGTTTGCTATTGAAATTCAACACCCCCTAAGCTACCTAAACCGATTTCTCCCCTCCCCCCTAGAGTTTGACATTTAGCCAACTCTGAGCTCAAGTGTCCATCCCCCTTTTTCCTCCACAATTTCCTCCTGACCACTCATTCAAACCTGTTTGAATGATTCAAATCCCTAAATTTCCTCTCTTCCACTCATTTAAATCCTATTGACTCCTTCAACACTCACCCACCAGTGTCCATCCTGAGCACAACTCTCCCTTGTCCTGGTGTAAAAAAGAATGCCCAAAAGGAGATTTCCGCAGCTCGAACCAAAGCTCTTTCGGCTCCCTGTGGCGTCACTTCCTTGTGCCTTAAGTGGCGCCTCCCTTGCCAGTTTTCCACTTGGATTCTTGTGTCAAAACACACCACTAAATTCCCTTAACACCTAACTCAACCAGCTCTCCCTTCTAAGTACTCAAAAAAAAGAAATTTTGCTAAGGCTCAGGCCTACCTCTAGCTCATGCCTAGACCCCAAAACACCCAAACTAACATGACAACCATACTATACACATGCACACATACAAAATGCAAAAACCCCGTTTTCAGGATGTTACATAGATACCTTTTTCTTGTAAAATAATACTTTCGCATTTAATGCGATTTAGTCCTTTTTTCACAATTAAGCACACAATTGCTAAAATTAAAGCACTAAAATTTCTATGCAACCTTACTATCATGCTATAATTCATACAATATTATGAAAATAATTTTCTTCAACCTCGAATTAGTGGTCCCGAAACCATTATTCTGACTGGCCCCAAAATCGGGCTGTTACAGCCTGGCACACGGGTGTGTGTGGCCACTTCAAAGGGCACACAGGCTAGAAACACGGGCGTGTGGTTGGTCGTGTGACCCAAGTTAGTACGCTCACTTATTTGGACATGGGGTAAGACACAGGCTGGGACACAGCCATGTGATCCCATTTCAAATGTCCACACGGCCTGTGAAACGGGCGTGTCTGGTGGCCGTGTGAGACAGACGGCCTGGTCACACGGGCGTGTGTCCCCTATTTTGGAGAAAACTTTTCTAAGTGCTTAAATTATTTTAAAGGTTATCAGTTAGTCCTGAACCACTTCCAATGCATGAATAGGGCCTCGTAAGCTCGTATTAGGAACATATTAATTGAGGTTGATTAACAAATGTTTGAAATGATGAAATATGTATGCTAATAGTATGTATAATTGAGTTGTAAGTCCAGTAATGCTCCTTAACCCTATTCCAGCATTGAATATGGGTGAAGGGTGTTACAATTCTCTTTTCACCTTCAAGTTTAGGATCGTAATTCAGAAACTTTATTGCCAAAATGCTTTATGTTCGAGTTCTAGTGGTCAGTGACAACTCTTCCCATAATCAAGTCTGTAGGGAGATGTTTCTATAGGTGTTTTACATGAAGTCCTATAAGCACATAAAACATCATCTAATTTTAATGCACAATCCTTCCTATTTGTCTCTATAGCCTTTTCTTGGATGCATTTCATTTCTCTATTTAACACTTCCCCTTGACCACTAGTTTGAGGGTGATATGGGGTAGCTATAGTTTGAGGGTGATATGGGATAGCTATTCTATGATGTACACCGTATTTCTTAAGGATCTTATCAAATTGAGCATTACAAAAACGTGTACCCCTATTGCTAATGATTGCTCTAGGTGTTCTAAAACGCGAGAAAAGTTTCTTAAGAAATCTTACTACCACCCTAGCATTATCAGATAGTAAAGCTTGAGCTTCAACCCATTTCGACACAAAATCTATTGCTATCAGCATGTATTTATTACTATAAGAACTAAGGAATGGTCCCTTGAAATCAATACCCAAATGTCAAAAATTTCATAAGAAAGCATGTAAGTTTGAGGCATTTCATCACGTTTGGAAATATTACCTGTACTTTGGCATCTATCAAAAGAAGAAAGAAACATGTTAGCATCTTTAAACAATGTTGGCCAATAAAAATTTGATCTGAGGAGTTTATGTTCGATTCTAATCCCACTGTAATGTACTCCTGTTGGTTCTGAATGACAATGGTCCAAAAGTTTATTCAACTTTGGCACCGTTACACACCTTTAAATAACTTGATTTGCAAAAACGCGAAAAAGACAATGATCCTTCAAAAAATAGTCATTCACATCAATAAGGAATCACTTCTTTTGATGATGAGTTAAACCTTTGGTAATTTGTTAGCAACCAAGTAATTTGCAATATCTACAAAAAAAGAGCCTTCAGATTCAGTTACCGTAAAGAGTCGTTCTTCAAGAAATGAGTCATTTATCTCCATTTCAATAAGCTTCTCAAGATAGGGATTCTTGAGCCTTGAAAGGTGATCTGCTGCAAGATTTTCAACTCCTTTCTTGTCTTTAATCTTCAAATTGAATTACTACAATGATAAAATCCACCTTATAAGTCGAGATTTTGCACCTGGTTTAGTAAGAAGGTAGCGAAGAGTGGAGTGGTCACTATACATAACAACTTTAGACAATATTAAATAAGGTCTAAATTTATCAAATGCAAAAAACATAGCTAGCAGTTCTTTTTCTGTAAAAGTCTTGCTAACATAATAAACCGGCTGAAAATGCTTGTCTTTTCATTGTCTAAGAACTGCACCTACTACAAAATCACTTGCATCACATATTAGTTCAAAGGGTAAATTCCAATCAGGTGCAACTATAATCGAGGAATTAATTAATTTTTCCTTAAGAACATTAAATGCCTCTAAACATTCCTGACTGAAATTAAATGACACACCTCTCTCTAGCAAATTTGTTAAATACTTCACTATTATGGAAAAATCTTTAATAAATCTCTTATGGAACATACCAAGTCCTATGAAACTTCTGATAGCCTTATTAGAATTAGGGGGAGCTAATTTTTCGATGGTTTCAATTTTCGCTCTACCGACCTCGATCCCTATACTATAAACTTATGGTCCAAAACAATTCCTTCTTGAACCTTGTTTTAATTAAGCACAAGGTTCGTTTCGTCACATATCATTAAAACTCATTTTAATTTTTGAAGGCAAAGATGGAAAGAAATACCGAATACCGAATATCAAAAAGTTGTCTATAAATACCTCCATAATGTTTTCTACGAGTTCATCAAAGATGGCTAACATGCAATGTTAAAAAGTTGCAAGAGCGTTACATAATAGAAAAGGCATTCTTCGATAAGCAAGTGTACCATATGGACATGTAAATATCGTCTTTTCTTAATCCTCGAGAGCTATCGAGATTTGAAATTAGCAAGAAAGTCCATCTAGAAAGCAATAATACGTGTTACCAAATAATCTCTCCAACATTTGATCTACAAACGATAAAGGAAACTGGTATTTCCTTGTAGCATCGTTCAACTTCCTACAGTTAATACAAATTCTCCATCCCGTGACTGTTCTTGTTGGAATCAAGTCATTCTTCTCATTAGCCACAACAATCATGCCTCATTTCTTAGGAACAACTAGCACAGAACTCACCCAAGTACTATCAGATATAGGATAAATAAATCCAGCATCTAGAAGTTTAATTACCTCAGCCTTGACAACTTCTTTCATGTTGGGATATAACCTCCTTTGAGCTTGCACACATGGCTTATACTTATCTTCCATTAAAATCTTGTGGGTGCAAAAAGAAGGATTGATCCCTCTAATATCAAAAATTTTCTAAGCTATAGCTCTTTTGTGTTCCTTCAACACTTGCAATAACTCATCCTTCTCATTTGACTTTAAGTCTGAAGTAATAATCACTAGCAATGTAGAATTATTTCCAAGGAATGCAAACTCCAAATGATTTGGTAATTGCTTCAACTCCAATTTGGAAGGTTCTTCAATAGAAGGTTTCAACTTCAGTTCTTTACCTATTTCAATGGCCTCAAAATCTTTTTGTCTCAATGGAGATTCATTAGCATCCAAATGAATTTTCATTTCACTTATCACAGAATTATCTCCATCAACCTCCTCATCTTAAACAATACACAGTTCCTATGTGTCCTTATGAACAATTTCCCGCTATGAATCTTAAATAGCATGATCAATAGAATTAATAAAATAATAGGAATCATCTTGTTCACTAGAAAATCACATGGCATGATATATTTGAAAAATTAACTCATCATCACCTACTCTAAGCATAAGTTTACCATTACCCACGTCAATAATAGGTCTAGTAGTAGCTAAAAAGGATCGACCAAAAATTAAAGGCACCTCAATATCCTCATCCATGTCAAGTATAACAAAATCAATAAGAAATATGAATTTCTCTACTTTCACAAGTACATCTTCAATAATGCCTTTAGGATATTTAACAGATCAGTTAGCTAATTGAATACTCATCCTAGTGGGTTTTCCCCAAGACCAAGTTGCTTCATTAAATTGGTACTAGCAGTGATTATTGCTTTAATTTTGTAGTAAAACTACCAATAAAACAAGGGATAGTAAAACTTTCTGTATCTTTCAGCTTAGTGGGCAGTTTATTTTGGAGAATGACTGAACACTCCTCATCCAGTTCCATAGTGGATAACTCTTCTAACTTCCTTTTATATATCAATAACTCCTTTAAAAATTTTGCATATGTGGGCATCTACAAAAGAGCTTCAACAAAAGGTAAGTTAACGAGAAATTGTATAAAAATTTCAATAAATTTACTAAATTGTTCATCCATGCTGTCTTTCTTAAACTTTGTTGGATATGGGATCGATGGTTTGTATTCTTTAAGCACTAGTGTTTGAATTTTTTTAGTTTTGTCACCCTATCATCTTTCTCATCAGTTTCTTATTTTAGCTTCTTTTAGGTTCAGACAACACTTTCCAATTCCTCAATGCAACTGGCTTCACATGTGGTTTTGGGTTGGGTTCAATGTTACTAGGAAAGCTACCTTGCTGTCTTTCCGAAACCAGTTTAGTAAGCTGTCCAATCTGCTTTTTGAGCCTATGAATTGATGCTTACTGATTTTTCAAAGCTTTATTAGTGTTTCAAAATCGATTTTCTGACACCAAAATAAATTTAGCTAACATCTCCTCAAGGTTCAGTTTTTTTCTTGCTGATAAGGTTGCTGAAAACTCAGAGGGGGTTGTGACCTTTAATTTCCTTGACCATCCTAAGAGAAATTTGGATGGTTCCTCTAACCTGCATTATAATTATCACTATAGGGATTATTTTGAGATCTAGAATTATTACCCATAAAGTTGAATTGCTCATGCTCTATGTTAGACTTGAAAGATGGATATTCTGAATTAGTCATCCCCACTCTATAACAGCCCGATTTTGGGCCTAGTCGAAACAGTGGTTTCGAGACCACAAATTTGATATAGAAAAGCTCATTTTTATTATATTTATATGGTCTACAGTTCCGCGGAATGATTTCGTGAGAATTTCATTCAAAAATTTTGATGTTTGGGTGCTCAATTTAGTCAAAAGGACTAAATCGTAAAAAGTACAAAAGTTGAGTTCTACATGCTAGAGGTGTCTAATTGCTATGAAATTTTAAATTAAAGGTCCTTAGAGGGTAATTAGACCATTGGTTAAGTTAGTGGATAAAAATGGACATGGGGTAAGAGAATTTTCATGTTTTAAGTTAGGGGCATTTTGGTCATTTGGATAATTAAATAAATTAATAATCAAATTAAAAGTCAATTTTGCTCATTTTCAACCTCTTGGCCGAATATTACAAGATAGAGACATAGCTAGGGTTTGGTAAGCTTCCAAGCTCGATTGTAAGTCCGTTCTAGCCACGTTTTTAATGATTTTCATGTTTTTGAGATCCTTGTAACTTGATCTATCTATTTCTACCATTAATTTAAGGAATAACCAAGGTCTAGGGTTTAACCCATGTTGGATATTTGTGTATTTTGATGTCTAATAGTGGATTATACATGTTTGATGTGTGATAAACAACTTTTGCTAAGTGGTTTTTGATGAAAATGTCAAAAGGACCTATTTGTAAAAAGATAATAAAATGTGTGTAAAAGTGTGATTAACTGAAAATGTGGACTTCTATAAGTATAAAAGAGGATCGGTTAGGCTTGAGACTCAAATAAATTGAATAGATTTCATTTTTCGAGCCTAAGGGTAAAAATATAAATTTGTCAAAGTTTAGGGGCAAAAATATAATTTTTCATAATGTATTTTTTGGATTGAATTGAATAATGTGAATAATAAATGAGTTAAATTTTCTATTATAGATAAATTGAAATGAGGTTCGGTCCCAGATCAGGGGAAAACAAAGTATTTGACGATTAGGTCCCATTCCTACTATTTTCGTACCGAGGTAAGTTCGTATGTAAAAAATGCATTGTTTTATTTATGTTCTAAATGCTTTAATATTTTATGAAATATGATCGAATCCTTGAAAGTAATCGACAAAGTTTGACAAGCGAGAAAATCCCGATTGAACCTTAGGAATAGTTAGGATACAAATGTCATGACATTAGGGTTATTGAGATTTTGTGTAAGACCATATCTGGGATATGGAATCGATATGAGACTTCGTGTAAGACCATATATGGGCTATTGGCATCGATATTAGATCCCATGTAAGACCATATCTGGGATATGGCATTGGTATGGTACTGTGAATACGAGATGTCCCGAGTATCCTTTAGTATTCCAAGTGGTTCAACGGGTAGTTCGACAGAAATGTTAAAGTTGTGAAAGACTTTGGTATGTTGCACTTGGGTACATGTATGTACATAAGACTCATGCTTAATGAGCTCGATATGTTATGAACCCTTGGTAAGTTTGTGATTGAGTAAGTTTGACTATGAGATTTATAATGACATTTATGTTAATTTACATAATGTTAATTATGTGTTAAATATGTGTTATAATGCCTATTATTTGCATAGGAACTTACTAAGCTTTAAAGCTTACTCCCTTTTCTTTTCCCTTGTCTTATAATGTCACCAAGCAAGCTCGGAGATCAGAGACTGTCTGAGATTCACTCACACTATCAACATATCATTTTGGGATCCCATGAATTTAACATTTTGAGTTATGGCATGTATAGGGACCTGGTCATTTTATTTTGTGTCATAACTGATTTGGCCAAATGTATTGGCTTATGATGGTTGATAATTCATTTTGTAAATGGCCATTGAAATTGGCTACTATTGTTTAAATATATTTATATATGATGATGCTTATCATGGATGTGGGAATTTGCTTGCTTGAGTTGATAAGTATGTGATGGTTGTATGTGATAGATGGTAGTATATGAATGAGTGTTTTTGCCTTGGTTGTGGCTGATTTGGTTGAATGTATATGCTTCGATTGGTGTTATGTTTTGTTGTGTAGGTATGTGCATGGAAGGTTGACAAAATGACTTGGTAAATAGCCTTGTTTTTGTCCATACGGGTAGACACACAGGCGTGTGTCTATTCCGTGTGAGACACATGGCTTGCCCTATGGGCGTGTGTTTTGGCCGTGTGTCCCTAGAAACACGAAAATTTACACATTTTTACATACCCTTTTTAACTTAAAATCACACAGTTTTGATAAAATTCTTCTCGAAAATTAATTAAATTTTATAAAATAATTAAAGTGCACTTAATATATGAACATGTTTAATTTTAGTTAATTTTATAATTACTTTTGAAGAATTTTGGTTATTTTTGACAGATTGCACAAAGGGCGAAAAAGGGCTCGGCAGACACTACTAGAAGCACAAAACTGAGAAGCAATTTGAAGTATCAAGGCGAACTAAATTTCAGCCTAAGACAGTCCAAAATTATATGTATTAATTCATAATATAATTAATTTTAATTTATATCCAATTTAATTTGGTTAATAAACTATTATTAATTAATTATGAAAAAGTGGTCCAGTTGAACTGAACCGAGTGAGCTGAATCGACCAAGAAATGGACAGACCAAAACCGTCCCAAGAGCTGACCCAAATTAGCTTATTAGCTGATTATTTAAGCTTGCAAAGAGGCCCTTGAAGACTTGTTCAAGTTGCATTCAAACCCCTCCACAATTGGTGGCTTTGTAGATATGCCCCAAGCCAAATTTAGCAAAGTTGAAACCATCAACCTTGCCACATGTGTGGCCGGCCAAGGGATCGCTCTTTGGCTGCTATTTTTAGCTAATTTTAGCAGCCACCTTCAGCTATAAAACCCCCCTTGGCTGATCATTCAACACACCTCAAGCATTCACATCTTTTCTCTCTTCTCTCCACTTTCTCTCTTCTTTTCCCTTCCATATTCCCTTGCACTCTTGCCGATTTCTCCTCGTGGAAAAGGGGCATTCATCAGCCATTTGGAGCAGCAATTAAGTGTTCATAGCAGCCTTGGTTGACAAGGACAATGGAGAAGTAAGAACGGAGCAAACTAGTCAAGCCATGGAAAAACACCGGATTTGATTCTTGTTCTCTATCTCTTTAATTTTTGTTGTTGTTATGATGAATATATCTATGAATATTTATGTTGTTCAAATGGTTAATTTAATCAATTTAGCTTGAATTTAATTCGTGTTAGGTTGATTGCATTTTGTTTGCTGAAATTGTTAAAATTATGTTTATGTTGTTATAGGCCTTGGTAAGATGCTTGCTTAAGTAAAATCATGACTAAGTTATTCTATTACAATTGTGAGGTAGCTAATGAAATAATTATTTAAACGGATTGAAAATGTAATTAATGGACACAGTACTTAATCAGTGCATGTTTAATCATCTAAGCTAGCTGAGGGTTAAATTAGCAACGGTATCTGACGATACATTTGCCTTGCATAACTTGCAATATTATTGTGATTAAACTGTCTCAAGGTAAGGATACTTTGTAACGTCACATAGTCTTTTATGTGCTTATTAAATCGATTTAATTTTTTGAATTGACATAGGGATATGTACAAGAGATTATTTCGATTTAACAAGTATGTATGTGCAATAACATGTTTGCTTATTGAGATTGGTTTAATCGGTTGAATTGACATAGGGATATAGTCAAGAAATGAATGAATTTTGGCAGGTGAGTATGTTCACAAGTTAGCAAATTACCAAGTTGCCGTGAATTTATTCATAACAATATAAACAAGGGTTTAATAATTCTAAGTTAAAAAATCTAATTAATCTAACACAATTATGTCATCTTGATTAAAATTGTATTTTGAAATCGTGCATTTGAGATTTATTAATTTAGTTTACTTAGTTTAAAATCTTAGTTTTTAATTACCCTCTTCAAACAAAATATTTTTCTTCACCAAAGTGTTTTAAATAGCTTCTTTTCACAGTCCCTGTGGGTACGATAACTCGACATTTACTTGTCACTTTATTACTTGTTGCGATTGTGTACATTTGCACATTTTCGTCGTTCCAGTCCCCTGCACCTTAATTGTTGCAAAACGGAATGCTCAGTAATGAGCACATGGGTAGAGACACAGGCGTGTGTCTCAGCCGTGTAGATGGCACGACCTCGAACACAGGCGTGTGCCCTGGCAGTGTGAAGTCTACACCTATGTTATGAAAAATTATGAAAATTTAATCGATCACACAGCCTAATCACATAGGCGTGTGACTTGGCCGTGTGACCTCAGTTTGATGATGATGTCATAAATAGAAAGCTCCCTAATTTGAACACGGCCTGAAGCACGGGCTTGTCTTTGGATCACACGGGCATGTCCTGAACCCACATGGGCGTGTGACCCCTTTTACATAAAGAATTTTTTTAAGTTTCCCAGAAGTTTCCAAAGTTATCAGTTTAGTCTCGAACCACTTTCGATGCATGTTTTGGCCTCGTAGGCTCGTGATAGGGATGATATGAATGTATGTGAAAGGTTTTAAACTTGGATGGAAATTTATGTCTCGATTTTTATATGTTTGCTTGTGTTTATGTCTAATAATGCCTCGTATATTGTTCCGACATTGAATAAGGGTAAGGGGTGTTACATTTAGTGGTATCAGAGCTACGATTTAGTCGATTCTCAAACTAATGTAGCATGTGTAAGACTCTAGCTAAGCATGCCATAAATGAACTGCGATAGTGTGATGACTCTTGAGAATTTTAAATTGTGTTTTTGTATAGTAATGGATCCTGGCTAAGCTGTGGCTGATGACATTGAAAGTAATGCCTTGGCTCCCGCTCAAGGGGCAGTGCCTCTGATGGTAGACCCACTACGGTTGGTCAAGGAGAAGAGGCTAGGGAAGCCTTTCTCCACATGATGAATGAATGGTATACGAAATTTGTTCAAACAAATCCAAATGCCCAACCTCCTCCACCCCCACCTATTCCTCGACCGGTTCCCGTAGCTCCACAAGGTATGGAGTTCGTAAGAATGAATAAGCCCTCGGTTGATAAGATCCGAAAGCATGATACTGAAGATTTTAGAGCTAATGTGGATAATGATCTCGAGAGAGTCGAGTTTTGGTTCAAAATCTCCTTCAGGGTATTTGATGAGCTATCTTGCACATCGGATGAGTGTTTAAAGTGTGCCATCTCACTTCTGAGGGATTCTGCATATCACTGGTGGAATACATTGGAATTCTTTCAAAAGGAGTTCCGGAAGAAATATATTAGTCAGCGGTTCATCGATCAGAAACGTAAGGAATTTCTTGAGCTGAAGAAATGCCATATGTCAGTTACTGAATATGAACGAGATGTCGTCACACTTAGTAAATATGCTCGGGAGTGTGTTTCCACTGAGGCTATTATGTGCAAGAGATTCGAGGATTGTTTGAATGAGGATATTCGTGTGTTAGTTGGGATCTTAAAGCTGAAAGAATTTGTTGTGTTGGTTGAACGGGCTTGTAAGGCTGAAGAGTTGAATAAAGAGAAAAGGAAAGCTAATCTTGAAGCTAGGGATTCGAGGAAAAGACCTATGAGTAAGTCATTTTCTTCTCAGTCAAAGAAATCTAAAGAAATGTATTCTCGTTTGAATGTTTCAGCGGGGTATTCACACCGAGATCATGGGAAGCAATATTCGAGTTCTAAGTCTTAGGTTACTTCAATGGCAAGCGTGGGTAATGTGAGGTCTAAAAGACCCGAATGTCAACATTGTGGAAGAAGACATCTTGGTGAGTATAGGGTGAATGACCAAGATTGTTTGAAGTGTGGTTCTCAAGAGCATTTTATCCGAGATTGCCCTGAAATGGCTGGGAAAGAAAAATTTCAGAGTGCGAAGCGAAGTAATACTACTAATAGGGGTAGGCCACCGAGAAACACTGGAAATGGAGCTAGTAGTAAAGGTGTGATGAAAGATACAATTGTGAGATCCAAAGCTTGAGCACCTACTAGAACCTATGCCATCCGTGCTCGCAAAGAAGCGACATCTCCCGATGTTATCACTGGTACTTTTTCTCTCTATAATACTAATGTAGTTGCATTGATTGATCCCAGATCGACTCATTCTTATGTTTGTGTGAAATTGGTAACTAGTAAGAACTTGCTTGTTGAATTTACTGAGTTTGTGATTAGAGTGTCAAACCCCGTAGGCAAACATGTACTAGTTGATAGAGTTTGCAAGAATTGTCCATTAATGATTCGAGGTCACTGTTTTACGGTGGATTTAATATTGTTTCCATTTGATGAATTTGATATTATTTAGGGCATGGATTGGTTGACATTGCATGATGCCATAGTGAACTATAAAAGAAAGATTATTAAACTAAAATGTGAAAATGGTGAAATTCTTCGGATTGATTCAGATAAACCGGGTGAGTTACCCATTGTAATTTCTTTTGATGTCTGCCCAAAGATATGTAAGGAAAGGCTATGAAGCTTATCTTACTTATGTGTTGAATACAAAAGAGTCTTAATTGAAAATTGAATCAGTGCCGATAGTTTGTGAATATCCGGATGTATTCCCAGAAGAATTGCCTCGGTTACCACCAGTTAGAGAAAGTTGAGTTTGGTATTGACTTAGTACCAGGGACCCCACCGATATCTATTACTCCGTATAGAATGGCTCTAACCAAATTGACAGAGTTAAAGACTCAATTGCAAGAGTTGATAGATAAGGGTTTTGTGAGACCAAGTTCTTCTCCCTGGGGTGCTCCAGTATTGTTCGTAAAGAAGAAATATGGGTCTATGAGACTTTGTATAAACTACCGACAGCTCAATAAGGTAACCATTAAGAACAAGTATCCTTTGCCGAGGATTGATGATTTATTTGACCAACTGAAAGGAGCGACAATGTTCTCAAAGATAGATTTGAGATCTGGTTACTATCAGTTGAGAGTAAAAGAGTTAATGTGCCGAAAACCGCTTTCAGAACAAGGTACGGACACTATAAATTCCTTGTTATGACTTCTGGGTTAACAAATGCTCCTGTAGTTTTTATGGGCCTAATGAATCGAATCTTTAGACCATATTTGGACAAGTTTGTGGTTGTGTTTATTGATGATATTTTGATTTATTCTCGTAATGAGCCCGAGCATGCCGAACACTTGAGAACTATTTTGTAGACTTTAAGAGATAAGAAGTTGTATGCTAAGTTCAGTAAAAGTGAGTTTTGGCTCTGAGAAGTTAGATTTTTAGGACATATTGTCTCAGGTGATGGTATTCGGGTTGATCCAAGTAAGATTTCGGTAATTATTGATTGAAAACTGCCATAGAATGTATCTGAAGTTAGAGGCTTTTTGGGCTTAGCCGGTTATTATCGATGTTTTATCAAAAGGATTTTCAATGATTGCTACTCCAATGAACAAGTTGTTGTAAAAAGATGTTAAATTTGAATGGTCTGAAAAAATGTCAACAAAGTTTTGAGAAATTGAAGGCATTATTGACTGAGGCACCGGTTTTAGTACAACCTAAACCGGGAAAAGATTTCGTAATTTATAGTGACATGTCACTGAATGGATTGGGATGTGTGTTGATTCAAGAGGGCATAGTGATAGCTTATGCCTCGAGACAGTTGAAACCATATGAGAAGAATTATCTGATGTATGATTTGGAACTAGCTGCTATTGTGTTTGCCTTGAAAATTTGGAGATATCATCTGTACGGTGAGAAATGTCATGTTTTTACTGATCATAAGAGCTTGAAGTACTTGATGACTTAAAAAGATTTGAACTTATGGCAACGAAGATGGCTTGAGTTACTGAAAGACTATGAGTTGGTGATTGACTATCACTCGGGTAAAGCGAATGTGGTCGCCGAAGCCTTGAGTAGAAAATCTTTGTTCGCTTTGAGAGCGATAAATACACGATTGAATTTGTCCAGTAATGGTTTGATTCTAGCCAAGTTGAGAGCTAGACCGTTGTTCCTTCAATGGATTTGTGAAGCTCAAAAATGTGACAGTGATTTGCAAGCTAAGAAAGCTCAGTGTGAATCGCGCAGTGATTCAGATTTTCATATCAGATCCGATGGTTGTTTGATGTTACGAGGTAGAATATGTGTACCAAAAGATGATGAACTTATTCTAAAAATTCTCTGTGAGGCACATAATGGTTGCTTGTCTATGCATCCAGGTAGTACGAAAATGTATAACGATTTGAAAACATTGTACTGGTGGTCAAGTATGAAACGAGATATTTCAGAATTTGTTTCGAGATGTTTGATTTGTCAACAAGTAAAACCCAAACACCAAGTGCCTTCGGGTTTACTTTAACTAGTGATGGTACCCAAATGGAAATGGAACAGGATTACGATGGATTTTGTTACGGGATTGCCTTTGAATCTGAAAAAGAAAGATGTCGTATGGGTTGTGGTTGACGATTGATGAAATCAACTCATTTTATACCAGTACGTACTGACTACTCACTAGATAAGTTAGCTGAATTGTACATTTCTGAGATTGTGAGCTTGTACGGGGTGCCTGTTTCTATTATTTCGGATAGAGATACGAGGTTTACTTTCAGATTTTGGAAAAAGTTACAAGAGGCTTTGGGTACGCAGTTAAATTTTAGTACCGCATTTCATCTGTAAACTGATGGTCAGTCTGAAAGAACAATTCAGATTCTTGAAGATATGCTACGGTGTTTGATCATTGTTTTCATGATGTCAAAGTCTTAAAATTTATAAATGAGAATAATTGAACCTAGAAACCAACTATGACAACGATTTGAGGCAAGCACACCTATCGAACAGTAGTATAGTTTAGGCAAGACCGGAATGTAGAATCCCAAAGGAACCAAAAGTACTAATACTAACTCTCTTTCTATTATTTAGCCTAAGAATTAAAGTGATTTGTTTATCTAATCTAATATTAACTAGCAATTAAACTAAGGAATCTAAGACAAAGAAGAATGAAATTGGGAAAATAACTTGAGGAAAAACCAATTGATTAAGACGACACCTAAGGAAGAATCCACCTAGACTTCACTTGTTATTTAATTCTGAGCCAGACGATTTATTCATTTGACTTGATCCGTAAGATTCCCTAAGTTATATTAATCTCTCTCTCGAGGCGACTAACATCTAACCCTAGGTTGATTAATTGAATTATCTTTCTAATTAAAACCCCTAGAATTGCATTAACTCGATCTATGGACTCCCATATTAGGTTTCACCCTAATCCGGCAAAATCTCGTCACCCTATCTCTAGGTGCGCGATCAACTCCGCTTAATTATGCTAGATCTACTCTTAGGTAGGGACTTTTGCTCCTCCACCTAAGCACATCATACTTGAATTAATATCCCAAAAATATCAACACAAGAATTAAGAACACATAATTAAGAACAAGTAAAAAAAATTATCATATAGTTCAGCAAACGATAATAAGATTCATCTTAGGTTTCATCCCCCTTAGGTATTTGAGGGTTTAGTTTATAACTATAAAGGAAAACATCTCAAAAGAAAAGATAAAACAAAACATAAGAAATCCGTAAAACCCCCTGAAGGAATTGAAGGAGAGATCCTCCATCTTGAGTATAATTCCGGGTTCTTGAGATGGATCAACTGGCTATCTTCGAGTAAATCCCCAAAAATCTGCCCGCTTTGGCCTAGCTGGACGCCCCCTGACTAAAGCCTTGGGTTCCCCCCTTTCTGGTCATACTTAGGGTGTTTATATAGGCTTCGAAATATGTTTCTTCGCCCCTAAGTATCCAAATCTGAGTGAAACTCTTCTTTCCTATGACAGGGACACGCCCATGGCACATGCCCATGTAAGTTATGGCCAAGCCGTGTTCGAGCCTGTTGAATAGGGCACGGCCTTGTGGATTGGGCCCAGGCTGTGTGGATTTCGTGATATGGCCCATTTACTCTGTTTTGGGCCCATTTTTCGTTCTTTTTGTCATCGGGTGCTCTCCTGGGTATAAAATATGAAAACAAAGGATTAAGAGCACCAAATTACATAATTTAAGGCTTAAATCATCCAAAAGCATGCTAAATGTGGGCTTAAAATATGTTACTTTTACGGTTTATCAAATACCCCCACACTTAAGCTTTTTCTTATCCTCAAGCAAAATTCTCAAGTCACAATTAAAATGAACTTCCCTAATTCATAATATTTATCAATAATGTTTCATCATAATTCAAAGATAATTTATACATGGATAATTTAACTCAAAGGGTCCTAAAGATTCAATCAATCAAAGTCATAGTTTTATAGCATGAAAACATAGGCGTTTCCCTTTACCTGAATAATTACCTCTGATTCAAAGTTGACAAAAGTTGACATCCTCACTAAAGATTCACTCAAACCACTCAAAGTGTTTAAGGTTCAAAATTAAGCACTCAGAAGTCGAACATGAAAAGTTAATCCCATAGGCTTGCATGAAAATCAAATCTCCACCACTATAATATGAGATGATACATAAATCAAAAGGTCTTTACAGGGTTGTAACAGGGCTTCGGTTAAGGGTATGGATATAGGCTGAATTAGAAGGTTAGAATCGAGATTGACTTGACAATTTACCTTAACTAGAATAATGAACTAATACTAAATGATTACCTCAAATGAAAACTAATAATACGAGCTTTTTCTTCAAGATTTGAAATTTAAACATGTAAGATCACTTAATTATAGAACTAATAATAAATATACTTCATTTTTTTTAAGAACAAATTGTATACATAATAAAAGATGAATTCAACTACTGAAATAAAATAATTAGGCAACCGATCAAATCAAATCTCGACATAAGGGTAGTCAAAAGGAATGGTGATAACAAATACAAAGGGTTTTGGGTTAATATTAGTGGGTAAGTCAATAAAAAGGCTGTTAGGGTTAAACGGGGTTCACTAGGGGTTAACTATGAAGGTAGGCTTTTTGATGGAGTAAGTGGGTTAAAACCTAAGTGCCTTTATCATCTCAGTATATCAAATCAAAGGTGTGGTCTAGACATGTATAATCGATGCAAGTTCTAGAATAACAAATCAATGTTGACATACTCATAATCAATAAAGTGAGCAAGAAAAAGAATATATGCTCTACAAGGCTCAAAGTCTCACAAAAATTATGGGTACTTTGATGTCAACTTCGTAAATTTTAAACTTCAAGGTAATAATTAGATTCAGGTCAACAACTTAAAAAAATTAATTCTGAAAAATAAACTTATCATGCTTGATTCTCTAGTATCTTAAAGTTTAATCATCAATGCATAGTTATCAATGACTTAATCCAAAACATATCAATAAAAATCATAAATCAAAGAAAATTCCATTCTAATCATAATATGAGGAGATTACTTTAAGACAATATATCATTCAAGGATTTTTAAATAACTTTACCCCACACTTAAGTTGTACATTGCCCTCAATGTACAAAGATAGATAATAGCATTTAGTAGATAATCAAAAGAGAGGGGGAGAGGTGAAACTTCCTGAATTATGGATGAGATCCTTGATTTGGGAGTCCCGAGGTGTGGTGGTTGCTACCGAGCTCTGCGTTTAGATGAAGAAATTGGGAGCTCGTAGAGAATTAGCCAGGAAATATTAAGACACATTTAAAATAAACTAAATAAATAATTAAAGACAAAGAAGAGAAAGAAAAAGAAAACAGAATTGTAAATAAAATTAAAATGAAAGATAAATGGACCGGATAGTCCTTATTGTTGGATGCTTCGTGAGGTGGGTGTGACCTCTAAGGCTGCGGAGGTGCTAGCGGTGGCGGAGGTGGCGTGATTCCCAAGCAGCCTTTAGAACTTCGAAGGCTGCGTTGAGGCGGTAGTCGTGGTTCTGGTGTGATTCCCTAGCAGCCTTTAGAACTTGACACTAAGAAACTAAAATAAAATAGACTAAATTAAGCATAAGATTGTCAATGAGAAGGAAAATAAAGAAGAAGATAAAAGTAAAACAAAAGATAAATGGTCTCAAAGACCCTTGGCTTGTCGAGTGGATGAAGCGACGGGCATGAACTTATGAAGATCGGTCTCCATGAGGAAGACTGTGCTGGGATCCTTCCGCTTCTTTGACATGGATGTGGTGTAGCTCGATGGTTGTGTGAATATATTAGGGATGAAAAGTAGGGAGAGGGTTGAGAAAGAAAAGAAAAACTAAATGGGTTGAATGGGTGAAAAGAGGGAGGGGTGGGTGGTTTAAATAGAATTTTCATGTCAGGTACATTCACACGCCCGTGTATCGTGAGCATGGCATCTCACACTACCAGATCGCATGGCCGCGGTGGGCTTCGTTCGTTTCTCCCACGCCCATACTCATGTCGCCACACCCGTGTGTTATCTAACAGTGTCGACCACGGTCGCATCGCACGGCCGTGGGGTTTTGTCGGTGCCCGTGGTGTGGTGGTTGGAGTCTGTGACTCTGAAACTTGATTCTCTCTGACTCGTACCATCTCTGCCATGTCAGTACAGAGATTCTTTGTACCCACACGACCACAGCCACGGCCGTGTGTAAGGCCATGTGGCTTGAAATTCTGTACTTTTTGGTTAATTTACAGTTAGCTGCTGGAAGGGAAAGAAAAAAATAAAATAACATAAGATAAAATAAAATGGAAAGGTTAATGGTGTTAGTACTCGGGTTGCCTCCTGAGAAGTGCACGTTTATAGTCTTAAGCTAGACTTTCCTCTCATTTGTATATTCATGGTGGTTTGAGGAGTTGAATATCTTCTCTCATACTATCAATTCCACGATAAAGTTTGAGTCGAGTGGTGTTTACCTTCAAAGTGCTGAATTCAGAATGAGTTACCTCGACTGTTCCATATGGGAAGACATTACATACCTCAAGAGGGATTTCTTGTTCTGTGTTCACGTCTGATGTGGTGATTCTAGGGTCTCTCTTGTTTAACAATACCTGGTCTTCTATTTTGAAGTGATTGGATGTCCCTATGAGCTCTTTTGTGGGCTTACTCAGTTTTACTTTGTGTAGTTGTGATTTCTCTTTAAAGTGTGTCTTCCACTCGTCTAGTTCATCGACCTTAAGGCTTCGCTCCTCATATAACTCTTCTTTATTGGCGCGAGGTCTATGATCCGGCTCATGTTTATGGTTTTGTGGTGTTTCCTGAAAAGAAGGTTTAGCGAAAAGTTTTTCAATAGAATTTACCTTCTCACCTTGGCTATTCGATGTCCTAGCTGAATCGAGGGTTTGAAGAGTGACTGTCTCGTCACCTACACAGAGTATGAGTTCACCTGCATCAACATCGATTTTAGTTCTGGCAGTTGCTAAAAATGGTCTTCCTAAAATTAGGGGAATCGTATTGTCCTCATCCATGTCTAAAACTACAAAGTCTACTAAGAATACAAACTTGTCAATTTTCACGAGTACATCTTGAACTATACCTCTAGGAAATCTAATAGTTTGTTTGGGTTTCCCTAGACCTAGTTGTTTAAACAATTTGTAAGGCATGACATTTATGCTTGCCCCTAAATCAGCTAACGCATTATCAATAGATAAACTACCAATCAAGCATGGAATTGTAAAACTCCCTGAATCTTTTAATTTTTGTGGTAGTTTATTTTACAGCATTGCCGAGCACACTGCATTCAGTTCCACATGTGATTCCTCGTCTATCTTCCGCTTATTTGTCAATAGCTTCTTTAAAAATTTCTGGAATCTGGCATTTGCGAAAGAGCTTCAAGAAGCCGCAAGTTAATATGTAATTTCTTTAAAAGTTTAAGAAACTTACCAAACTGTTCCTCTATGTCGTCTTTCGTTATTGCTTGAGGATATGGTATGCGAGGTTTGTACTCTTTGATTACTGGTTTCGACTTGTTATTGTCCTCAACCATATCTTCTTCTACCACCTTCTTTTGTTTTGAATTAGGCGCATCTAACCCTTCACTTTCTTGTGCTGTTATGGCTTGAACTTGCTCCCTTGGGTTAGCCTCGATGTTGCTTGGTAGTCTTCCCTATGGTCTCTCAGAGAGCTGCTTAGCAAGTTGCCTGAATTGGTCCTTGAACTCCTGTGACAATGCTTCAAGTTTTGTTTCTACCTTCTGAAAACGTGTTTCTGAGGCTGCTATGAATTTTGTCAGCACCTCTTCAAGGTTCGGCTTCTTTTCCTATGGGTAGGGCTGTTGTTGGAAGTTTTGGGAAGGTTCCGGCCTTTGATTTCTTTGACTGCCCCATGAGAAATTGGGGTGTTTCTTCCAACTTGGATTATAAGTATTACTAAAAGGGTTATTGTTAGAATGGAAATTGTTACCCATATAGTTCATCTGCTCACTTTCCATGCCCTGTCCGTAGGGTGGGTACTCAGGATTTGCCACTCCTTCACTTGCTTCGCACTGCATAACTGGAAGTGCCAGCGAAGAACCATAGAAACTATCAAATTTTTTATGTAGTAGCTCTACCTGATTTGATAGTACGGTTACTATGTCGAGGTTGAGAACTTCAGCTGCTTTGGTTGGCCTTGTCTTTGTAACTTGCCACTGATAGTTATTTAGTGACATCTCCTCTATAAACTCGTAAGTTACTTCAGGGGTTTTGTTGTTCAAGGTTTCGCCGGCAGCTGAATCAATTAGTTGCCATGTTGAAGGGTTCACACCATTGTAAAAAGTTTGGACTGTAGCCATAAAGGTAATCCGTGGTGTGGGCACCTCCTTAACAAGTCTTTGTATCTCTCTCATGCATCGTAAAGTGTTTCTGAATCCATCTGGACAAAATAAGAGATATCATTCCTTAATTTGGCCGTTTTGGCCGGTGGAAAATATTTTAACAAAAATTTTTGCTCATTTGGTCCCATGTAGTGATTGACCCTCGTGGAAGAGAATGTAACCACTGTTTGGCTTTATTCCTCAAAGAAAAGGGAAATAATCGAAGACGGATGGCATCATCAGAAATGCCATTTATCTTGAAGGTATCATAAAATTCTAAAAAATTCGCTAAGTGTGTGTTAGGATCCTCATCCTGGAAACCATCAAACTGAACAAACTGTTGTATCATCTGTATAGTGTTAGGTTTCAGTTCAAAATTATTTGCAGCAATAGTAGGCCTAACAATACTAGACTCAGTTCTTATTAAACTAGGTTTAGCATAATCATACATAGTACGTGGAGCATGATGGTCGGCCATCTCTGGAGGTGGCAGATTATTCTCAGCCATCTCTTCTGTGATATTTATTTCGGCTTCTTGCTCGTTGTCTATGTAGTTTAAGCTTCGCCTTATTTCTCTACGATTTCTACAAATGGTACCTTCAATATCACTGTCGTAAAGTAAGGGTCCTGTCAGGTTCCGTCTAGTCATAAACGAGAGGTACCTGAAAGGCATAAAAAAATTTAGCAAAGTAAAAAAAATAAAAATAAATTGCAAAAATAAAAAAAATGGTAAAAGTAATAAAAATTGAGCTTTCTTAATATTTCAATTCCCCGGCAACGATGCCAAAAACTTGATCGTTGTTTTCGTAATGTCAATGTCTTAAAATTTATAAATGAGACTGATCGAACTTAGAAACCAACTATGACAACGATTTGAGGCAAGCGCATCTAAAAAATGGTAGTATAGTTTAGGCAAGACTGGAATGTCGAATCCCAAAGGAACCAAAAGTACTAATACTAACTTTCTTTCTGTTATTTAGCCTAAGAATTAAAGTGATTTGTTTATCTAATCTAAAATTAACTAACAATTAAACTAAGGACTCTAAGACAAAGAAGAATGAAACTGGGAAAAAAACTTGTAGAAAAACCAATTGATTAAGACGACACCCAAGGAAGAATCCACCTAGACTTCACTTGTTATCTAACTCTGGGCCAGGCGATTTATTCATTTGACTTGATCCGTAAGATTCCCTAAGTTATATTAATCCCTCTCTCGAGGCGACTAACGTCTAACCCTAGGTTGATTAATTGAAATATCTTTCTAATTAAAACCCCTAGAATTGCATTAACTCGATCTATGGACTCCCATATTAGGTTTCACCCTAATCCGGCAAAATCTCGTCACCTTATCTTTAGGTGTGCGATCAACTCCACTTAATTATGCTAGATCTACTCTTAGGCAGGGACTTTTGCTCCTCCACCTAAGCACATCATACTGAAGTTAATATCCCGGAAATATCAACACAAGAATTAAGAACACATAATTAAGAACAAGTCAAATATTTATCATATAGTTCAGCAAACGATAACAAGATTCATCTTAGGTTTCATCTCCCTCAGGTATCTGAGGGTTTAGTTCATAACTATAAAGGAAAACATCTCAAAAGAAAAGATAAAACAAAACATAAGAAATCCCTAAAACCCCCTGAAGGAATTGAAGGAGAGATCCTCCGTCTTGAGTATAATTTCGGCTTCTTGAGATGGATCAACTGGCTATCTTTGAGTAAATTCCCACAACTCTACGTCCTTTTGCCTAGTTGGACACCCCTTGACTGAAGCCTTGGGTTCCCCCCTTTCTGGTCATACTTAGGGTGTTTATATAGGCTTCAGAATATGTTTCTTCGCCCCTAAGTATCCAAATCTGAGTGAAACTCTTCTTTCCTGCGACAGGGACACTCCCATAGCACACGCCCGTGTAAGTCATGACTAGGCCGTGTTTGAGCCTGTTGAATGGGGCACGACTGTGTGAATTGGGCCCAGGCCGTGTGGATTTCGTGATATGGCCCATTTACTCCGTTTTGGGCCCATTTTCTATTCTTTTTGTCATCGGGTGCTCTCCTGGGTATAAAACATGAAAACAAAGGATTAAGAGCATCAAATTACATAATTTAAGGCTTAAATCATCCAAAAGCATGCTAAATGTGGGCATAAACTATGTTACTTTTACGGTTTATCAATGATGTGTTCTAGAATTCGAAGGTAGTTGGGAGAAATATCTACCATTGATCGAATTTGCATATAACAACAATTTTCAGTCGAGTATAAAAATGGTGCCTTATGAGGCATTGTATGGCCACAAGTGCTAAACACCTTTGTATTTTACCGAGCTCAGTGAGAAAAAATTCACGGGGTTGACTTGGTTTAGGAAAATGAAGAAAAAGTAAAGGTAATCCAAGATTGCTTAAAAGCCGCTTCAGATCGACAAAAGTCGTACGCAGACTTGAAAAGAAAAGAGATCGAATTTTAGGTGGTGACAAAGTCTTTCTGAAAATATCTCCATGGAAGAAGATTCTAAGATTTGGTCGTAAAGGCAAGTTGAGTCCACGTTTCATTAGGCTGTAGAAAGTTATTGAAATAATAGGGTTAGTGGCATATAGGTTAGCTTTACCGACAGAGTTGGAAAGGATCCATAATGTGTTTCTTGTGTCTATGTTGCGATGTTACCAATCAGACCCTTCACATGTGATTTCTCCAACAGAGGTTGAGATTCGACCTGATATGACTTATGGTGAAGAATCGATCAAGATTTTGGCTCGTGGAGATAAACAGTTAAGAAATAAAAGTATAGCCCTAGTGAAAGTTTTGCAGAAAAGACATAGTGTGGAAGAGGCTACGTGGGAACCTGAGGAAGCTATGCGAAAACAATACCCAAACCTATTCTCTGGTAAAGCTATGCGAAAACAATACCCAAACCTATTCTCTGGTAAGATTTTTGGGAACGAAAATCCCTAATGGAGAAGAGTTGTAATAGCCCGATTTTGGGCCTAGTCGGAACAGTGGTTTCGAGAAAATAAATTTGACGTAGCGAAGTTCATTTTTATTATATTTTATGGTCTATAGTTTCACAGAATGATTTCGTGAAAATTTCGTTCGAAAATTTTGACGTTTGGGCACTCAATTTAGTCAAAAGGACTAAATTGTAAAAAAGTGCAAAAGTTGAGTTCTACATGCTCGAGGTGTCTAATTGCTATGACATTTTAAATTGAAGATCCTTAGATGGTAATTAGACCATTGGTTAAGTTAGTGGACAAAAATGAACATGAAGTAAGAAAATTTTCATGTTTTAAGTCAGGAGCATTTTGGTCATTTGGCTAATTAAATGAATTAATAATCAAATTAAAAGCCACTTTTTTCTTATCTTCAACCCCTTGGCCAAAATTTACAAGAGGGAGACATAGCTAGGGTTTGTCAAGCTTCCAAGCTCGATTGTAAGTCCATTCTAGCCCTGTTTTTAATGATTTTCATGTTTTTGATATCCTTGTAACTTGATCTATCTATTTCTACCATTAATTTAAGGAATAATCAATGTCTAGGGTTTGACCCATGTTGGATATTTTTGTATTTTGATGCCTAATGGTAGATTATGCATGTTGGAGAATAACTGAACACTCCTCATTTAGTTCCATAGTGGATAACTCTTCTAACTTCCTTTTATTTATCAATAACTCCTTTAAAAATTTTGCATATGTGGGCATCTACAAAAGAGCTTCAACAAAGGGTAAGTTAATGAGTAATTGTTTAAAATTTTCAATAGATTTACTAAATTGTTCATCCATGATGTCTTTCTTAAACTTTGTTGGATATTGGATCGGTGGTTTGTATTCTTTAAGCACTAGTGTTTGAATTTTTTTAGTTTTGTCACCCTATCATCTTTCTCATCAGTTTCTTGTTTTAGCTTCTTTATAGGTTCAAACAACACTTTCCAATTCCTCAATGCAACAGCCTTCACATGTTGTTTTGGGTTGGGTTAGTGTTACTAGGTAAGCTACCTTGCTGTCTTTTTGAAACCAGTTTAGTAAGCTGTCCAATATGCTCTTTGAGTCTATGAATAGATGCTTGCTGATTTTTCAAAGCTTTATTAGTGTTTCAAAATTGATTTTCTGACACCAAAATAAATTTAGCTAACATCTCTTCAAGGTTCGGTTTATTTTCTTACTGATAAGGTTGCTGAAAACTTAGAGCGGGTTGTGACCTTTGATTTCCTTGACCACCCCAAGAGAAATTTGGATGGTTCCTCCAACTTGTATTAAAATTATCACTATAGGGGTTATTTTGGGATCTAGAATTATTACCCATCAAGTTGAATTGCTCATGCTCCATGTTAGACTTGAAAGATGAATATTCTAAATTAATCATCCCCACTCTATAATAGCCCGATTTTGGGTCTAGTCGGAATAGTGGTTTCGAGGCCACAAATTCAACACAGCAAAGCTCGTTTTTATTATATTTTTTTGGTCTACAGTTTCTCAAAATGATTTCGGGAAAATTTTGTTAAAAAATTTTGACGTTTGGGCACTCAATTTAGTCAAAAGGACTAAATCGTAAAAAAGTGCAAAAGTTGAGTTCTACATGCTAGAGGTGTCTCACTACTATGAAATTTTAAATTGAAGGTCCTTAGATGGTAATTAGTCCATCGGTTAAGTTAGTGGACAAAAATGGACATGGAGTAAGAGAATTTTCATGTTTTAAGTTAGGGGCATTTTGGTCATTTGGCTAATTAAATGAATTAATAATCAAATTAATAGCCAGTTTTTGCTCATTTTCAACCCCTTGGCCGAATATTACAAGATAGAGACATAGCTAGGGTTTGTTAAGCTTCCAAGCTCGATTGTAAGTCCGTTCTAGCCACGTTTTTAATGATTTTCATGTTTTTGAGAACCTTGTAACTTGATCTATCTATTTCTACCATTAATTTAAGGAATAATCAGGGCCTAGGGTTTGACTCATGTTGGATATTTGTGTATTTTGATGTCTAATGGTGGATTATACAGGTTTGATGTGTGATAAACAACTTTTGCTAGGTGGCTTTTGATGAAAATGTCAAAAGGACCTGTTGGTAAAAAGATAATAAAATGTGTGTAAAAGTGTGATTAAATGAAAAATATGGACTTATATAAGTATAAAAGAGGATCGGCTAGGCTTGGGAATCGAATAAATTGAATAGATTTCATTTTTCGAGCCTAAGGGAAAAATGTAAATATGTCAAAGTTTAGGGGCAAAAATGTAATTTTTCATATTATGATTTTTGGACTGAATTGAATAATGTGAATAATGAATGAGTTAAATTTGCTATTATAGATAAAGTGAAATGATGTTAGGACCTAGATTGGGGGAAAACAAAGTATTTGACGATTAGGTTTCATTCCTACTATTTTCGTACCGAGGTAAGTTCGTATGTAAATAATGCATTGTTTTATTTATGTTCTAAATGATTTAATATTGTATAAAGTATGATCGAATCCTTGAACATAATCGACAAAGTTCGACAAGTGAGAAAATCCCGGTTGAACCTTAGGAATAGTTAGGATACAAATGTCATGACATTAAGGTTATTGAGATTTTGTATAAGACCATATCTGGGATATGAAATCGATATGAGACTTCATGTAAGACCATAGATGGGCTATTGGCATCGATATGAGATCCCATTTAAGACAATATCTAGGATATGGCATTGGTACCGAGTATCCTTTAGTATTCCAAGTGGTTCAACAAGTAGTTCGACAGAAATGTTAAAGTTGTGAAAGACTTTGGTATGTTGCACTTGGGTACATGTTTGTACATAAGACTCATACTTAATGAGATCGGTATGTTATGAACCCTCAGTAAGTTTGTGATTGAGTAAGTTTGACTATGAGATTTCTAATGACATTTATGTTAATTTACATAATGTTAATTATGTGTTAATTATGTGTTATAATGCCTATTATTTGCATAGGAACTTACTAAGCTTTAAAGCTTACTCCCTTTTATTTTCCCTTTTCTTATAGTGTCACCAAGCTAGCTCGGAGATTGGAGACTTTCAGAGATTCACTTACACTATCAACATATCATTTTAGGTACCGTTGAATTTAACATTTTGAGTTGTGGCATGTATAGAGACTTGGTCATATTGTTATGTATCATAATTGATTTGGCCAAATGTGTTGGATTATGATGGTTGATAATTCATTTTGTAAATCGCCATTGAAATTGGCTAATATGGTTTAAATATATTTATATATGATGATGCTTATCATGGATGTGGGAATTTGCATGCTTGAGTTGATAAGTATGTGATGGTTCTATGTGATAGATGGTAGTATATGAATGAGTGTTGTTGCCATGGTTGTGGCTGATTTGGTTGAATGTATATGCTTGGATTTGTGTTATGTTTTGTTGTGTAGGTATGTGCATGGAAGGGTGACAAAATGGCTAGGTAAATAGCCTTTTTTTTGTCCACAAGGGTAGACACATAGGCGTGTGTCTATTCCGTGTGAGACACACGGCTTGCCCCATGGGCGTCTGTTCTGGCCGTGTGTCCCCTGCACCTTAATTGTTGCAAAATAGAATGCTCGGTAATGGGCACACGGGAGTGTGTCTCAGTCGTGTGGTCGGCACGACCTCAAACACGGGCGTGTGCCCTGGCCGTGTGAAGTCTGCACCTATTTTATGAAAAATTATGAAAATTTAATCGATCACACGGCCTAAGCACACGGACGTGTGACTTGGCCGTGTGACCTCAATTTGATGATGACTTCATAAATAGAAAGCTCCCTAATTTGAATACGGCCTGCAGCACGAGAGTGTTTTAGGATCACACGGGCGTGTCCCCAACCTACACTGGTTGGACCCCTTTTACATGAAGAATTTTCTAAATTTCCCAAAAGTTTCCAAAGTTATCGATTGAGTCCTGAACCACTTCCGATGCATGTTTTGGGCCTCGTAGGCTCGTGATAGGGACGGTATGAATGTATGTGAAAGGTTTTAAACTTGGATGGAAATTTATGCCTCTGTTTTTTATGTTTGCTTGTGTTTATGTCTAGTAATGCCTCGTATCCTGTTCCGGCATTGAATATGGGTGAGAGGTGTTACACACTCCATTAGCATCACATTGCATCATTGGAATCACCTGCTTAGAAAAATTTAAACCATCAATTTTCTTTCTAATAGCTTTAACCTGATTTGCCAACATAGAAACTGCATCAATATAAAAAACTCTAGCTGCCTTGGCAGGTTGTACTCTCGTAACTGGCCACTGATAATTATTCAGTGCCATTTCCTTAATAAACTATTAAGCTACCTCAGATGTTTTGTTATTCAATGCTCCGCTAGCTACTGCATCAATCATCTATCTAGTTGAGGGATTCAAACCATTGTAAAAAGTTTGAACTTGGAGCCACAAAGGTAGTCCATGGTGAGGACACCTTTTCAACAAATCTTTAAATATCTCTCATTTATCATAAAGAGTGTCAATATAAAATTGAATAAAAGAAGAGTTGCCATTCCTCAACTTAGCTATTTTAGCCGGTGGAAAATATTTTAACAAAAACTTCTCAGTCATTTGAGCCCAAGTCGTAATAGAACCTAGTGGAGAATGGGAACAACTGTAAGCGTATGGGATCATCAATAACACCATTGATCTTGAAAGTTAGCCAAATGAGAATTCAGATCTTCATCTTGCAACCCATCAAACTTAACATACTATTGTATCATCTGAATTGTATTCGGCTTCAGCTCAAAATTGTTTACAGTAATAGTTGGTCTGACAATACTCGATTCAACCCTAATTAGAGCGGGCTTAGCATAATTATACATAGCCCGAGATTAGCATAATCATACATAGCCCGAGGAGCAGGGCCTGCATGAGGTAGCTAATAATTTTGATTATCACCCATCTCCACAATAATATCCTTTCCCTCTTGATTGTCTACTATATTTTGTTGACTTTGTTTGGCTTCTCTAGCCTCTCTACGATTTCTACGAGCAGTCTTTTCAACTTCAATACAAAAAATTAGTGATTCCAACGGGTTTTCTCTAATCATAAACCAAAAGAACCTGTTAGAATCAAACAAACGAAAAAATTAGAATGTAAAAATTAATTTAAAAACAAAATATTAAAGTAAATATAAAAAATGGATAAATTAATAGAAATAAGGTTTTCCTAATATTTTAATTACCGGTAACAACACCAAAAACTTGATGTAGTCATAAACCAAGTAAAAATCTAACTAAGAGAAGTACACATATCAATTAATAGTATAGCTATAGTGAGCAAAGATATTGTTCCCACGAGGACTAAACGTACTAGTAATTGCCGTCTTTCTATTATTTAACCAATAAATTTGAGTGATTGATTAAAACTAAAATTAACTAAATTAATTGACTAAAGAACAAGACAAATAACAAATCAGGAAAATAAACGATTAACAATGAAGAAGTGAGACAATACCGAGGAAAGAATCCACCTAGACTTCATCTGTCATTGTCAATCTATATTATGCAATTTCTGGACTTAGTATCTTGATCTGTAAAAATCCTTAAATTATGCTAATATCTCTCTTCAAAGACTAAGAGCAACTGACTCTAGGTTGATTAATTGAAATTTTTTTCTAATTAAAAACCCTACTATCGCATTAACTCAATATATTGATCTCCCTATTAGATTTGACTCTAATCCGGTAGATTTATGTTGTCCTATTTTTAGGATTGCATGCAACTTCACTCAATTATGCTAGACCTACTCTTAAACATAGTCTATTCCTCCTCTGATTTAAGCACATCAAACTTGGATTAATAATCTAGAAATATCAAACCAAGAATTAAGCACACATAATTGAGAACAAGATCCAAGTATTTATTGCGTAAAAATAGAAATCAAATAAAAGAATCCATCCTAGGGTTCATCTCCCTAGGTATTTGGAAAATTAGTTCATGATAGCAAATAAAAACATCTCAAGGACAACATAACCACAAGAAATAAAGAAACTCATAATAAACTTCAAAGAAATCAAAAGGAGATCTTCAATCTTAAACGGAAATTTGCTTTAGAGTCGGCTTCAATAGTGTTTTTTCAAGTTCTTTTCTTGAGTATTCTATGATGACTCTCTCCTATCTTCTTATTTTTATCATATATGTATTAAAATGCTCGAAAAACCTAAAAAAATGCATTGTCTTGTAGGTTTGGAGTGCGATTCATGATTTCCACATGGTTTGGCACATGGCCGTGTGGTAGCCCATTTGGCTCACACGACCGTCTGCAAAGGTCGTGTGGCTTTTAAAACTTGCTTTGATTTTTCGATTTTCACTCCTTTTGCTCCCAAATGCTCTCTTTAGTATAAAAACATGAATTTAAAGGGTTAGGAGCATAAAGTTCACCATTTTACATCGGCTAATCATCTAAAAATGCATTAAGAATGAGGTTAAAACATGTTACTTTTAGCATTTATCAAAACTATTAGGCTTCAATGGAACTTCATAAATTGAATGAGCATTTTCTTAAACCTTTGGCTTTCATTTTATGCATACAATATGTTTGATAAAATTCTTGCTTGGAATTTGAGTTTGAGTATGTGCTAAATTTTTTGGATGGTTGGTTAATTGGTTGTTTGTTAGCTTAAGTTAATGTCTATTCTTGATTGATTGGTTGTTCTATTATATCAAAATGCTTAATACGCTAGAATTGAAGCCTCTAGCGAAAAACCTAGATGGACGAGACTGAGAGGAGAGTTTATCATTAGATAGTTTGATATGATTGTGCCGAGTAGTGAGACCAAAAGGTAATTTATATGCCTAGGTGAGACCGGGAGGTAATCCTATAGGGTGTCTTTTAGTCTAGGATGAGACCGAGAGGAGATTCCTTACTAAAAGTGGCAACCAATATAATCGGTATAGGTTCATTAGTTTAAATAGTACTCAACTAATCAATCAGCCATTGTTTAATCATTTACATTTTCTAAAATATTAAGAAGAAGGTTTAGCTTAGTTAATTCAATTAATAGTTTAATTTTGGTTGATAAACAATTTTATTTGAGCTTGCACTTATAATTTCCAACTCGATTAGATTAGTAATTGTTTAACTTGTAACTAACTTGATAAACATATTTACCCACTTGAAAATCCTTTGGGTTTGACCCCTTGGAATGCTCTGTTGTTCCATCGGACACTATAAACATTACAACTGACACTGCACGCTTGCAGTAAAATCGCACTTTAAATTTGCTTTGTAAAATCACTTGTTTCCTGTGCACAAGCGTGATGCAGTCAGTAACCAATCCTGTACAAGCACACATAAAACCTTATTGGCATGCCAATCGTATCCTAACCTTTACTGTTCAAACAGGCCTGTTTTTCACTTATAATCATCATTTTACAATTTAGTCCAATTCTCACATTTTTAACCAATTCACAACCAAACACATGTCACTATAATTCAATACACAATAATTTATATATTAAAGAATACCATATGAACTTACCTGGAATAAACAAAAAACAAGTTGAATCTTTAAAGATTATTCATCAATTTTGGCTTTTCCTCGATTATCTCCGATTTGATTCAATTCTGAATCAATTGTTGGTCAAAAGTTTGAAAGCATCTAAAGGCTTATTCCTTTCTCATGGCGTGAAAAAGAAGATGGAGAGAAAATGACATATTTTAATCTTATTTTTTAACTTATATAATTTAATGACATTTTTTAATCTTATTTTTTAACTTATATACTTTAATTAAAATTTATTTAACCTTAATTAATTAACCTAATCAAAATTAACAAAATTTAGTGGATGAAAACATTATTTTCCACCATTGGATGACACAAAATGGTTTATTTACCATTTGGAAGTTTTAGTTATTTAAAAATCTATAGCGATAAAACTTTTACAATTTAGTCCATATACCTTAATTAAGCAATTAATAGACAAAATTGAAGGACTAAAATTGTAACATCCTGGATTGGTGGGGCTATGCATTTAATGTGTGGTTATGTTTAGTGTGAGTGTTAGGGGGGTCCAGAATGGGCTCGAGGTTGGGCAAAGGCCTTAATCAAATTTTCTGTTTGGACACTCTAGTGGAAAGCCTGATAGGATAGGGCTTAAAAGATGTTATCTATGATTATAAGACACGGATGGGTTTGTGGCCCAGTGGCAAAGTGGCGCCACTTAGAGAGTAGGGAGGTGGCGTTAGCTGAGGAGGCTCAAGTTTGAGTCGCATGAAGCCCAATTATTTTAATTAAGATTTGTTAATTTTCGGCATTTAAGTGGGTAGAGTGGGACGAAAATGATGCTTGAAATTAGGAGGATCTATTTGAGTGGATAATGCAGGTAATATGGCAGATAAATAGAGGAAGAGATGGTGTGATCTAGGCTTCTTTTGGAAATGTGATCAGATAAAGATAAGGGAGGAAATTTAGGACTTATCTGCTGGTCACAGTGGTGGCCGAAATTCCAACACTGAGGGGGGAGGAGGAATCGGTTCTGGCATGCTCAAGGGGTGCCGAAATTTCCCTTGATTAATAGCTTAGTTTCAGTTTTAAAAAGAGGCATTTTCGGCTTTTAGGTAGTAGGTGCCGAAATTTAGTTTAAGTAGGGGGGATATCTCTTCAATTTCGGCATTTGGATCTTATTCTCTCAATCTCTTCTCTCAATCATCTCATTCTCAAAAGCCGAAACTCTGAACTTTCTTCTCTACTCCATAGCTGAATACCCTTGTCTAATCTTTTCTCTTTGCCGATTTCTTCATTAAAGCCGAATCTCCATAAATCTCTTATTATCATCTTTTCTTTTTGATCTTCTCAAAAGCCAAAATTCTCTAGGAGTTGCCAAATTCTCTATGTTAAGGTAAGTGCCGATCTCTTCTATTCTTCCTTTCTCTTTCGATTTTTGGACGCCAAAGCCGAAAGGCTAATTGAGGTGGCAAGGTTATCTTTTGAGTAATTTTTTGATTGTTCGCGTGTTCTTATTTCGGGCCGACACATCGAGAATTGAAGTAGATCGTCTAGATCTAAAAGCTGGAAACCGCTAGTCCCTAAACTTCATCTCTTTCGGGATTTTAAGGTAAGGGGGTTTTCTTTAGATTTTTGTTATGTTGTTCATCGTAATTATGACCTTGACTCTATGATATGGATTAACAACCATATGTTGTGATGGTAGCGACTGATGGAATCAAACGTCGATCAGGCGAAGGAGGGGATTGGATCTGTAAACCCAATCCCTAAATTTAAGAATCATGCGGTGTCAACAGTATGGGATTGGCCACCGGGTTGTGGACCTGCTTCAGAACAAAACCTTAGACAGTTAGCAGTCGTATCGGCTTCTAATAGTGTCGACATAGAAAGCCTCGTCTTGTCTGTAATCAGGTGTGTAGATCTCTATCACACTAATTAATATGTACTTTATATGTTATGGGCTAAAAGCCGGAAAGAAGCTAAATGAAGAGTCGTATTACCCGAAAAGGGTAGGCAAGGGATGCCAGGTACGTAATCATAGAAACTTCTCTATGTGTATCGATGTATGTGATAGTCTGTGATCTTTTAGGTAGTATATTTTTTTTCTTCTGCATGAATGTATGCATGGGATGGGGTTAATATGATGAAGGGGAAGAGCATGTTAATAGGTCACTTGGTGATCAGTGGTTAAACCACGAATCGTAAAATTAGGTCACAATAGTGATCTGTGGCTAAGCCACGTGAAATTTATTCCTGATTGTTAGGAATAGGCAGCATGGCTGTCGATATGGTGTGTAGCAGTTGGTGGGTTGATTGTAGAAATCCCCGAGGTGTGTTGGCTGGTACGGGTTGGTGTGTAGAGGACGAACTTTTAGGTTGGGTTGGGCCATGTAGCATGTAAATATTCTGTTGCCATTGTGTATGGGCCAAGGCCCATAATGTGTTTGTGGGCCTCAAGCCTTTTATGTGTTTTCGGGATTTGCACACTGAGTCTTGTTGACTCACCCCTTTAATTTCCCTAACTTTTCAGATGAGCAGTAGATCGTGGGCATGGGAGCCGAGGTGGACTCGAGGGGCCATCAAGTCTTTTATTTTCATAAATTATTTTCGGTTTTCCTTTAAGTTTTAATTTTGGGACTATTTATGTAATAAGGCTCCATAGCTTAGGTTATCAATATTATATTGGTTAATGTTTATATTTTACAAATTTATGTTCAAAGACTTATTTGTAAGAAGAAATAAAAAAAAGGGTTTTTCAAACGAGTTTTAAGAAAACAACTACAAAGGTTTTCTACTAATGACACTTATTCAACGAATACCTATATAAACGAATCAAGATTTCAAATCCCTGCAAAACAAAGTTTTCAACATTTAAACCATAGCATACCAGATCTGGTCGTGGTGTTTGGGCCGGGTTTGGGGTGTTACAAAAATTTAACAAACTTTTATAGAAAATCTGCAAGTATTCATACTTAATATTTATGGACTTGATTTACAGAAATGGGGTTCCAAAACTACCTTTTCAGGCACCACTGAAGATCGGGCTGTTACATTGGATGAGCTTTCTTTTTGCTTCTTTACTCTCTTTTTTTTTTTTTACTTCTTTCTCCTTATCAAGACCTTGATATTCAATTGTTTTCTCTTTCTCTCAATTTTCATGTCACAAATATACAAATTTTAATATCAAAATAATGGTCAAACATTGTTTCCATGCACTTTTTATGAAATAAACATGAAATTCATGAAGAAACCTTATCAACCTTACCTTGGTCTTTTACACCTAAACCTAAATTCATTTTTCTCTCTCATTCTGTAACAGCCTAATTTTAGGGCTGGTTAGAATAGTGGTTTCGGGATCGGTAATCCAAGGTTGAAGAAATTTATTTTGATATTATTTTATGTGTTATAGTATGTTTATAAGAATGTATGAAAAGTTTGGTGCTTTAATTTTAGCAATTTTATGCTTAATTGTGGAAAAGGACTAAATCGCATAAAGTGAAAAAGTTCTATTGTACAAGGAATAGGTGTCTGATAGCCATAGAATATTAAATTGGAAGTCCTTAAAGTGCAATTAGGTCATTAAGAGGGTGTGGCCAGCCATAGGAAACAAGGAGACAAGGGCATTAAATTTTGGTCAAAATTTGGTGAAATTAAGTGATAAAAAAATGAATAAAATAAGCTAAATAGAAGAGATGCCATCATTTCACTATTCATGCTTCTTCTCCATCCAAAATTGAAGGAAATTAGAGGATTTTGGAGTCCAAAATTTCAGCCAAGCTTCTTTCTTACAAGTAAGTGATTTTAGGGGTATTTATTGATAATTTTTGTACTTTTGGAACTCCCAAAGCTTAAGCTAGCTAATGGGGGGACTACTGCAAGATGGCTGAAAGTTTAGGGACTTACCATGAGAGTGTTTGTGTTGTTTGCTGAGTTTTTATGGAAGAAAATGAATGTTAGTGAGCTAAGGAACAACTTTTGTGAAAGATGTTACCATGAAAAGACCTAAAATGGACTTAATTGTAAAGGTTGTAATTTAGTAATAAATGCATGAAATAATTGGTTTTATGAGTTGTTGTAAGAGAAATAAATGTTCAGGTAGGCTTGGTTAATGAGAAAATGTGATGAAAATTGATTTACGAGCCTAGAGGCAAAATAGCAATTTTGCCAAAGTATAAGGGAAAAATGGTCATTTTTGCCTAAGCAGAAATTTTGATGTATCATGAATTATAAAGTGATTAAATGAGTAAATTTTATTATTATTGATCAAGAAGAGCGTGGAAACAACCTTGATGGGGAAAAAGACAAGGTTATGGATTAAGTCGTCGATTAACACATTTTACACTGAGGTAAGATTTTGTGTAAATGATACATCTTTGATACATATGTTATTACTTATTGGTGTATTGTATGAATGAGACCAATTATGATTGAAATTGATAGATGGTGAGTAGTTCTCGTAGGAACCTCGGAATAGATACATAAGCGCGAAAAAATATCCGTAATGATTAATTGGTGGGCTGTGTACAATACCACCGTAATCATCCTTTTTGGTGGGTTGTGTGCGATACCACCTTATCACTAATTCACGATGGGTTGTGTGCGATACCATCATTTTTGTTATCCTTTGGTGGGCTATGTGCGAAACCACCTTAATTACTCTTGTTGGTGGGCTATGTGCGATACCACCCTATTATTGATTGACGGTGGGCTGTGTGCGAAACCACCAGGTACATAGTATCATTCTAAGGGGTTCATCAAGAAATGGTATAAGTAAATGTTTCATGTTGCTTTGTGGTGATGAGTGCAGGGAATGTGTACAAGTAATTGTGAGCAATATAATTGTGATGTGATTGGAATGTGGTAAGAGATGAGATGAGATGAGTAAGCATGATTATGGAAATGTGAATTGTTCTTGCTTAGTATGTGATGTTATTGATTGGTTAGCATATGAGAGGATGCTCATTGTTTACATGTAAACTTACTAAGCTTAAAGCTTACTCCCTTTCTTTTCCCTTGTTTTATAGAGCAAAAAATAGTCGATTCGGGATACGAAGATAATTTCAAGATCATCCATACTATTAGCTCATCTCGGTATATCTAGACTTAGCATTTTGTGTATGGCATGTATAGGGGCTAGACTTAGTGATATGTCTTGATATTTTGGCCAAGTGTGTTGGCTTCTTAAAAGAAAAACCTTTGTAAATAGCCATAGTTGATGGCTTATTGTTATTAATTTATGAAAAGATGAGGTTATTCATGAATGTGTAAGATACATGATTGAGTTGTTTGGTAAATGGTTGAATGTGATTGATGCTGTATAAGTTAGGGTGATAAAAAGAGCTTGGCAAATAGCCTTGTTCCTGTCCACATGGGTAGGCACACGGGCGTGTGTCTAGGCCGTGTGCGACGCACGGTCGGTCCTATCAGTGTGTGACCAGGCCGTGTGTCCCCTGCATGTTAGTGTTGCAAGTTAGTGTCGACCATGGGCTAGACACACGGGCGTGTGCCTAGGCCGTGTGCCCCTTATTTGGTTGCTGACATCACAAACAGAATACCCAGGTTTTCATATAGGGGTGAGGGCACGGGTGTGTCTAGGCCGTGTGGAGGACACGGGCCAAGGACACGGGCATGTGTCCGGCCGTGTGAAAACCCCTGTAGGTTCAAATTGAAAAATAAATTCCACAAGGGCTAGGGACATGGGCGTGTGTGACCACACGGCCTGCACACACGGGCGTGTCCCATTTCACAAGGGCATGTGGCCTCTGTTAAGGAAAAATTTTCCTGAGTTTACAAAAGATCCAGGTTTGATTCCGAGGCCCTCCGTTTGCATGTGTAAGGCCTTGTAGGCCCATAATAAGAATGTTATGAATGTGAATGAAAGATTTTAAATTGAAATTAAATTTGATAGCCCAAAGTTGTATGTTCAAGCGAGATAAGTCCAGTAATGCCTTATACCTGGTTCCGGTGTTGAATACGGGTAAAGGGTGTTACATTTAGTGGTATCAAACCTATGGTTTAGTCAGTTCTCGAACTACAGTAGCGTGTGTAAGAGTCTCGCTATACATGCCATAAACGTATAATGATAATGTGGTGACTTCTGAAAATTCTAAACTTTTTTTATATAGTAAATGGATCCCGACCGAGCGACTACTGATGACGCTGCTAGTAATACGCCGACCCCCGCACAATGGACCATGCCTGTAGAGAGTAGACTTGAGACTATGGGTCAAAGAGAAGAGGCTCGGGAAGCCTTTCTCCAAATGATGAGTAATTGGTACACGGAGTATGTATGAGTGAACCCTAATGCTCAACCTCCTTCTCTCCCTCCTATACCCCAGCCAGTCCCTGTGGCTCCTCAAGGTATAGATTTGGTGAGAGTGACCAAACCCCCAATAGATAAGATTTGAAAGCAAGGGGCCAAGGAATTCAGAGCTAATATTAATGATGACCCTAATAGGGCGGAATTTTAGCTTGAGAACTCAATGCGAGTATTCGATGAACTCTCCTGCATGGATTAGGAGTGCTTAAAATGCACCGTGTCATTGCTGAAGGATTCGGCATATCGTTGGTGGAAAATGTTGACGTCGGTGGTTCCAAAGGAGAGAGTAACGTGGTACTTCTTTTTGGAAGAGTTCCAAAAGAAGTATATAAGTCAGAGATTTGTGGACTAGAAATGAAAAGAATTCCTTGAGTTGATGCAAGGTAAAATGACTGTGGCTGAGTATGAGCGCAAGTTTGTTAAACTCAGCAAGTATACACAAGAGAGTGTGTCTACAGAAGCTATCTTGTGCAAGAGATTTGAAGATGGGCTGAATGAGGATATCAGACTTCTAGTTGGAATCTTAGAATTGAAAGAACTTATAGTGTTGGTTGATAGGGCATGTAAGCTGAGGAGCTGAATAAGGAAAAGGGAAAAGCCATAAGTGAGGCCCGAGATGCAAGAAAAAGGCCAATGAGTAAATAGTACCAAACTCAATAAAAAAGGTCCAAGGAAATGAACCCTCGGACGACTGCATCAGTTGGATATTTACATCAAGATCGAGGTAATACATATTCGGGCTCGAGAGTTAAAGCTGCCTTAATGGCAAGCGTGGGCAACCCACAGTCTAATAAACCTGTAACACCCCTAACCTGTAACCATCACCGGACTAGGGTTAAGAGGCATTACCAGACAATTGGAAACTTTTACGGACATTTCAAAACATAATTTGACAAAATCACATCAAAGTGTCCTTTAAATAGGTCTTCGAGACCTTAAACATGCTTTAAAATAGGGCCGGTACTAAATCGAATACATATGGAAATTCTCAGAAATTTAAAAATTTTTCAAAGTTACAGAGGTCACATGCCCGTGTGGGCAGGCAGTGTGCCTCCCACGGCCTCAAACACGCCCGTGTGTCCAAGCCATGTCAAAATAGGGCATACATACTGACTTGTCCACACGGTCGTGGACACGCCAGTGTGCCTCACCCGTGGTCGCTACTGACTTACACCACACGGCTAGTCACACACCCATGTATTTTACCCGTACTCGAGTCTGACTTGTTTTGAAACACAACCATGAGGAACATGGTCGAGCCACACGCCCATGTGCTCAACTGTGTGGGCAAATATAGGCCATTTTCAAGGCCAAAATGCCACCCACACTTTGGGCAATCCCTACAAGCATCATACCAATACCATTCAGGAAAAAATAACCAACTTTTCCAAGCATTCAAAAGCATCCCAAGCTGAATATCTTAATCCACAATTAACTCAATCTATTCACAATCATTTCCAAGTAAAATGCATCACAAACATATCATTTCCTTATAGTAACCATCCATCCAATATATACTTAACATGCATAAATGAGCTTACCATTATTTTGACCCTTTCTTAATCGTAGAACCATACCAAAACCAAACATCATATAGCATGAATCTTCATTCGTAACAGTACCATTTGTCTAGCCATATCACATGGCTAATACATATCATAAACATATTCCAAAACAACTAGCCTATACATGCCATATTAAACTATATTCACATTCAAGAGTACCAAAATAGAGTTTGATAGTGTGGTGATGATCCTCGACAATTCCCAAGCCTTTTCTAGCTTTGACGATCTGTAAAACACACACACAAAGTAAACTTAATAAGCTTAGTAAGCCATATACAAATAAACTTAACATAAAATGCACATAGCCACATTGATACAATGACATTAATGTTTCTGATTTGCAAATTCATCACATAACCTTTGGCTCATTTGTTTAGCCATTACATACCCACATTTCATAGCTCAAAGTATCTTTTTACTCATAGATCATTCAAGTAGGTATCATATATTATCTCATCAAATCTATACACATATTCACTTTAGTAAGCTCATATAAACACTTACCCTTCATACACATACATAGTGTACTTTTCAAACATACCTGAATCGTTTACACATTTCACATAGTCTCTCTTTTCTCAGATTTTCCTGTTGAACCATTTAGAACTAAATAGGATACTCAGAGGACTCGGAATAATCATACAATGCCAATGTCCCAGACGTGGTGTTACATGTACTCAGATATCAATGCCACTTTCCCAGACAGGGTCTTGCACAAATCACATACAATGCCAATGTCCCAAACATGGTCTTACACGTAAATCTCATATTGATGCCAACGTCCCAGATGTGGTCTTACACGAAATCTCGAATCAATGCCAACATCCTAGACATGGTCTTACATGATCTCACATATCAGAAACCTATGTCATAACATATGTAATCCTATCTATTCCTAGGTTCATACGGGGCTTCTTTGACATTATTCATTGTTGATACTTCCTCGGAATTCATTTACTATCATTCTCGTATACATTTATCACAATGAGATTTCATATGAACATACATAAAGCAATACAAATACATTTATTTGTATATAGACTTACCTCGGATTTGAGTAAACGAACAGATTTGGCCATTCAATTATTTTCGACTTTCCGCGATCTAAGTCCATTTTCTTCGGTTCTTGATCTATACATATTCAAATTTAACTCATTTATTAACTAATTCATTCAATTCAATCCAAAAACTCATATTTAGGGCAATTTACAAATTAGCCCTCATATTTTCACATTTTAACATTTTAGTCCCTATTTCACAAAATCACAAAATACACATAATTTGCTTATACCCATGCTTGGCCGAATATTCATGTGGTTCATACAAATCCATACATTTTATTTATTTCACAATTTAGTCCCTCAAAATATTATTTTCTCAATTAAGTCCAAAATACTCAAAATCATCAAAACTCCAAAGACAACATGTTAATCTAACACATATATTTCATATTTCACCACCAAACATCACAAAACTCATGGATTCATCAATGGCACATTTCAAAACTTTCATCAATTCACAAAATTGAAGCATGGGTTTTGAATAACACTAAGCAACGATTACAAAAACATAAAAATTATGAAAAACTGATAAAGAACACATACCCGATTTATGCTTAGATCATGGCTGAATGCTGAACATGTAAAACCTAGATTTTCCTTTCTTCACTGTCGGCACAAATAAGATGATAATGGCTTGTTTTTGTGTTTTGTTTAATTATATTAACTTAATTAATACATTTACTCATTTAACCTTAAATAAACATATAAAACATATATAAATTCAAGGTTATTAATGTTCATCAACCATGTTAATGGTTTAATTACAACATAAGGCCACCAACTTTATAAAGACATGACACTTAGATGCTTTTAACTTATAGCATGCAAATTTTGCATCTTTTACAATTAAGTCCTTATGTCAAATTAAGCACACAAACGGACAAATAATTTCACGAAACTTTCACACATGCTTAATCACATATAGTAGACACATAAAATAATATTAAAATATTTTTTGACTCAAATTTGTGGCCTCGAAACCACTATTTCGACTAGGGTCTAAACCAGACTGTTATAATTCTCCTCCTCTTAGGGATTTTTGTCCCCGAAAATCTTACCGTTAAACAGGTTCGGATATTGCTGTCTCATTGAATCTTCAAGCTCCCATGTAGCCTATTCAACCCTGTGTCGATGCCATAACACTTTCACTAATGAGATTTTCTTATTTCTCAATTCTTTCACTTCACGAGCTAGGATTCGGATCGGTTCTTGTTCATAAGTCGTATCAGATCGGATTTCAATCTCAGACGGAGAAATCACATGAGAGGGACCGGATCGATATCGTCTAAGCATTGACACGTGAAATACATTATGCATCTTTTCCAACTCTGGTGGCAACAATACTCTATACGCAATAGGTCCAACATGCTCGATAATGTCATACGGTTTAATAAACCTCGGACTCAAGTTGCCTTTATGTCCAAATTTGAGTACTTCCTTCCACGAAGATACTTTCAAGAACACTTTATCACCAATCTCAAACTCAATATCTTTCTGCTTCAAATCTGCATAGGATTTCTGATGATCTGACGCTGCTTTCAGACTATCACGGATTACTTTCACTTTTTGTTCAGTGTCTTTTATGAAATCAACCCTGTATATTTTACTTTCACTGAGCTTAGTCCAATATAGAGGTGTTCTACATTTGCGTTCATACAAAGCTTCGTAAGGTGCCATTATGATGCTTGACTGAAAACTATTATTATACGTAAATTCAATCAATGGAAAGTATTGTTCCCACGTACCGTCAAACTCAAGGATGCAACATCTCAACATATCCTCAAGAATCTGAATAATCTATTCGGACTGACCATCCGTCTGCGGATGAAAAGCTGTACTGAAATGCAATTTCGTACCTAAAGCTTCTTGCAATTTCTTCCAGAATCATGATGTAAATCTCAGATCTCTATCAGACATAATAGACAATGGTACTCCGTGCAATCTCACAATATCAGAAATATAAAGCACAAATAACTTATCAAGTGAGTAATCAGATCGTACCGGAGTAAAATGGACAGATTTCTTCTGAAACACCCCATACCCGGCCCACGAGCCTGACCGGATATGGTATGTTCCTCAATGAAAACCGGTTCAAATTCTTTTGTTACTTAGGAAAAACTTGTGTGTTTTGAAAGAAAGATTGTGTTGGGTCGGGCTTGAGTTGAAAACAAGTTTATTTCATTATTAAAATCCTTTACTTTAGGGGACAAAACATTTAGGCTTTGTTTTAAAACAAATCTACTTAAACTTCACTTGATAAAAATTCGTACATAGTAATTAAAAGTAAAATTAAAGTAATTCAACTATGGCCTTATTACATCAAATAAATCCCAAAATTAAAACCAAATTACTTAAAATAAAATAGTCCAAATAAAATGAATTTCTTGCTGAGCATGGCCATCCCTAAGCTTCTGTCGACCACGGTCCATCACTGTTCATCACCTGAAAAATGTTCCTACAACGGGGTGAGTCAACAGACTCAATGTGTACTACAACACTAAGTCTTAACAATTCAGGCATACATTATCATGTCACATATCAATACATATAAGAGATAAAAATAATGATGCAACCCAAACCCAAACCTAGATGCCATCCACTACACATCACCCGTACCAACCTGCACACCGTGGGGACTACTAAGTCAACCCTCCATCCGCTACACACCATCGAAGGCAGTCGCTACAGTCGACGTGCTCATCGCCCTTATAAATATTTGTGGCATAGCCACCAGATTAAATAATTGTGACTGAAGTCACCACATTTAGATATCGTGGTCTTAAGTCACCACATTCAGATAATGTGACCGAAGTCACCACATTCAGATATCGTGGTCTTACACCACATTCACTTCCCCTTTTTCAGTAACCCATATGCCCCATATCATACATGTCATGCATTTCACATTCTTATCACTTTTCACATGTTAAATATAACGTATTTCATAATCCTAGTAGGAGTAGGAAACATGCCTGAGTACTTTGTACCATAACACGGTACCTTAGCCATATTCACATTCTTATAAATATGCACATATTAAATATTGCCATAAATTTTATTAAAAGATAGTGTGGGGTATACACCTTATTCGCCTAACAAATTCACTGAAATCCCGAAATCCGATCTGCTGCCTTAGATCCTTAACTCCCTACATTCGGCCATTACTCAAAAATTTAATGAAGACCATTCAGCCATAAAACCAAATCCTATTAGGATTGTAGTAACTCAAAACTTACCTTGGTGCCAATTTTACTACTAATCAAGTCCCGAAATCTTTGCTATGCTCCTTCTTGTATTCGGCCAAGCACTAGATCTCTTCATAGGTTAGTTTCTGGCTTTTAAGATAATGAGAAACAAGTCTAAATACTAAAATAGGCCCTTGGCCGAATATGTGAGTACACTTATCTTGAAATTCTCAAATCCCAAAAAGTATCCCTTGCCTTAGGTGTTTGTCGAAATCCCCATGGATATATGTTAGATCAATTCTAACATTTAAACACATTAAGAATGGCCTATGGCCGAATATCATATTACCCTGAATCTTAAAAATCCCAAAAGATCTTCTCTTAAAGTCGACAACACCTAAATCCCGAAACCTCCCTTCTATAATTCGACCAAGATTAATAATAGGGATTAGTCCCTAAATTTCGATAGTCTAAAATATAACAGAATGGAAACCAAATTTGGATCTTACCCTTATTTAAAAAAATCGATTGCACCTTCACTTCAACCTTCAGAGATTCGGCTATGGCTAGATGATGATCTCACAACTTTCGGCTTTTGAGAGATTGAGAGAACGAGAAGAGAATAAGGTGCACAAGAGATTTGACTTTAATAAAGAAAAGAAAAGAGAGGGTGTTGAGGCTTAGAGAATCGGCAATAGTGGATTTTGTGAAGGGATTATTCGGCTTAACAAAAAGTAGAAGAGAAGAGAGCTTACTAGAGAATTCGGCAGAGACTAGGAAGGAAGAAAAATGAATAATGGCCTTATTTTCCTCCTATTGCCGAAATTACTAGGCCAAGACTCCCTTACTTGGCCATCACTTCTCTTATCTTTATCACTTTGTTTAAAATTAATAGAAATAATCTTTTAATTATCTCTTATCCCTTAATTAAAAATACCAATAATTATCCATCATTTATCCATCTATTTGCCGAATTTTAACAAAAATAAAACACCTCCCTTGTGCCTTAATGCCGTCCACTTCTCCCTCTTAATGCCGAAAAATAAAAGCTCCTTTTGTTTACCTTATGGCTCGAACCCAGGCTCTCACCCCTTGTATGTGGCGTCACCTGTATGGGCTCTAAGTAGCGCCTTGTAGCCACCTTACCAAGCTGGTTCTTATGTCTTATTTCCCCTAGATATTTTCTTAAGACCACCCTGCTTCGTTTCCCTCTTTTAATACTTTAAACTTAACATTTCTAAAGCATTTGCTCACATTTCCAAGACATTTCCTTACATTTCCAAGAGAAGACATTTCCTTACATTTCCAAGTCATTTCCTTACATTTTCAAGATAAGACATTTCCTTACATTTCCAAGACAAGGCATTTCCTTACATTTCCAAGATTCTAAAAATGCACACAGCACATCCATAACACATAAGACATACTAATGCATAGGCTATAATCCAGGATGTTACATCTTCAATCAATCAACTACAACCCGAATTGCATTTTTCTTTCTCGGAGTCAATGGCAGTCCAGAAACAAAGTCCATCGTCACTCTATTCCATTTCCATTTTGGAATCATTATCGGTTGTAACAAACCAGATGGAACCTAATGTTCAGCTTTAACTTGCTGACGGACTAAACATTTCGAGACAAAAATCTGAGATATCTCTTTTCATACTAGACTACCAATAATGTTGCTTCAAATCATGATACATCTTTGTACTTCACGAATGAACAGATAGGCAACTATTATGAGCTTCATTCAAAATTAGTTGAATCAACTTTGGGTTCCTCGGAACAAAAATTCGATCTCGAAATCTCAAACAACCATCAACATCAATTCAAAATTCAGAGTCAAAGTTCGAATCACACTGAGCTCATTTCGCTATCATTTCATTATTAACTTTCTGAGCATCACAATTTGTTGTAAATTTAACGGTTTTGTTTTTAATTCAGCTAAAACTGTACCATCATTAGAACAGTCTAAATGAGCATTCATAGCATGTAATGGAAATAGTGATTTCTGACTCAATGCATTAGCAATGACATTTGCTTTACCCAGATGATAATCTATCACAAGCCTGTAATCTTTCAACAGCTCTAACCATCTTCTTTGTCCCAGATTCAAGTCTTTCTAAGTCATCAAGTACTTTAAACTTTTATGATATGAAAACACATGGCATTTCTCACATCTTTCTAAAGCAATCTAGTCAATGGAGTAGCTATCATCAAAAAGCCTTTTACAAACTGACAATAATAACTAGCGAGTCCCAGAAAGCTACAGACTTCAGACACATTCTTCTGAGGTTTCCATTCCAGAATAGCAGAAATCTTGCTCGGATCAACTGGCTGATACAATATGTACTAGAAAACTAACTTCTCGCAACCAGAATTCACATTTACTGAATTTTGCATACAATTGCTTATCTCGCAGAGTTTGCAAAATAATTCTCAGATGTTCGGCATGCTCAATCTCATCATGTGAATAAATCAAGATGTCATCAATGAATACAACAACAAATTGATCTAAGTACGGTCTGAAAATTCTATTTATCAGTTCCATAAAAACAACAGGAGTATTCGTTAGTCTGAAAGGCATAACTAAAAACTCATAATGCTCGTACCTTGTTCTGAAAGCAGTCTTCGAAATATCTGGATCTTTTACTCTCAACTAGTAGTATCCCGATCTCAGATCTATCTTTGAGAACACAGTGACTCCTTTAAGCTGATCAAACAAATCATTGATTCTAGGCAGAGGATATTTATTCTTTATAGTCACTTTGTTCAACTGACGATAATCAATGCACATTCTCATCGTGCCATCTTTCTTTTTCACAAACAGAACAAGAGCACTCTAAGGTGAGAAAATCGGTCTTACAAATCCTCTATCTGTCAACTCCTGCAACTATGACTTTAACTCTTTCAACTCTATTGGGGCCATTCTATACGGAGCTATCAAAATAGGAGTCGTTCCTGGTAACAAATCAATACCAAATTCAACTTCACATATCGAAAATAATCCCGATAATTCTTCAGGAAATACATTAGGGAATTCACAAACCATATGCATAGATTCAGCTTTCATTTCAGTTACTCTCGAGTCAATAACATAAGCAAAATATGCTTCATAACCCTTTTTCAAATAATTCTGAGCTTTCATCACTGATATCACAGTAGGTAACCCATTCAAATCATTTGACTCAATCCGAACTATTTCATCATTCTAACATCTCAAATCAATAGCCTTTCTTTTGCAACTTACAACAGCATCGTGCAATGTCAACCAGTCCATTCCCAAAATTATATCGAACTCATCAAAAGGTAATAGCATCAGATCAGCCAACAAATAAACATTTCAAAACATCAACGGACAGTTCTTGCATACTTTATCAACCAGAACACTTTTACCTAAGGGGTTCGATACCCTAATAAGAAATTCAGTAGACTCTACAGGCAAAGTCTTACTGGATACTAAGTTCATGCATATATACGAATGTGTAGAACCTGGGTCTATCAATGCAACCACAGAAGTATCATAAAGAGTAAATGTACCCGTTATAACATCTTGAGATGAAACTTCCTTACGAGCTCAGATGGCATATGCTCTGGTAGGCACTCTAACTTCAGATCTCGCAACTGAGTCTTTTGTAGCTCTTTGACTTCCACTAACATTCCTTGCATTTCGGGAAGGTCTACCTCTAGTTGAAACATTATCACATTCAGATTCTGGACATTCTCTTGTTCAACAGATTCTAGGCAGTCTCGGATAAAATGGTCTAAAGATCCACATCTGAAACAGGCTCGATCATTCATCCTACAACTTCCCAGATGTCTTTTACCATAGTGTTTACGTTCAGATCGCTCAAATCAAACATTTCCAACACTGGCCATTGAAGTAGCAGGAGCTTTGAAATTTGACTGTGATCTAGCTCGATATATGCTCGAATGTCCCACACTAGCCTTTGATCGGCTTTGTTCATCTCTGAATTTCTTTGAAGTAGGCTGAAATGTTTTACTCGGAAATATCTTTCTCGCATCTCTAGTTTCAAAGTTAGCTTTTCTTTTCTCTTTCTCAAGTGCCTCAGATTTGCAAGCTTGTTCAACCAGTACTACAAACTCTTTTATCTCAAGTATGCCTACCAACAGTTTAATATTCTCATTCAGACCATCTTCAAATCTTTTGCACATTTTTACCTCAGTTGATACACATTCCCGAGCATACTGACTTAATCTCACGAATTTTATTTCATATTCGGTGACAAACATACGACCCTGTTTCAATTCCAAAAATTCTTTTCGTTTCTGATCAATAAATCTCTGACTAATGTATTTCTTCCGGAACTCAATCTGGAAGAAATCCCATGTGACCCACTCTTTCGAAATAATGAAAATCAAGGTCTTCCACCACTGATAGGCTGCGTCTCGTAGCAAGGAAACAATACATTTTATACACTCTTCAGGATTCAGCGACATTTCATCAAATACGTGTTCTCTAACCAAAATTCGGCTTTCTCAGCATCATCATCACTATTGGCCCTAAACTCTTCAGCCCCATATTTACGGATTTTGTCGACCTGAGGTTTATTCAATAGATTCGTACTCATAACCGGAGGCACAACTGAGGTCTGAGGGGGATTAGGCGGGGGCAGAGGTTGTGAAACAGCTGGATTATTTCTTTCACACTGAGTGAACCACTCGTTCATCATTTGGAAGAAATCTTGTTTAAATTCTCCCTCTTGACCGCTAGTAGTCAGTCTCGAATCAGATGGCGCTGTCCCTTGAGCGGGAGCAGGCGCGTTACTTTCTACATCTTCAGCTACGGCTCTTTTGGGATCCATTACTATACGATAAACACATTTTAAATGTCAGGATTCATCACACTATCATATTTCATATAATATGGCATGTATAGCTAGACTCTCACACGCTACGTTAGTTTGAGAATCGACTAAACTGTAGCTCTGATACCAAACAAATGTAACACCTCTAACCCGTAACCGTCTTTGGACTAGGGTTAAGAGGCATTACCAAACAATCGAAAACTTTTACGGACATTTTAAAACATAATTCGACAAAATCAAATCAAAGTGTCCCTTAAATAGGTCTTCGACCTTAAACATGCTTTAGAACAAGGCTGGGACTAAACCAGACACATACGGAAATTCTTGGAAACTTAAAAATTTTTCAAAGTTACAAAGGTCACATACCTGTGTGGGCAAGCCGTGTGCCTCCCACGGCCTCAGACACGCCCGTGTTTCCAAGCCGTGTCAAAATAGGGCATACATACTGACTTGTCCACACGGCCATAGATACGCCCATGTGCCTCACCCGTGGTCGCTACTGACTTGTACCACACGGGCAGTCACACACCCGTGTGTCTTACCCGTGGTCGAGCCTGACTTGTTTTAAAACACAACCACGAGGAACACGGTTGAGCCACACGCCTGTGTGCTCAACCATGTGGACAAATATAGGCCATTTCCAAGGCCAAAATGCCACCCACACTTTGGGCAATCCCTACAAGCATCATACCAATACAATTCAGGATAAAATAACCAACTTTTTCAAGCATTCAAAAGCATCCCAAGCTCAATATCTTAATCAACAATTAACTCAATCTATTCACAATCATTTCCAAGTAAAATGCATCACAAACATACCATTTCCTTATAGTAACCATCCATCCAATATATACTTAACATGCATAAATGAGCTTACCATTATTTTGACCCTTTCTTAATCATAAAACCATGCCAAAACCAAACATCATACAACATGACTCTTCATTCATAACACTACCATTTGTCTAGCCATATCACATGGCTAATACATATCATAAAAATATTCCAAAACAACTAGCCTATACATGCCATATTAAACTATATTCACATTCAAGAGTACCAAAATAGAGTTTGATAGTGTGGTGATGATCCTCAACAATTCCCGAGCCTTTCGTATCTTTGGCGATTTATAAAACAGAGTAAACACACACACAAAGTAAGCTTTCAAACGCTTAGTAAGCCATACACAAATAAACTTAACATAAAATGCACATAGCCCCATTGATACAATGACAATAATGTTTCTGATTTGCAAATTCATCACATAACCTTTGGCTCATTTGTTTAGCCATTACTTACCCACATTTCATAGCTCAAAGTATCACTTTACTCATAGCTCATTCAAGTAGGTATCATATATTATCTCATCAAATCTATACACATATTCACTTTAGTAAGCTCATATAAACACATATCTTTCATACATATACATAATGCACTTTCCAAACGTACCTAAATTGTTTAGTCATTTCACATAGCCTCTCTTTTCTCGGATTTGCCCGTTGAACCGTTCAGAACTAAATAGGATACTCAGAGTACTCAGAATAATCGTACAATGCCAATGTTCTAGATGTGGTCGTACATGTACTCAGATATCGATGCCACTTTCCCAGACAGGGTCTTACACAAATCAAATACGATGCCAATGTCCCAGACATGGTCTTACACGTAAGTCTCATAATGATGCCAACGTCCCAGACGTGGTCTTACATGAAATCTCGAATCAATGCTAGTGCCCCAAACGTGGTCTTACATGATCTCACATATCGGAAACCTATGTCATGACATATGTTTCCTATCTATTCCTAAGTTCGTACGGGGCTTCTCTGACATTGATTCATTGTTGATACTTCCTCGGAATTCATTTACTATCATTCTCGTATACATTCATCACAATGAGATTTCATATGAACATACATAAATCAATACAAATACATTTATTTGTATATAGACTTACCTCGGATTTGAGTAAACAAACGGATTCGGCTATTTAATTACTTTCGACTTTCCACGATCTAAGTCCATTTTCTTCGGTTCTTGATCTATACATATTCAAATTTAACTCATTTATTAACTAATTCATTCAATTCAATCCAAAAACACATATTTAGGGCAATTTACAAATTAGCCCTCGTATTTTCACATTTTGACATTTTCGTCCCTATTTCACAAAATAACAAAATACACATAATTTGCTTATACCCATCCTTGGCTAAATATTCATGTGGTTGATACAAATCCATACATTTCATTTATTTCACAGCTTAGTCCCTTAAAATATTATTTTCTCAATTAAGTGCAAAATACTCAAAATCATCAAGACTCCAAAGACAAACATGTTAATCTAAAACATATATTTCATATTTCATCATTAAACATCACAAAACTCATGGATTCATCAATGGCACATTTCAAAACTTTCATCAATTCACAAAATTGAAGCATGGGTTTTGAATAACACTAAGCGACGATTACAAAAATATAGAAATTATCAAAAACCGATCAAAAACACATACCCGATTTATGCTTAGATCATGGCCGAATGTTGAACATGTAAAACCTAGCTTTTCCTTTCTTCACTTTCGACACAAATAAGATGATAATGGCTTGTTTTTGTGTTTTGTTTAATTATATTAACTTAATTAATACATTTACACATTTAACCTTAAATAAACATATAAAACATATATAAATTCAAGGTTATTAATGTCCATCAACCATGTTAATGGTTTAATTACCACATAAGGCCACCAACTTTATAAAAACATGACACTTAGATGCTTTTAATTTATAGCATGCAAATTTTGCATCATTGACAATTAAGCACACAAACAGACAAATAATTTCACGAAACATTCACACATGCTTAATCACATACAATAGATGTAACAGTCCAGTTTATACCCTAGTCGAACAGTGGTTTCGAGACCACAAATCCGAGTTTGAATAATATTTTAATATTATTTTCTGTGCCATTGATGTGTGTTTAAACATGTGTTAAATTTTCGTAAGTTAATTTGTCCATTTGTGTGTTTAATTTGACAAAAGGATTGAATTGCATTAAATGTGAAAGTTGCTTGCTATTTGTTAAAGTACCAATGTGTTGTGGCTTTGCAAAGGTGAAGGCCTTATATGGCAATTAAGCCATTAATAAGATAATGGATGGTAAATGGCCGAATATACCCTTGTTGTCTAATGGTGTCAAATGTCTTTTAAATGGCTAAAAAGGTAAATGAATTATTAACATATTATTAATGAAACCAAAGGTGAAAGTGTTCATCTTTTATTTTCTTTTGTTTTGACCGAAACTAGTAAGAAAAAGAAGGTTTTAAAGATTTGCATTTTCGGCCATTTCAAGCTTGAATTAAGGTATGATTTTGAGTTGGACTTTGATGGTTTTTATGTTTTTGAGATTGTTGCTTAGTCTACTATCAAGCCCATGTCTCAATTTGATGAATTGATGTTGTTCATGAGAAACGCCATTGATGTTATGTTGAGCTTTGTGATGATTTATGGTGTTAAATGAAAGATTTGAGCTAGATGAACATAATTTGTTCTTGAATTTTTGATGAATTTAGCTAATTATGGCTAAATTAAGAAAATAATAATTTGAAGGGCTAAATGCAAATTTGATGGAAAATATGGGCTTGTATGATATATATATGCATTCGGCTAAGCTTGGATGTGTGATGATTTTGTGAATTTGATGTTTTGAGAAAAATGGACTAAATTGATAAATTATGCAAATAGTATTTTGAAAAAGTTTCTGAAAATTGAGCTTGCTGGTTGCAAATAGCTCTATCTATTTTTGAAAATATATTCGGTGGTAGAATTTGTCTACATTTGTTATATAGACATATTCTAAACATTTTATTAATAATAGGACTGTTTGTTCCCTTATTAATAAAATATTGGAATATATCAAGAAGATTATTTATCTCCTTAATATCTGTATATTCGACTAGGATTTCATCCCAATCTCTGTATAAAACAGATTTAAGTAATAAATCATGAGCAAGTAGAATATTTAAAATTAATAGAAGAACTTTATGAAAAACATAAAGATCTATTTACTAAGTATAATTATCACTATATGTTAAATTATGATACTACCGAAAGTAGTGATAGTTCTAAAAGTTCTAATAATTCTGATGTAGATATTAATATCACTAGTCATAATTCTGATGAAGAAAACACTTCAACAGAAGAGGATGAAAATATAGAAATTCCTGAATCCATGGATACTGAACAAGCAAATCCATATGATTATGAACTACCTAAACCTAGGGAAATTGATAAACATGATCCTTTTTTGTAAAAACATAGAATATTGGAAAAACCAATATTTACCTATAGAATTAAAACCGGTACATTATCCTAATAAATTAGATAAAATATCTAAAGATACAAAAGTCAAAGAAGAACCAATAATTCAACAAATGAAACTTGGAAAAAAGGATATTATAACATTTTCACATTTCCAACCCAGGAAATATTATACTAGAAAAACCAATAATTCAACAAATGAAACTTGGAAAAAAGGATATTATAACATTTTCACATTTCCAACCCAGGAAATATTATACTTACATTGAAATCACATTTCAGTTTAGAGAATATAATTCATATTCTTTAAATGCTTTATTGATATCAGAGAGCTACAACTAGTAGTCAGAGATAAAATGCTATTCCACCAGAAAAATGGGAACTTATGAGAAATCCAATAAGAGCTGTTGGAGTAGATGGAAATGAAACTTTAATCCTTTTTAAGGCAAAAAATATACCGATCTATATAAATAATGTAAGATTTGTGATACCTAAAATATTATGTTTTCATGAAATGCATGGAGATATATTATTAGGTAATAATTTTATATATCAACATTTACCATTTTCTATTGATAAAAACTTTATTATATTAACTACTGAAAATACTTCAGTAGAAATACCTTTGGTAGAAAATCACAAATTTATTTGTGATCAAGACTTTACACCACCTAGGAAAGAATAGATTAAACAACTTGAAACAAATCATTGGTTGTTTAAAATATTAGAAAATAATATTAGTGAAGAACCATTAAAATTATGGAAAAATAGTCCTAGATATTGTACCATTAAATTAGAAAATCCTAATAAAATTATTAGAGTAAAACCTATGATATATACTAAACAAGATATAGATGAATTTGAAATACAAATAAAAGAATTATTAGAAAAAGGATTAATAGAAGAAACTACTAGTCTACATTCCAGTCCTGCTTTTATGGTAAGAAACCATGCAGAAATAAAAAGAGGAAAAGCTAGGATGGTTATTAACTATAAAATATTAAATCAAAATACTATTTTTGATGGCTATTTTATTCCAAGAAAGGAAGTTTTAATAAATCAAGCTAAACAAGCAAAATATTTTAGTAAGTTTGACTGTAAATCTGGCTTCTGGCAAATCATGTTAACAGAAGAATCCAGACCATTAACAGCTTTTAGTGCACCTAATGGACATTACCAATGGAGAGTAATGCCATTTGGATTATGTAACAACTCTTCCAAAGATGGATGGACTCTATATTTAAAAAATATAAAAAATTTTGTGTTGTTTATATAGATGATATTTTAATATTCTCTGATACATTAGAAAATCACAGAAAATATTTAAACATTATATCTAGAGAATTTATAAAACATGGAATTATATTAAGTCCTAAGAAAATTGAAATAGAAAAAACTGAAATAGAATTCTTAGGATTAATATTATCTGCCGATGGTCTTAAACTCCAAGATCATATTATTATAAAAATAAAAGAATTTCCTGAAAATATTGTTGATAAGAAACAACTTCAACAATTTTTAGGAATTGTTAATTATGGATGAAATTTCTTTCCTAACTTATCTAAAAAATTAGATGAGTTATATGAAAAACTAAAAAAGGACAAACCCTTTGAATGGTCTAAAAAAGATTCAGATATTATAAAACATATAAAATCTGAAATAAATTATATTCCTAAGGTTTATTTACCTAAACAAGGTGATAAATTAATTCTAGAAACAGATGCCTCAGAAAAAAATTGGGAATGTGTATTAAAAGCTAAAACAATAGCGAATAAAGAATTAATTTGTGGATATAGCTCAGGAAAATTCAAACCGAATGAAATAAATTATGCTATATATGAAAAAGAATTATTAGCAACAAAAAAGGGAATAAAAAATTTCCTAATATATTTAGCACCTGAACATTTTATTATAAAAATTGATAATCAAGCTTTAAACAATTTCCAACTAATAAAAGCTTAGAAACTGTACCTCGTAGAATTTGATGGTATAACGAATTATGCCAATTTAATTTTGAAGTTATTTATATTAAAGGTACTAATAATATGATTGCTGATTTTCTTAGCAGGCCTTATGGATAGAGGTAAAAAACCTCTAGAAAATATGGGAGAATGGACAACTGTCCATAAAAAACCCAACAAGGGAAAAACAATGAATCCTAAACAAGGATTTATTCCTACACAAGTACCATTTTATCCTAATCAAGGATATTATGTACCATATCCTATGGTAAACCAACCATTTGGAACACAATCACCAACCCAGGTGAGTTATTATGAATGGTCTCAAGATCCATATTCAAAGATATCAAAAAGTTATGTTTGAAATTATAAAGAAAACCAAGAATTTGTTGAAAAAACAACAAAATTTCAATTTTTAAAATAAAGGATTTTTATAATCCAGGTTTACCTTTAGAATATTATAATTTTATAAACAAAATATGGAAAACCCATATTACTGATCAAAGAGCAAACTTTAGAAGAGCTCTTACATAGTTTTTAGAATTCTTAGTTGAAAAAACAACTAAGGAAAAAGAAGCTCATGATTTATTACTTAAATCTGTTTTATACAAAGATTGGGATGAAATCCTAAGTCGAATATACAGATATTAAGGAGATAAATAATCCTCTTGATATATTCCAATATTTTATTAATAAGGGAACAAACAGTCCTATTATTAATAAAATGTTTAGAATATGTCTATATAACAAATGTAGACAAATTCTACCACCGGATATATTTTCAAAAATAGATGCAACCAGCACGCTCAATTTTCAGAAACTTTTTCAAAATACTATTTGCAAGCCTATGTTTTTACTAATGATATAGGAGAACAATTTCCTACTATCAAATTTAGGCTTAATCATGAACCATTTGATATAACCAGTATTGAATGGGGATTTGTTAAAGAAATAACAGTCCAAGATCTTTCTTTTCATTTATTAAAAGATTTTCCTGCTATAGTAAAATCTAGATTAACAAATTTTGTTGATTTAGATGATTTTGTCTATTATTTTCATATAGAAATATGTAGTCTTATTGGTATTGCTGAAAAGGAAAAATTTTATCAGCCATATCAAATTTGGAATATTCGTACTTTGTTTTCAGGAAAGGCCCTTTCAGCAGTAGAAGAAGACCGACAAAAATTGTCAAAAACCATTGACAATTGTTATAATAATTTTACCAATTATCAAATCCAAGCCGGAATTGATATGATAACCATGGCCGAACATCTTCTTCACCAAGAAACTTATTTGTTCTGAACCGATGGTAAAAGAATTTTAGCATATGACACCGGAAGAACCCAGGAAGAGAGAAACAGAGAAGCTGTTCAGTTATTAAAAAAGATAGCTGACATGGAGATAGATGATTATCCGTTAGCAGCGGAGATCAAAGACACGTGGGAAAGTTGGAATACACCAGTTCCTTCACCAGAGTCATTACACCTTGATGAAATCGAGGAGATCAATCTGAGAAATATCCAAGAAGGATAAAGACAAATCCAAAAAAAGAGATATTTAATTATTGGATGTGACAATCCATCACCATCCATATCCATAAATAGAAGATGATGCAAGCAATGATGTAAGAAGTCATCAATGATGCAATCAATGATGCAAGCAGCAATTATTGCAAGAAATTTTGTCAGATTTAGAAGGCTACGTGGAATCAACTATCGAGCCGATAATAAAGTCATCCTTATCAGGATACTGTGCGAACTTTAATTGTAAATTAATTAGAGTTTAGAATTTATACTATAAATAGGAATTGTTGTAGCCTAAACAAGGCATCTTGCTTGGGTTAGAAAAATCACTTTCCATAGAAATTGGCAATATACAAACTCTCTTGTATACTTGCTTTCTTTAGAAAACCCTTGTAAACGATCTATTCTAAATTATCTACTATCTTCTCTTGTTAAATAAAATCTACGATATTTATAATAGCCTTCCGCTTGTGCATATATCCCTCCCTCGATCTATTGTAAATTATCTACTATCTTCTCTTGTTAAATAAAATCTACGATATTAATAATAGCCTTCCGCTTGTGCATATATCCCTTCCTCGCCCCTGTACTTGGTATCAGAGGAACCCCGGAGTAACGATTTCTGGAGTTCTAATATCATAGTTAGCATTGTAAGTTTCTATCTTTTATCTTCAATTCTGTTTGTTTCGTTGTTGTTTATCTCAAAACCCATATATCTGTCGTTCTGTCTTCTTGTTGCCGTTAATTCTGAGTGGGACGTTGTAGGCGTTTGTGAAGACGTTAAAGACATAGAAGGTTTTAGGTACCAGAGATAAAAAAACATGGAAGAAATAGATTGTATGTATAAAGATAAAACTTGTAATCATACTATGCATAATGACTCTAAGAATGAAAATAATGTTTCGGCTCTTAGTAAAGGTATCAATAGCTTAATAGATATGACATCTATATATTTTAATAAACTATATACTAAAGTTAGTAAAATAGAAGAAAAAGTAGATAATATGGGAGAAGTAACAGATTTAGATTTAAATAACAAATCTAAAGAATTACTATCTGATGTTAATAATAAATTAGATCAAGTTATTAATAATAAAAATATTGAATCAGACTTAGATTTAGGACCTTTATATTATGGTAATAGTAATGTTATTTTAGCTTTACCAGATGAAGATGAATCTTTGGATGAATCTTCTAACTATAATAAAAAAGAAAAAGAAAACAAAAAAGAGAAAAAATTAAAAAACAAGAAAAATATGACTTTGAATCTTATAAGACTTTAATAGAACATTGGAAAACCAATTTTCTAAAACAGGAAGATAAATATGAGCAAGTAGAATATTTAAAATTAATAGAAGAACTTTATGAAAAACATAAAGACTTATTTACTAAGTATAATTATCACTATATGTTAAATAATGATATTACTGATAATAGTAATAGTTCTAATAAAAGTAGTAGTAATTCTGATAATTCTGATGTAGATATTAATGTTACTAATCATAATTCTAATGAAGAAAACACTTCAACAGAAGAGGATGAAAATATAAAAATTCCTGAACCCATGGATACTGAACAAACAGATCCATATGATTATGAAATACCGAAACCTAGGGAAATTGATAAACAAGATCCTTATGGTAAAAGAAAAATAGACTCAGACCTTCAAACAGATGATAATCTGAGAGCTATTAATAAAAATTATGAAAATGTTGAAAATACAACAAGAATATTAGGTAATAAAATAGAAAATATAGCCACTAATGATATAAAACTGGAAACTCCAGGAGAATCTAGTCAGCACATACCTATACCTTATAAGGTAGATGATTTAAATAAAAGAAATGTTGCTCAAGGAGGAATATATTTAGACTTAAATAATGTTCCTTTATCAGACTATGAAAAAACAATAGATGATTGGGCACAATCTATGACTATTTTTGTAAACAACAACAGTACTGAAACACCCCAAACCCGGCACACGAGCTTGGACCGGATCTGGTATGTTCCTCAAGTAAACCGGTTCAAAGTTCTTTTGTTACTTTGGGAAAATAGTGTGTTTTGAAAGAAATATTGTTTTGGGTTGGGCTCGAGTAGAAAACAAAATCGTTTTATAATGAAACCCTTTTAAATTTTAGGTGATAAAATATATACAATACATTTAAAGTAAATTACTTAATCTTTAACTTAATAAAAATTTCGTAACATAATAAATAAAAACAGAAATAAAATAGTGTACTATGGCCTTATGGCCTTATTACATCAAGTAAATCCAAATAATTCGAGTACTTAAAAATTAATAGTCTATAAAAATAAAAACTTCATGTTGAGCATGGCCACCACAAGTTCTCCGCCGTCCCGGTCCATTCTTTGTTCATCATCACAAAACATGGTCCTCAACGGGGTGAGTCAACAGACTCAATGTGTACACAACACTAAATCATAATAGAATCAAGCATAACAAATATTACACATTCATATCATAGCATACAAATTATGATGCATTCCCAAACCCAAACCTAATAAGCCATCCGCTACACTCCTCGTACCAACCTCGCATGCAGTGGGGACTACTAAGTCGACCTTCCTTCCGCTACACTCCATATCGCGGTCTTAGGTCACCGCATTTGTGGTCTTAGGTCACCACATTCAGATATCGCGGTCTTAGGTCATCGCATTCAGATTCATCAGTGGTCTTAGGTCACCACATTCGATATACCACGGTCTTAGGTCACCGTGTTCGTGGTCTTAGGTCACCACATTCACTTTCCCTTTCAATAACCCATATGCCCCATTTTGTAATATGCATTAATATGCCAAAGTTCACATTCTTATTCTCATGTTACAAATAACATATTTCATATTCCTAGTAGGAGTAGGAAACGTACCTGAGTACTTTGTACCACATTATGGTACCTTAGCCATATTCACATTCTTAATATCACATATATTAATTAAACATAGCCATAAAACATATTATGAAATAGTGTGGGGTACACATCTGATTAGCTTAACGAATTCCTTGAAATCCCGAAAAACCGATCTATCGCTTTAGATCCTAAATCCCTACATTTGGCCACATTTAGTATTTTAGGAAAAAGCCTATTCGGCTAATTTAATCAAATCCCGAAGGATTATCGTATCCACTTTCTTACCTTGCTGCCGATTTGATAATTAATCAAATCCCGGAAACTTGTATTCTTCCCCTTTGAAATCGGCTAATCACTAGATCCCTTGAATCGGTTAGTTTTCGGCTTAAAACACATAAAAATAGATCTAACTACTAAAATAGGCCTTGTGAAACACCCCAAACCCGGGCCACGAGCCTGAACCGGATTTGGTATGTTCCTTAAGTAAACAGGTTTCAAAGTTCTTTTGTACTTTGGGAAAAATAGTGTGTTTTGAAAGAAATATTGTTTTGGATTGGGCTTGAGTTAAAAAAAAAAAACCCATTTATCTTATTTTAAAATCCAATTAATTAAGGTGACAAAACAATTAGGGTTTATTTTAAAGAATAAATTTTACTTAACTTTAATTGAAAATAATTCGTAACATAGTAATTAAAAATAAAAGTAAAGAAATGTAACTTATGGCCTTATTACATCAAGTAAAATCCCAAAATAAAATTCTAAAATACTTAAATAAAATTAAATTTCCATATTGAATAAAACTTCAAGTTTAACATGGCCATCCCTAAGCTTCTCGCCAACCCTAGGTCCATTATTGATCGTCCACAAAAATAGTCCCACAATGGGGTGAGTCAACAGACTCAATGTGTACACAACACTAAAATTCAATAGATCGAGCATGCATTTTCATATCAAATACTTATTCATATAATGATAAAAATGATGATGCAACCCAACCCAAACCTAATTGTCCATCCGCTACACACCCCGCACTGCGGTCTGCCACCGGGACTACTAAGTCAACCCTCCATCCGCTACACACCATCGGCGCGATCGTCAGCTGCGATCGACGTGCTCATCGCCCATATAAAATTTGTGGCATAGCCACCACATAATTGTGTCATGAGACACCACATTCAGATAATGTAACCGAAGTTACCACATTTAGATAATGTGACCGAAGTCACCACATTCAGATAATGTGACCGAAGTCACCACATTCAGATAGTGAGACCGAAGTCACCATATTCACTTCTCCTTTCTCGTATAACCCGAATGCCCCATATTATTCATATTATGCATATCATACTTAAATTCACATTCATGTCACTTTTCACATGTTAAATATAACATATTTCGTAATCCTAGTAGGAGTAGGAAACGTACCTGAGTACTTTGTACCATAACATGGTACATTAGCTACATTCTTATATTTTCATATTAGAACATATAACAAGTTTAAGCCATACATCGTATTAAAAGATAGTGTGGGGTACACACCTGATTCGCTTAGCAAATTCTTTGAGATCTCGAAATCTGATCTACCGCTTAGATCCTTAATCCCTACATTTGATTAATCACTTTAAAAAGCCATTCGGCCATAAATCCAAATCCTAGTAGGATTAGTATACTTAAACTTACCTTGTTTGCCGATTTGATTAATAATCAAATCCCAAAATTTGTAGTATTCCTTCCTTAAAAATCGACTAGCCACCAAATTATTTAACTAGGTCAGTTTCTGGCTTTTGAATAAATAGGAAATAATTCTAAATACCAAAAATAAGCCTTGGCTGAATACTTCATATGCTTACCTTGTGGATTTTAAATCCCGAATCTCACCGAATAACTAGGGAACATGTAACACCCCCAAACCCGGCCCACGAACCTTGACCGGATCTGGTTATGTCACTGCGGAAAGACGGTTGCAAAATCTTTGACTTTTAAATAAACATGAAAATTTTTTATTATACTTAAAACTTTGTTATTATAAAATAACCCATATTAAAACTTTGGTGTAAACATACATATACTTTGAATAAAAGATTGCTACAATTAAAATCATTTTCACATAGTAATTTATTTTAAGTAAAACATAATATAAAATAATATCAGAGATAGCAATAACAATAATAACAATAATAAGGCCCTTATTACAAAATAATTAATCCCAGTACTTCAAATTAAAATGCTTAAAATAAAAATATTTAAAACGTCTCCTGCATGGGCCACTTGTATTTACTCCAACCCGGTCCGATCATCCTGTTACCTGCGATGTTGGACAAATAATTGAGTGAGTCATACAGACTCAGTGTGTAATTAAACCATTGATATCCACCCACATGTTAGCCACAAATCAACCAAATTATCAAATGCAAACATGTAAATATAATCAGACATTACCACATCATGGGCTTGGCCCACATTCAAATTTTCTAGTACTGGGCTAGGCCCTTTTTCTCATCAATCCACTGGTCACTGGACTCACCCATTTCCACATATGTTCTCATAACATACCATATCCACATGTCGTATTGGGCTTGGCCCTTTTCCATATCATATCATAAACAAAACAATGCAACATGAAACCCAACCCAATCCTAAGGTTCATCCGCTCTGCACTTCTTATCCAAATTTACCACACACCGGGGACTATCGAGTCACCCTCTCCTTTTCCCTCCAAAAAGGCAACCAATCCTATCCACGATGTAGCACGTAGCTAACATCGACCACGATGGAGCACACAGCACCCATCAGCCACGATATGGCATAGAGCCGATATCAATCAAGGTAACCACGTGAACTTAATCGCAAAGAGTCCACAACGCGACCTCGGTCAATACCAATCCACGATGTAGCACAAAGTCGACATCAACTACGTGCTCAAGTACACTCGGTCCTTCTTTCATAACCCACCCATGCACATGTAACGTAATATAATCTTTGAGATGATGCGTGTGCATGATATTCACAAATATAGGCATACTCACATATTTAAAATCAATTATCACATATTAACAAATTTGCTACTTACACGTCATCGTCATACCCCTTAAGGGGTACCATTTTCACATTTAACTGCACTTGTTAGCAAACATATAACATAGGCAAATATCACGCAAATCCCGGAAATAGTGGGCTAACTACACACCTTATAACCTGAAGCTCTAAACCTTCGATCCTGATACTATCGCTCAACGAAACTACAGCTACTTGTCTATAGTTTTCCGCTGCTAGCCCACACCCCGGTGTGTCGCGAATCACGAGAGACACTTTTTTCTTGAACTTCGGGATAGGAGTTTTCCCTTTGCCCTCTTGACTGGCACTCGCATCCATCGACGACACTTAATCTGGATTAAACGATTAATCAACAAAGTCATAATCAACTAATAACAAAACTACATCATTTACTAACATCCTTACCGAATGAACTGAGATCCCGAAAGCTTCCTTTGCTTCTGTCGATTTGCCCTATAAACCATAGTCACCATTTGGTCAACCCATACACAACCAATGGCCTAAGGCCGAATACCAAAGAATCACTTACCTTCTTTTACCTGAATCCTGAAACGCCAATGGTCCTATGGTATTGCCGAAATCCCTTATCTGTCGAAATCCCAAGAGAATCCCTTTTAGCTCCATGGTGCTAGCTACAAACAAAACGAAACACATCACCATGGCCCTAGAGACATTCGGCCATACCCAAAAACTAAGGCTAACCACTCGGTTTCGGCCAATAAAACAAAGTACTCAAATCAACTATTAAGACCGAACACTTACCTTCCCTTAAACTGAATGGAGAAGAACTAGGAGAGGTCGCCCTTGTTGATATTCGTCCAACCACACTAGGCTATTAAGAGGAGATTTGGACAAAGGTGAGAGGAGATTCAACTAAAACATAAAGAAGAGAAAAGGAGAAGAGGCTATAGGTATTCGGCTTAGGCTAAATGGAAAAGGGTTAAGAGGTTTCGGCAATGGGGCTCAAATGAAGTTTCGGCCTAAGCAAAATAAATGGGACAAAGAAGAGGTTTTCTCTTGCTTACAACTTCGGCAAGAACAACTAGAGAAGAACAATTAAAATTCGGCACAAGAGAGGGAGATGAGAGAATGAACTTTTCAGCAAAAGCAACAAAAGGAGAAAAGAATTACCACAAGGGTGCTCCCCTATTTATAGAATTCGGCACTCCCTCCCCTTGAAGACTCCAAAATTCGGCCACCACCCACTAATTCAAACTAATTTGAATTAGTCCAACTCCTTAATTTACTCGTCTCAATCCATTCAAAATAGTTTGAATGGTTTCAACCATTATCTTCACTTACTCCAAATTATAATAATAATCCTATACTTAAAATAACTAAGTAGATAAATAAATAAATAAAAAAATAAAAGATAAGCTAATAATTATCTCCTCCTCCGGCCGAATTACAAACAAAATTAACTCAATCTCTATCCCAATTAAAGGTTCCATGTGCCGTCCAACACCTTACCAAACTGCTGCAAAATAAGAGTAAAAATAAAGCTCCCATTTGCAACTCCCTTGGTTCGAACCTGGAACCTACTGCTGCAGTCCTCTCCTCCAACGCCCCAGGCCATTCTGCCAACTTGACTTTCAAGTCAAAAACCCCCACAATTTAATTTTAAATCCTTCCTACTTCAGCCCATCACCGCATATAAAAACATAGAACGCAAAAATGCTACTCCAGCCACTCGAACCTGCGCCCTTCCTCTCTTCCAACTCCTAAGTGGCGCATGGGAGCCACTTTACCACTTAGACTTTCATGTCCATTAACCTAGCCATTTATTTTTAAGGCATACCTGGCCCAGTCCCCCAATTGACGCAAAATAAAACCAAGATGCTGCCTTGGCAGCTCGAACTTGAGACCTCCAAGCCCTATGAGGCATCACTTTCCCAAAGCCCCAAGTAGCGCCTCCATGCCACTCCACCAAAGACATTTTTGTGTCTTAGCCATCCAAATATTTCTCTTAAGACCCCCATAGCTAGCTCCCTCATTCTTTTAACACTAAAAATCCAAAATTTTCCAAAGTATTCCCCTTTCATCCGAGCATTCTTAAAACCTCTAAACACACCCAAGCACACCCAAAACCCTCCAACACTTGAATTATACCCAAACTGCATAGCCCCTAAACCAGGGTGTTACAATTCTACCCTCCTTAAAATAATTTTGTCCTCGAAATTACTTACTACCGAACACTCATAACTCGCTATTCTACGCCTCTACTGCGCACTCTGATCTTAGTAAATCTATCCTGCCTTCTAGACACAGTCTTAAAGTTCACATTCAGGGTTTCTACTCTAGACACAGTCTTAAAGTTCACATTCAGGGTTTCTACACTTTACTAGCCACACAAGCATGAACTAACATCACATTAACAAAACAATAAATGGTGTCCCAAACTAAGGAACATACCTGATATCAAGTCCTTGGCTGACTCGTATTTGATCTTTCAGCACTTCTGCCGATACCATTTCTTCCGTGGTTCGAACCTTGACCTCTCGTTGCTTGGGGACAATTCTTAACCAGGTGTGCCTTAGATCCACACGCATTCCTTACTATTTCCCCAACAATCCCCCAAGTGGGTTCTTCCATACTTAACACATGAACGATTCCGAATCTCATCAACTGGTGCACGTATAGAATTCCCGATCCTTGGTCTTTTCTGCACATTACCAAGCGATGCTGATGGTCCAAAACTTCTCTTATTCTCGTTCCTATTCTTCTCTCGGTTTTCCCTTATAGTCTTCTTAACCTCTTTAGCGATCCGAGCTTTTTCCATCAGAATGCAAAGTCCCTTTCTCTTTGTGGAGCGATCAACTCCCGCAACTCATCTCGCGGCCCATCTTCGAATCGAACACTCCTTTCATAATCCGTAGCCACTATCCCCTTGGCGTACTGACTCAGCCGCACAAATTCCGCCTCGTACTCCGCTATCGACTTACTTCCTTGTACCAGATTTAGAAACGCCTTCCTCTGTGAATCTAAGTAGCTTGCTCCAACGTACTTCCCTTCGAACTTTTCCTTAAAGTCTCCCCAATCCACTTGTTCTGCCGGGACACCTTGCCTGACAGTAAGCCACCATCGATAAGCCTCGTCCCGAAGCAGCGAAACAGCACCTTTCAGCTTTTCCTCTGGGGTACAATCTAAATCGTCCATGATTCTTTCGACTGCTTCTAGCCAATACTCCACTACGTTCGGAGCTACTCCAGATACCCCTCTAAAGATCTCAGCTCCGTTCGATCTAAGTCTCTCGGACACTGACTTCCGAGTTCCGTTTCCCATACCAGCTCTTGCCACTTGCTGTAGCACGCGTAACATAGCTCGTGATACTGCGTGCGTCGTCCCTCTGCTCGATCTTGATCTTCCGCGCGCCTACGATCAAGCGGCGGCACTTTCATTTCCGACCCTGGCGGACCCTACGCTCCGATGTCGCGAGACGACCATGTCCTCTAGAACTCATCTCTAGCGTCGCGATTTAATCTGATTAAACAGTTTTATGCATTAGAAATTTTGTTTCACTTGTTTATCCGCGAACAAATCTTATGAAAAGAAAGTTTCAGGAGTGGTTCTTTTGATCAATCAAAGGTTCGGTTCGAGTTTACTACTCTAATTCAAAGAATCCTATTCATTCATCAACACATTCACTCAGTGGTATCTACCACACACATTTACTATTCGGACATTTCTGCCCGTTTCTACCCCAGGGGTATTTCCGTCATTTTCTTACAGGGTATTTTTGTGATAAACCAGAGAAATTTTAAAACTTTAATAAACCAGGACATTTTGGAGTTTCCACAACGGGAGGGTATTTCTGAAAATTTATCAAATTAAAGATACAGTAGAATTTTGGAATCCAGGGGTAATTTGGTAATTTTGTCAATCAGGGGTAATTTTGTAAATTTTCAAATCAGGGTGTCTTGAATTTTCTCAGAACACTTTTGCAAGGTAGGGCAATTCTATTAAAATTGGGGTTAAACCGGAAATTTTCAAAAGTCAGGGGCATTTTAGTAATTTTCAACACAGGGGTATTTTTGTAAATTTCCCCCAAAGTCAGGGTATTTTAGTAAATTTCCAAATCTGGGTATCTTAACATTTTGCAAAAATAGAATTTTCTGATATTTTTGTAAAGTAAGTATATTTTAATAAAAGTCGAGGGTATTTTATTTTTTTTTTTTGTAATACAACACAGTGGCATTTTTGTAATTTTGAAATTGGAGATTTTGGAAAAATTTTCACAATAATCTTTTACTACAATTAAAAGGGTAATTTAGGGATTTTAAAACTAGGAATTTTATAAAACTGCACGACTAGTCCCTTTCGGGTTTTAATAATTGGTTTAGCCTATGACTGAGTCCTCTTGGTTAGGGTGAACGGAAGCTACGCACCAGGTAGGAATCCTGCGAAGAGGAGGTGAGTCACGAGGACTGCTTAAGTACCAAGCTCTTCCGAATCCAATCCTTGACATGCGCACAGGGGTTACCACACCTTAACTCGGCGACTTAGTCGTAGATTTGTTAATAGTCTTTAAGTCTTATGCATATGTTTGAGTAGACTAGTCCTAGGGTTTAATAGATCCTAGTTCACTACTCTACGAGCCCAACTAAGCCCATAACAGTTCATATAACAAATTACTTCACAAGTCTGAAGTACTTACCTGGTGGACTTCGGGTCGGAGGTACAGGTGCCATGCTAGAATACCTGAAATATTTCATAAAAACCCATATTTTTGAAAAGCCCATTTTGAAAACGTTTTTGGGCCCAAAACCCTCAAAGCCGAGTTTTGAACCGGGCTCTGATACCAAACTGTAACACCCCCAAATCTGGCCCACGAGCCTTGACCGGATCTGGTTATGTCACTGCGGAAAAACGGTTGCAAAATCTTTGACTTTTGAATAAACATGAAAATTTTTTATTATACTTAAAACTTTGTTATTATAAAATAACCCATATTAAAACTTTGGTGTAAACATACATATACTTTGAATAAAAGATTGCTACAATTAAAATCATTTTCACATAGTAATTTATTTTAAGTAAAACATAATATAAAATAATATCAGAGATAGCAATAACAATAATAACAATAATAAGGCCCTTATTACAAAATAATTAATCCCAATACTTCAAATTAAAATGCTTAAAAAAAATATTTAAAACGTCTCCTGCAGGGGCCACCTTGTATTTACTCCAACCCGGTCCGATCATCCTGTTATCTGCGATGTTGGACAAATAATTGAGTGAGTCATACAGACTCAGTGTGTAATTAAACCACTGATATCCACCCACATGTTAGCCACAAATCAACCCAATTATCAAATGCAAACATGTAAATATAATCAGACATTACCACATCATGGGCTTGGCAAACATTCAAATATTCCAGTACTGGGCTAGGCCCTTTTTCTCATCAATCCACTGGTCACCGGGCTGGCCCATTTCCACATATGTTCTCATAACATACCATATCCACATGTCGTATTGGGCTTGGCCCTTTTCCATATCATATCATAAACAAAACAATGCAACATGAAACCCAACCCAATCCTAAGGTTCATCCGCTACAGACCCCCTTATCCAGCCTACCACACACCAGGGGACTATCGAGTCACCATCTCCTTTTCCCTCCAAAAAGGCAACCAATGCCATCCACGATGTAGCACGTAGCTAACATCGACCACAATGGAGCACACAGCACCCATCAGCCATGATATGGCATAGAGCCGATATCAATCAAGGTAACCACGCGAACTTAATTGGAAAGAGTCCACAACGCGACCTCAGTCAGCGCCAATCCACGATGTAGCACAAAGCTAACATCAACCACGTACTCAAAGTATACCCGGTCCTTCTTTCATAACCCACCCACGCACATGTAACGTAATATAATGCTGAGATGATGCGTGTGCATGATATTCACAAATATAGGCATACTCACATATTTAAAATCAATTATCACATATTAACAAATTTGCTACTTACCTGGTCATCATCATACCCCTTAAGGGTACCATTTTCACATTTAACTACACTTGTTAGCAAACATATAACATAGGCAAATATCACGCAAATCCCGAAAACAGTGGGCTAGCTACACACCTTATAACCTGAAGCTCTAAACCTTCGATCCCGACACTATCGCTCAACGAAACTGCAGCTACTTGTCTATAGTTTTCCGCTGCCGCCCACGGCCCGTGTGTCGTGAATCTAACGAGACAGCTCTTTTCTTGAACTTCGGGATAGGAGTTTTCCCTTTGCCCTCTTGACTGGCACTCGCATCCATCGACGACACTTAATCTGGATTAAACGATTAATCAACGAAGTCATAATCAACTAATAACAAAACTACATCACTTACTAACATCCTTACCGAATGAACTGAGATCCCGAAAGCTTCCTTTGCTTCTGTCGATTTGCCCTATAAACCATAGTCACCATTTGGTCAACCCATACACAACCAATGGCCTAAGGCTGAATACCAAAGAATCACTTACCCTCTTTTACCTGAATCCTAAAACGCCAATGGTCCTATGGTATTGCCGAAATCCCTTATCTGTCGAAATCCCAAGAGAATCCCTTTTAGCTCCATGGTGCTAGCTACAAACAAAACGAAACACATCACCATGGCCCTAGAGACATTCGGCCATACCCAAAAACTAAGGCCAACCACTCGGTTTCGGCCACTAAAACAAAGTACTCAAATCAACTGTTAAGACCGAACACTTACCTTCCCTTAAACCGAATCGAGAAGAACTAGAAGAGGTCGCCCTTGCTGATATTCGTCCAACCTCATTAGGCTATTAAGAGGAGATTTCGAAAAGGGTGAGAGGAGATTCAGTTGAAACATAAAGAAGAGAAAAGGAGAAGAGGCTATGGGTATTCGGCTTAGGCTAAATGGAAAAGGGTTAAGAGGTTTCGGTAATGGGGCTCAAATGAAGTTTCAGCCTAAGCAAAATAAATAGGACAAAGAAGAGGTTTTCTCTTGCTTACAACTTCGGCAAGAACAACTAGAGAAGAACAATTAAAATTCGGCACAAGAGAGGGAGATGAGAGAATGAACTTTTTGGCAAAAGCAACAAAAGGAGAAAAGAATTACCACAAGGGTGCTCCCCTATTTATAGAATTCGGCACTCCCTCCCCTTGAAGACTCCAAAATTCGGCCACCACCCACTAATTCAAACTAATTTGAATTAGTCTAACTCCCTAATTTACTCGTCTCAATCCATTCAAAATAGTTTGAATGGTTTCAACCATTATCTTCACTTACTCCAAATTATAATAATAATCCTATACTTAAAATAACTAAGTAGATAAATAAATAAATAAATAAAATAAAAGATAAGCTAATAATTATCTCCTCCTCCAGCCGAATTACAAACAAAATTAACTCAATCTCTATCCCAATTGAAGGTTCCATGTGCCGTCCAACACCTTACCAAACTGCTGTAAAATAAGAGTAAAAATAAAACTCCCATTTTGCAACTCCCTTGGTTCGAACCTGGAACCTACTGCTGCAGCCCTCTCCTCCAACGCCCCAGGCCATTCTACCAACTTGACTTTCATGACAAAAACCCCCACCATTTAATTTTAAATCCTTCCTACTTCAGCCCATCACCGCATATAAAAACATAGAACGCAAAAATGCTGCTCCAGCCACTCGAACCTGCGCCCTTCCTCTCTTCCAACTCCTAAGTGGCGCATGGGAGCCACTTTACCACTTGGACTTTCATGTCCATTAACCTGGCCATTTATTTTTAAGGCATACCTAGCCCAGTCCGCCAATTGACGCAAAATAAAACCAAAATGCTGCCTTGGCAGCTCAAACTTGAGACCCCCAAGCACCATGAGGCGTCACTTTCCCAAAGCCCCAAGTAGCGCCTCTATGCCACTCCACCAAAGACATTTTTGTGTCTTAGCCATCCAAATATTTCTCTTAAGACCCCCATAGCCAGCTCCCTCCTTCTTTTAACACTAAAAATCCAAATTTTCCAAAGTATTCCCCTTTCATCCGAGTATTCTTAAAACCTCTAAACACACCCAAGCACACCCAAAACCCTCCAACACTTGAATTATACCCAAACTGTATAGCCCCTAAACCAGGGTGTTACAGAACACGTGGCCTATAGTGTACCTTTGGGAAAAGAACTTCTCCTTCCTTGTAAATCCTAAAAGATCTCTTCAAAGTTTCGACAACAAGACATTAATGGGGTTAGTCTTAGATTTCGGCAAATCTTAAAAGAAAAAGGATGAAACCGAATGAGACCTTACCCTTACTTGAAGAAATCGATTGCACCTTCACTTCAATCTTCAGAGATTCGGCTATGGCTAGATGATGATCTCACAACTTTCAGCTTTTGGAGGGATTAGAGAAGGAAGAATAAAGATGGAGGATTCGGCTAGAACACAAGGTATTTCAGCTTGGCAAAAATAAAAGAAGAAGAAGATTTGGTGAAGAGAATTCGGCAGAGGCTTTCAAAGAACAGAAAATAATGCAGAATGGCCTCTCTTTTCCTTTTATAGTCAGAATTACTAAGCTAGAGTCCCTTACTTGGCCACCACTCTTCTATTTTGATAGCTTTATCCCTTTAATTATCACTTTATTCAAATTAAAAGAATTTAATCCAACAATTATCTCTTCAAAATAATCCAAACTAAATCCTTTATTTATCCCCTTATTAGCTGAATTTTAAAGAGAATAAAACTCCTCCTTTTTTTTAAAGCTTGTGCCGTCCACCTCACTTCTTCTGGAAGTAAAAGAAAATTTCTTTTATTTGCCTCCCATGTGACTCGAACTCAGGCCCAACACCCTTGCATGTGGCGCCATTTCCATAGGCCCTAAGTGACATTTTCAGGCCACTTTTCCAAGCCTGTTTGTGTGTCAAATTTCACCAACTTTTTCTTTTAAGGCCCCCTTGCCTTAATTTCCTCTTTTAAACTTTAAAACTCGACATTTCTAAGTCATTTCTAAGTTTCCAAAAATTTTCGTTCGGCTCTGTAAACTTGACATTTCCTTACATTTCCAAGTTTCCAGAAATGTTCACTTCCCTCTTTTGAATCATTTCCTTACATTTCCAAGTTTCCAAAAATGTTCACTTTCCATTTTTAAACTTAACATTTCCATACATTTCCAGATTTCCAAAATGCTCACTTTCCTCTTTTGAAACTTAACATTTCTAAATCATTTCCTTACATTTCCAAGTCATTTCCCTGCATTTCCAAGACATTTCCTTTCATTTCCAACATTTCTAAAAATGCACTTTCTTTACATTTCCAAGGTTTCTAGAATTCACATAACACATTCATATCACAATAGACATGTTATTTCATAAAATTAAGTAAGAATGCACAAGCCCATTTTCATGTCCATAAACTCCTAAAAATTTTCCTTAAGGCCTCCTTCACCTAACTTCTCCTTTAAAAATAAAATTCCAATACTTTTCCAAGACTTCCTCCTACATCCTTGGATTCTCAAAACCCTTAAAACATGCTCAACCACACTTAAAGCCTACTAACACTTGAGTTATGCTCCAAACGCATAACCCCTAATCTAGGATGTTACACCTTGGCCGAATATTCATAGTCACTTACCTTAAGGATCTTAAATCCCAAAATTATCCCTTGGTTATAGCTTCTGTCAAAATCCCTAAAACCACATGTTAGATCAACTTCTAACCTTTAATCACAATCAATGGCCCTTGGCCGAATGTCAGATATGACTTACCTTGATGGTCAAATCCCGAAGATCTTTTCCTTTATAGTCGACTATAGCAAAAATCCCGAAAGAATCCTTCCAAATTTCGGTAAATAAGAATATTGATGGGATTAGTCCTAGATTTCGACAAATCTAAAAGAAAAGAATAGAAATCAAAACTTGTTCTTACCCTTTCTTGAAGAAATCGACAGCACCTATGCTTGAAGCCCCTCAAAGATTCGGCTTTTGATGGATTGGAAAGAAATGAAATTGGCTAATGGTGATATCTTAAATTTTCGGCTTTGGCTAAGAAAAAGAAGAAGAACAAATGCTCTAGGAAATTCGGCAGAGAGAAGGGTTGAGAGTAAGAATGATGAATGGCCCTCTTTTCCTTATATAGCCGAATTTACTAACTTAGAATCCCTTACTTGGCCATCACTCTTCTATTTTGATAGCTTTATCTCTTCAATTATCTCCTAAAATAAAAGATAATTCAGCAACTATCCTTACTTAGCCGAAATTATTAAACTCAAAGTCCCTTACTTGGCCATCACTTCTCCCTTATTTTCCTAATTAAAGAATAATTCCTCATTTATCTCTTAAAAATAATCTAAAATAAATCCATTATTTATCCTTTATTTATCCGCTATTTATCTCTTAAAAATAAAAGAATAAAGGCTCCTAAATTATAGCCTTGTGCCGTCCACCTCACTTCTTCTGGAAGCAAAATAAAATTTCTTTTATTTACTTTCCCTGTGACTCGAACTCAGGCCCAATCCCCTTGCATGTGGCGCCATTTCCAGAGGCCCTAAGTGGCATCTCCAGGCCACTTTTCCAAGCCTGTTTGCGTGTCAAATTTCACATACTTTTTCTCTTAAGGCCACTTTGCCTTAATTTCCTCTTTTAAACTTTAAACTTGACATTTCTAAAGCATTTCCTTACATTTCTAAGACATTTCCTTACATTTCCAAGACATTTTCTTACATTTCCAAGACAAGACATTTCCTTACATTTCCAAGTCATTTCCTTACATTTCCAAGACAAGACATTTCCTTCCATTTCCAAGTCATTTCCTTACATTTCCAGGACAAGACATTTCCTTCCATTTCCAAGTCATTTCCTTACATTTCCAAGACAAGACATTTCCTTCCATTTCCAAGTCATTTCCTTACATTTCCAAGACAAGACATTTCTTTACATTTCCAAGTCATTTCCTTACATTTCCAAGTTTCCAAAAATGTTCACCATACATTCATAACACATAAGACATGCCATTTCGTATAATTAAATCAAAAATGCATAGGCCCATTTCCAGGATGTTATAGTTCTACCCCCCTTAAAACTAATTTCGTCCTTGAAATTACTTACTAACGAATAATCGTACATCTTAACTCACCGCACTACGCTTATGCTGCGTACTCTGATCTTAATAGAACCATCATACTTCCTAGGCATAATCTCTAAGTTCACGTCCCATAGAACTCATTTCTAACGCCGCGATTTAATCTGATTAAAAAGTTTTATGCATCAGAATTTTGTTCCACTTATTAACCGCGAACAATTTTATGAAATAAAGATATTTAGAAGTAGTTCTTTCGATCACACAAAGTTTCAGTTCAAGTTCACTACTCTAATTTAGAGAATCACATTCACATTCCTCAATAGAGGCACATTCATTCATCAACATAGACACATTCATTCAGTGGTATCCACCACCCACATTCACTATTCGAACATTTCTGTCTGTTTCTATCCCAGGGATATTTTCGTCATTTTCCCTACAAGGGTATTTTGATAATAAATCGGGGTCAATTTAAAAATCTTTACAAATCAAAGGTATTTTCAAAATTTTTAAAACTCGTGGGTACTTCGAAAATTTTCTAAATCAAGGTATTGCAAAAATTTCGGAAATCAAGGTTATCTTGGTAATTTTGTAAGTCAGGGGTAATTCAGTAATTTTCCAAATCAGAGTATTTTAATATTTTGAAAAATAGAATTTTCTGATATTTTTGTAAGCTAAGAATATTTCAGCAAAAGTTGAGGGTAATATGAAAATTTTAGAAACCAGGGGCATTTTTGTAATTTCGCCACTAGGGGCATTTTGGTAATTTTTTTATGAATCGGAAATTTTTCAAAAAATTTTGTAAAAATAGTTCTCATAAATTAGAAAGGTAATTTTAAGAGTTTTAAAACTAGGGTTTTTATAAAAACACGGCTAGTTTCCTTTCGGGTTTTAGTTATTGTGTTTAGCCTGTGACTGAGTCCTCTTAGTTAGGGTGAACCAAAGCTATGCACCAGGTAGGATTCCTGCGAAGAGGAGGTGAGTCACTAGGGATCATAAAGTACTGTGCTCTTCCAGATCCAATCCTAGACATGCGCACAGGGGTTACCACACCCTAACTCGGCGACTTAGCCATAGGTTTGTTTAATTAGGCCTTAAGTCTTATGTAAATGTTGGGGAAAACTAGTCCTAGGGTTCAAATACTTACCATGCTAATCTACGTTCCATTCCATTTCTATCCTTCTACAGATCATTCAATAAATCACACAAATGGATAGAAGTACTTACCTGGTGGACTGCGGGTCAGAGACTTGGGTGCCATGCCAAAACCTGCTTATTTCAAAAAAAAATGTTTTCATAAAACTTATTTGGGCTCACTTTGAAAATGTTTTGGGCCTTAAACCTCAGGCCGAGAGTTTGAAACAGGCTCTGATACCAAATTGAAACACCCCAAACCCGGCCCACGAGCTTGGACCGGATCTGGTATGTTCCTCAAGTAAACCGGTTCAAAGTTCTTTTGTTACTTTGGGAAAATAGTGTGTTTTGAAAGAAATATTGTTTTGGGTTGGGCTCGAGTAGAAAACAAAATCATTTTATAATGAAACCCTTTTAAATTTTAGGTGATAAAACATATAGAATATATTTAAAGTAAATTACTTAATCTTTAACTTAATAAAAATTTCGTAACATAATAAATAAAAACAGAAACAAAATAGTTCACTATGGCCTTATGGCCTTATTACATCAAGTAAATCCAAATAATTCAGAGTACTTAAAAATTAATAGTCCATAAAAATAAAAACTTCATGTTGTGCATGGCCACCACAAGTTCTGCCGTCCCGGTCCATTACTGTTCATCACCTGAAACATGGTCCCTCAACGGGGTGAGTCAACAGACTCAATGTGTACACAACACTAAATCATAATAGAATCAGGCATAACAAATATTACACATTCATATCATAGCATATAAATTATGATGCATTCCCAAAACCAAACCTAATAAGCCATCCGCTACACTCCCCCATACCAACCTGTACATCGTGGGGACTACTAAGTCGACCCTCCTTCCGCTACACTCCATATCGCGGTCTTAGGTCACCGCATTTGTGGTCTTAGGTCACCACATTCAGATATCGCGGTCTTAAGCCACCGCATTCAGATTACTGTGGTCTTAGGTCACCACATTCAGATACCACGGTCTTATGTCACCGTGTTCGTGGTCTTAGGTCACCACATTCACTTCCCCTTTCAATAACCCATATGCCCCATTTTGTAATATGCATTAATATGCCAAAGTTCACATTCTTATTCTCATGTTACAAATAACATATTTCATATTCCTAGTAGGAGTAGGAAACGTACCTGAGTACTTTGTACCACATTATGGTACCTTAGCCATATTCACATTTTTAATATCACATATATTAATTAAACATAGCCATAAAATATATTATGAAATAGTGTGGTGTACACACCTGATTAGCTTAACGAATTCCTTGAAATCCCGAAAAACCAATCTATCGCTTTAGATCCTAAATCCCTACATTTGGCCACATTTAGTATTTTAGGAAAAAGCCTATTCGGCTAATTTAATTAAATCCCGAAGGATTATCGTATCCATTTTCTTACCTTGCTGTCGATTTGATAATTAATCAAATCCCGGAAACTTGTATTCTTCCCCTTTGAAATCGGCTAATCACTAGATCCCTTGAATCGGTTAGTTTTCGGCTTAAAACACATAAAAATAGATCTAACTACTAAAATAGGCCTTGGCCTTATATTCATAGTCACTTACCTTAAGGATCTTAAATCCCGAAATTATCCCTTGGTTATAGCTTCTGTCGAAATCCCTAAAACCACATGTTAGATCAACTTCTAACCTTTAATCACAATCAATGGCCCTTGGCCGAATGTCAGATATGACTTACCTTGATGGTCAAATCCCGAAGATCTTTTCCTTTATAGTCGACTATGGCAAAAATCCCGAAAGAATCCTTCCAAATTCTGGCAAATAAGAATATTGATGGGATTAGTCCTAGATTTCGATAAATCTAAAAGAAAAGAATAGTTCTTACCCTTTCTTGAAGAAATCGACAGCACCTATGCTTGAAGCCCCTCAAAGATTCGGCTTTTGATGGATTGGAAAGAAAAGAAATTGGCTAATGGTGATATCTTGAATTTTCAGCTTTGGCTAGCAAAAAGAAGAAGAACAAATGCTCTAGGAAATTCGGCAGAGAGAAGGGTTGAGAGTAAGAATGATGAATGGCCCTCTTTTCCTTATATAGTCGAATTTATTAACTTTGAATCCCTTACTTGGCCATCACTCTTCTATTTTGATAGCTTTATCTGTTTAATTATCTCCTAAAATAAAAGATAATTTAGCAACTATCCTTACTTAGCCGAAATTATTAAACTCAAAGTCCCTTACTTGGCCATCACTTCTCCTTTATTTTCCTAATTAAAGAATAATTCCTCATTTATCTCTTGAAAATAATCTAAAATAAATCCATTAATTATCCTTTATTTATCCACTATTTATCTCTTAAAAATAAAAGAATAAAGGCTCCTAAATTATAGCCTTGTGCCGTCCACCTCACTTCTTCTGGAAGCAAAATAAAATTTCTTTTATTTGCTTTCCCTATGACTCGAACTGAGGCCCAATCCCCTTGCATGTGGCGCCATTTCCGGAGGCCCTAAGTGGCATCTCCAGGCCACTTTTCCAAGCCTGTTTGCGTGTCAAATTTCACATACTTTTTCTCTTAAGGCCACTTTGCCTTAATTTCCTCTTTTACACTTTAAACTTGACATTTCTAAAGCATTTCCTTACATTTCTAAGACATTTCCTTACATTTCCAAGACATTTCCTTGCATTTCCAAGACAAGACATTTCCTTACATTTCCAAGACATTTCCTTACATTTCCAAGTCATTTCCTTACATTTCCAAGACAAGACATTTCCTTCCATTTCCAAGTCATTTCCTTACATTTCCAAGACAAGACATTTCCTTCCATTTCCAAGTCATTTCCTTACATTTCCAAGACAAGACATTTCCTTACATTTCCAAGTCATTTCCTTACATTTCCAAGTTTCCAAAAATGTTCACCATACATTCATAACACATAAGACATGCCATTTCGTATAATTAAATCAAAAATGCATAGACCCATTTCTAGGATGTTACAAGGACAGTTTGGTCAAAAGAAAAGTTTTTAAACTATTTTGTAGGAACTTTTCAAGGTGATGTTCTACAATTTCTCAGAAGATGGGAAGAATCTGAGAAAGGAAAAGAACAAAAGGGTCAACTTATTAATCAAATAAGTACCCTTAAAGATTTATTAAAAGGATTAACTTTAATTCTAAAAACAGAATTTTGTGGTTATACTAATAAAAAGGATCAAGATAGTCAATTAAGCTACATCTTGTCAAAATTAAAATTATGTGATATTAGATATTTAGAAGAATTTTCTAAAAAATTTCTTCATGAATATCAAAAGTTAAAAAATGATAGTATAGACTTTTGGAGAAACCAATATTTTCATAAATTACCACCACCTTGGGATGAAATTTGCATAAATAAATATGCTTCTTTCATAATAAAACATAGTAATGATAAGAATGCAGAAGTAGCAAATATAGATACTATAGGTAATAGAATTAATTTTGCTAAGGAAAGAATTATATTACATTGCTTACAGAGTAAAGCGGCTAAACAAGTCAAGAATAAATTAAGTCATAAATATTGTACAAAGCTGTTAGAAGGAGAATGGGAGTTTGGATGTAATTCTATACGTCCAAAAACCTATAAAAATCATAAAAAATATAGATTAGCTAGATGGAAACTAGGTAATAAAAATTATACTCATAATAATAAAAAGAAAAATTTTGTTAGAAGAAAAACTTCTAAAAATACTAAAAACAAATATGTAAATGTTTTATTTGTGATGAATAAGGTCATATAGTAACAAATTGCCCTAACAAAGGCAAAAATGCTAGGAAAATGATTAAAAATCTTGAAGAACAATATTTAGAAATATGTTTTAGTTAGGAAATAAATCCTACTGAAATATTATATGAGTTAATATCGAAATGCAGTCCGATCTGATTACGATGAATATATCTTTATGTTAGGAAGTAGTTCTAAAAATAAGTTAGAAGAAATTCCTAATTCTGAATGTAACATCCTAGATTAGGGGTTATGCGCTTGGAGCATAACTCAAGTATTAGTAGGCTTTAAGTGTGTTTGGTGATGTTTTAGGAGTTTTTAGAACCCAAGGATGAAGGGGAAAACTTTGGGAAAATGTTGGATTTTAAGTATAAAAGGGGGAGCTGGGTGAAGGAGGCCTTAAGGAAAAATGTGGGAGTTTTTGGACATGAAAAGGGGCTTGGTAAAGTGGCTTAAGGACGCCACTTAAGGCTTGGGCAAATGACGCCTGAGCAGGGGGAGGTTCGAGTGCAGGTGATGGCATAGGAGTGTTTTATTTTTCTTTTTTGCGTCAACAAGTGAAATTGGGCTAGGAAGGCCTTAAAAATAAATGGCAAGGTTTACGGACATGAAAGTCGGAGTGGTAAAGTGGCTTGGGGCCGCCACTTGAGGCGCTATATGCGGCTTGCGACAACAAGGGCCTTGGTTCGAATCCCGTTGGCGGCATGGGCGTGTTTTTATTTTTGCTTTGGCGTTAGGACAAGGGGGAGCTTGGGAAAGAGGTGTTAAAAGAAGTTCAGGGTGAATTATATCACAAAGAGGCGTCTTGGCGAGTGGCTAGGGCGTTATATGCAAGATGAAGCTCCAGCAGGTCTTGAGTTCGAGGAGTGGGAGCAGCAGTTGGGTGTTTTAATTTTGGTTTTTGGCGCCAGGGAAGAAGGAAGCAATGGACGGCAATTGGACTTGTAATTGAAAGAGGATTAAGTTTTTTTTATCCTTTTAAAATTCGGCTGGAGTAAGGATAATTGTTGGATTTATTTTTGTTATTTGTTTATTTTGAATAGGTAGAGATAATGGTGGTATTATTTATTCTAGATAATAGAGGTGTTATTTTATTCAAATGTGGAGATAAGAGATAAAGAGGAGATAGAGTTTTTATTTTATTTGAATAGGTGATTAAGGGATAAAGATTGGCTTAATTCAATTATTTTTTTTTTTGAATGAGTTTGGGAGAGGAAAGTAGGTGCCGAAATTCCTTTTTAATTTAGCATTCATCTTTTTCTCCCTTTTAGTTGCTCTGCCAAATTTCTTCCCACTTTCTTCTCTTCTCCTTTATTTTCTTTCAACCTCAATTCCTTCCTATTTCTTTGAAAGTCGAATGCCCTTGGCATTGAAAGTTATAGCCGAAACTTTGCTACCATTGTTCTCCATCTTTTTGTTAGAATCTCAAAGGTTAGTCTTTCTTCTTATTCATTGAAGCCGAACCCCTATATTGGTAGCCATAGCCGAATCTCTTAGGGGCTGTCGACTTTTCTCTTGTAGTTTCTCCAAGCGGCATAGTGGTAAGTATTTCTTCTTTAAAGCAATCGGTTTGTTTCTTCTCTTTTGGGATGGCCGAATGTTCTCTTTTGGGATGGCCGATTTTAACAAGTGACATATAGGGATTTTGACAGTTTCAAAGGATAGGAGTGGCTTTACGGGATTTCAATTTGCTTTGGTAAGTGATAATGAAGATTCGGCCTAGGGCCATATTTTGGTTATGGGTGCGATTAGTCCTTCGGGATTATTAGTTTAGCCGAATAAGGCTTTTTGATACTAACCTAGAGTGGACAAATGTAGGAGCAGTACGGGAATACGTTTCGGGATTTTGTGATATCGCATAGATTCGGGATTTCTCCTTAGATCTTCGGTTAAGCAAGTGTATAAAACTCTTACACACTTTATTAGTTGGCATTGCTTATTATGTTACCGTTAACTATTGTGATAGTTTTGCCTTGTGGGCATGAGCATGGATTCTGGGTAAGTCTCTTGTGACTTTAAATATGTATTATGAATGACATGATGGGTAACATGCTATGCCATGACTTATATGCATGGTTTATGATAATATGTTAAGCATGTTATGAGCATGTTGGTAATGGGATTGAAGAGAGGAGGGGAATATTCTCTATGGACTGTCACCAGTGGTTTTGACCACGCCGTTGATATAAATTGTGACTAAGCCCCAGTGGTTTGGTACCACCAGTGGTTTTGACCACATATTGATACTTGTGACCTATGGTCATCAGTGGTTTTGACCACTATTTGTGACTCCGGTCACCAGTGGTTTTGACCACACGGGGTAGTTAAAGGAGTATGGATGGCTAGTTTTGGGTTGCATGTTTTGCATGTCATATTAATATCTTGTGTATGAGTTTGCACTTTCGGGTTGGTGATTTATACACTGAGTTGTGGTGACTCACCCCTTCCCATATCATTTTGCAGATGAGTAGATCGCGGAGATGGAACCGGAGAGGACTCGAGGCGGCCATGCTTGTTCCTTGGATTTAAAATTTTATTTAGCACAGATAAAGTTTATTATTTACTAAATTTTGGTTTGGGTTGTAATAAGGCCGCTAGTTATTATTTTGGATGTTCAAGTAGTTGTTTTTACTTTACTTCTACTATACAACAAATGATTTTTATGAATTGTTAAATAAATCGGTTAAAAGTAACGTTTCCCAAAATAGGTAACTTTTACGAGTTTTCAAAGATGTTACCATCGGGTAGCAAAATTCACCAAATTAACTATAACTCCGATGTTTCTAAAAATGGTCAGATGTTTTCAAAGGAAAAAGAGTTTTCAACTCAACCATGTTTATAAAATCAATCCCATCTGAGTTTTAATAGACACCGTTTTATAACCTCAACAAGTTTTCAGATTTTCACCGATTAATCAACCTGTTTTTACTCTGTGACATACCAGATCCGGTCAGGGCTCATGGGCCGGGTTTGGGGTGTTACACTGAACATCAGGATATTAAATTAGGAAATCTAATAGGAGAAGAAACAGACTTTTCTGATGATATAACAGAAAAGATTATTAAAAATCATATTTCTAAAGAAGAAATATATAAAATATCTAAGTTTAAAATTTGGTCACAAAGACACATAGAAAAAATTAGTGGTAACACAGTCGCTAAGGAAACTAAAGGTGGATTAACAGAAATCCCATTATTTACCAAAGAAAATATAAAACGTATTAGGAAAAAATATCCTCAAGTCAGATATATACATTTAGGAGTCATTATGATAACAATTAGAGCTTTATTCAGAAGAGGTCATGATGTTCCTATTTTAGCAGTATTGTTAGACAAAAGATTTGAAAATCCAATAAAAGCACTTATTGGAGGAATTCAGTCTAATTTAGATACAGGAGTTATAGGATTTAAAGTTAAAGCAAATTACTTTATATCCATAACAGACCCTCTAATAGAAGAGTGTCTATGTCTTAGAATTCAGACAAAAAATTCTGATATTAGTGATTTATCAGAAGATTTAGCAATAAGCTGGACTTCTATTAATGAATACACTAATACAGCAGAAGTGGAAATAAAAGAAATAAATAATAAAATAATTGAGCTTTTTGAGCCCAATAAGTTTACTACAGAAATACAACCAAAATTTTTACATTTAAAAGATCTATCAATTCCAAAAGACTGGATGATAGAAAAGACTAATAATGCTAGTACTTCTAAACCAGTAAGTACTATAGAATATATGTCATCTGGAGATAAGTTATATTTTAAGAATAATCTGATAACCAATACAGATTATAATTTAGTATTACCTTCTAGTTCTCAACCAGAGGAAGATGAAGATAATATAAGTACTTCTACACCAATAGGTATGAAAACAGTTCATATTCCTATTTTTCCTACTACACCTAGTAGAAATTCTAGAAACACTAGAATGGAAGATATACATTATTCCATAGAAGATATTACAAATTTCAATACATATATTGAAATTAAATTACATGGTAAAGATTATAAAAAATATTCTTTACATGCTTTATTAGATACAGGTGCTACAACCAGTAATTGTAAAAAGAATGCCATTCCTGAAGAATACTGGAAACCTGTAAAAAAGACAATAAATATAATGGAATAAATGGTAATAAAACTACTGTTTATTATAAAGCAAAAAATATACCGATCTACATAAATAATGTTAGATTTATAATTCCAAAAATATTATGTTTCCCTGAAATGAATGGAGATATTTTATTAGGAAATAATTTTATAAATTAATATTTACCATTTACTATTAATAAAAAATCGGTTAGGTTATTTATAGAAAACACTTCTATAGAAATACCCTTAGTAGAAAATCCTAAATTTATTTTTATTAATGATTGCTGATTTTCTTAGCAGGTCTTATGGATAGAGGTAAAAAACCTTTAGAAATAGCTGGAGAATGGATAACTGTCCATAAAAAACCCAATAAGGGAAAAACAATGAGTCCTAAACAAGGATTTATTCCTGCACAAGTACCATTTTATCCTAATCAAGGATATTATGTACCATATCCTATGGTAAACCAACCATTTGGAACACAATCACCAACCTAGGTGAGTTATTATGAATGGTCTCAAGATCCATATTCAAGATATCAAAAAAGTTATCTTTGAAATTATAAAAGAAACCGAGAATTTGTTGAAAAAACAACAAAATTCTAAATTTTCTCAAATAAAGGATTTTTATAATCCAGTTTACCTTTAGAATATTATAATTTTATAAACAAAATATGGAAAACCCATATTATTGATCAAAGAGTCGACTTTAAAAGAGCTCTTACACAATTTTCCCGAATTCTTAGTTGAAAAAACAACTAAGGAAAAAGAAGCTCATGATTTATTACTTAAATCTGCTTTTATACAGAGATTGGGATGAAATCCTAGTCGAATATACTGAGATATTAAGGAGATAAATAATCTTCTTGATATATTCCAATATTTTATTAATAAGGAACAAACAAATCCTATTATTAATAAAATGTTTAGAATATGTCTATATAACAAATGTAGACAAATTCTACCACCTGATATATTTTCAAAAATAGATAGAGCTATTTGCAACCAAAGAAGCTCAATTTTGTAAACTTTTTCAAAATACTATTTGCAAGCCTATGTTTTTACTAATGACATAGGAGAACAATTTCCTACTATCAAATTTAGGCTTAATCATGAACCATTTGATATAACCCGATATTGAATGGGGATTTGTTAAAGAAACAACAAATCCAAAATCTTTCTTTTCATTTATTAAAAGATTTTCCTGCTATAGTAAAATCTAGATTAACAAATTTTGTTGATTTAGATGATTTTGTCTATTATTTTCATATAGAAATATGTAGTCTTATTGGTATTGCTTTGAACAAGAAAAATTTTATCACCATATCAAATTTGGAATATTCGTACTTTTGTTTTCGGGAAAAGCCCTTTCAAAGAGATGAGAAGAAGACCGCAAAAAAAATTGTCAAAAAAAATTGATAATTGTTATAATAATTTTACCAATTATCAAATCCAAGCCGGAATTGATATGATAACCATGGCCGAACATCTTTTTCACCAAGAAACTTATTTGTTCTGGACCGATGGTAAAAGAATTTTAGCATATGACACCGAAGAACCAGGAAGACAGAAAAAGCAGGAAGGCGTTTCGTTATTAAAAAGATAGCTGACATGGAGATAGATGATTATCCGTTAGTAGCGGAGATCAAAGACACGTGGGAAAGCTGGAATACAGAAGTTCCTTCACCAGAGTCATTACACCTTGATGAAATCGAGGAGATGAATTTGAGAAATATCCAAAAAGGATAAAGACAAATCCAAAAAAAGGAGATATTTAATTATTGAATGTGACAGTCCATCACCATCCATATCCATAAATAGAAGATGATGCAAGCAATGATGTAAGAAGTTATCAATGATGCAAGTAATGATGCAAGCAGCAATAATTGCAAGAAATTTTGTCAGCTTTAGATCAAGAACAGAGGAAAACAGATTTAGATCGTGGGAAAGCGAAAGTAACCGAGTAGTCATTTCCATTCCGTTAAATCGAATCCGAGGTAAATCATTCTACAAATAAACAAATTCGTATTGAATTATGTATGTTCTTATGACTATTGTTATCGATGAATATTCATGATATGAACTGTTCATGAATTCTGAGATAAGGATTACTTAGTGACAATGTCCAAGAAGTCCCATATTAACCTAGGAATAGATAGGATTAACTATGTCATGACATAGGTATTTGTTCTGTTTTTATCATGTAAGACCACGTCTGGGACATTGGCATTGATTTGAGATTTCGTGTAAGACCACGTCTGAGACATTGGCATCGATATGATCTTTACGTATAAGATCATGTTTGTGACATCGGCATCGTATTGATTCGTGTAAGACCTTTTCTGGGACAATGGCATCGATATCTGAGTGCATATAAGACCTCGTCTGGGACGTTGGCATTGTACAACTATTCTGAGCTTTTTTAGTATCCAACTAGATTCCTTACGATTCAACGGGCGAGTCTATGATACGAATGGATATGTAAATAGTGAATCTGTTTCAGGTACGTTGATTTATACACTAAGTGTGTATATAAGGTAAGTATCTATGTGATCTTACTATGATGATTATGTATATTGGGATGACATTATGACATGTGAAAATAAGCATGAAAGAACTTTGTATGTATAAGACTTTTGAATTGATGAATGTGGCAAATATGGCCAAGTACATGGACCAAAGCATATATGTGATAATTTGCTAAGTAATTAAGATGTGCCAATGTACTTATGTGCATATATGCCTTTTATGTTAAGTTTATCTGTATTATGACTTACTAAGCTTTTGGCAAGCTTACTCTGTGTGTGTGTTTTCTCTATTTTATAAGTCGTCAAAGCTACAGAAGGCTCGGGACCGTCAAGAATCATCATCACACTACTAAACTCATTTTGGTACATTTTGGAAATGTATATAGCTATATATGGCATGTATAGGCTAGTATTTGATATAAGTTTGTTATATGAACTTAGCCATGGGATTTGGCTAGTTGTGAGTTGAGAATTTGCTTGGATGAATACGATATGTGAAGTATGTTTTTGGCATGGTTAGTTGATATATGAAATGGTCAAGTTTTGATTAAGCAAATGAATGATTTATACTTGTGATGAGATGAATTTTAGTCTTGTAATTTGGATGGTTATTTTGGTATGTTCTTGGTTGCCAAATAGGCATGAGATGTCTTGGTGATTTTGCTTGTAGGTAAGACCCATGTGGGTGGCATTTTGGCCTTGCAAATGGCCTATTTTGCCACACAGTTGTGGCACACGGGTGTGCCTAGTGACCGTGGGACAAAGTCAGTAGCTAGAACAAGAGTACACAGCCTTGGCACATGGACGTGCCTAGTAGCCGTGTGGTTTTCAACAGGATCGACCACGGCCAAAGTACACAGGCGTGCTTGGTGGCCGTGAAGCAAAGTCAGTTTCGACCACAGGGAGGACACACGGGTGTGTCTAGCAGCCGTGGGAGGCACACGGCCTACCCACACGAGCGTGTAACTCGTGAAACTTAAAATTGTAACACCCCAAACCCGGCCTAAACGTTACGACCAAATCTGGCATGTCACATAAAAGGGTTATTTAAAAACTGTGCGTTTGTTAAAAAGTTCGTATTCTTTTTGAAACTCCGCGTTTTGTGGTTTGTTTATAAAAGCCGATTCATTTAATGCCCACTTTACAAAGTTGCTATTAATTGAATAAAATTGTATTTGTTGTGAAAATCGAGTTTAAGTAATTTTGAATAAAAACGATTTATTATCATTTCAGGAAAATCCCATTTTGAACATTAAATAATAAACAGTAACCAAATTGAAAGCTAAAACCAAATAAAATACCCAAGGCCTTATTACATATCAAAATCCCAAAATTAAAAGTAAGTTTAAATATAAGAAACGAGTTTACGAGAAAACATTGCGTAGGCCACCACAAGTCCGCTTCGGCTCCCCAAATCCATGGTCTAATGATTACAGAAACATTTAAAGAGAGGGGGTGAGTTTACGAAAACTCAGTGTGTGTTTCCCTTTACGAGAGATAACTGGGCCCAAGCCCACAAAAGCAGATTGGGCCTTAGCCCTCACAATAACATACTTGGCCGAAGCACACATAAATCGAATAGGGCCGTAGCCCTAATATCACATTATAACAGATAACACATGCCAAATGATGCAAAACCTATTCTTTAGTCATATTCGGCCATAAGCCCATAACATAGCATATCGAATCATAGCATATTAATTCACATGTACATATAAGAATGACAATGCAGTCCCAAACCCACCTAGGTATCCATCCTCTACACACCACCCGTACCTGCCAATCACACCGTGGGGATTACTAAATCGACCCTCCATCCGCTACACACCATCGGCGCGCGATCAGCCGCAGCAATCGCACATCGCCCTTATAATCGTGGCAAAGCCATCAGATAATTGTGACAGAGTCGCCGGATACGTAATATGTGACATAAGTCACCGGATACAGAATATGTGACATAAGTCACCGGATAATGTGGTAAAAATCACCGGAACACTTCCCCTTTATCAATATCACCCATATGCCCATGCAACATACATATTATTCAGATATTATGCAATGTGTCATGTATGCAAAACATATATCGAATATAAGAATAACATGAGTTACCATCATAATCAGATAGACATAAAACAACAAAATCAAGCTAATCAACCTCTAAGGGTATAATCATAATTTTACCTACTAAGGGTATTTTCGTAATTTACCTTCTAGGGGTACTTTGGTAATTTACCCTACCGAGGGTATTTCAGTAATTTCGCACCTGCAATAGCCTTTTTGAAGGCCTAATGTCACCTCGAGCGACTCAACTACCATTTCCGGTCGTACCGAACGTTTGGGCCTAAAACACAATTTCGGCCCATTCGGGCCCACACGCTCGTGTGGCCCACCTAGCACGAATCTAGCCACGTATATAAGTTCCACCTAGTGTAACATCCTAGATTAGGGGTTATGCATTCGTGCCTAATTCATGAGTTAGTAGGTTTTGGCAGTGTTGGAAGTGTATTAAGGGTTTTTAGAATTCTAGGATGGAAGAAGAAAGCTTTGGAAAATTATTGGTTTTTAAGTAAAAAGGGGAGCTAGGTAAATGAGGCTTTAAAAGAAACTCCATGTGAAGCATGACATAAGGAACCATGTGGTAAAATGGCATGTTTTATGAATTATGAATGTGTTATGTGAATTCTATAAATAAGGAAATGTATGGAAATGTAAGGAAATGTAAGGAAATGTATGGAAATGTATGGAAATGTAAGGAAATGTAAGGAAATGTATGGAAATGTAAGGAAATGTAAGGAAATGCCTTGTCTTGGAAATGTAAGGAAATGTAAGAGAATGTCTTGTCTTGGAAATGTAGGGAAATGTGTTGGAAATGTAAGGAAATGTCTTGTCTTGGAAATGTAGGGAAATGTGTTGGAAATGTAAGGAAATGTCTTGTCTTGGAAATGTGAGGAAATGTCCTGGAAACGTAAGGAAATGATGTGGAAATGATTCAAAAGAGGAAAGTAAACATTTCTGGAAACTTGGAAATGTAAGGAAATGTCAAGTTTAAAGAGGCAAACGAAAATTTTTGGAAACTTGGAAATGAAAGGAAATGTCAAGTTTTAAAGCTTAAAAAGAAGAAATTAAGGTAAGATGGCCTTAAGAAAATTAGTAGGAAGAATTTGGCACACAAACAGGCTTGGAAAAGTGGCCTGGAAATGCCACTTAAGGCCCAGGTAAGTGACGCCACCTACATGAGCAAGTGGGCTGAGTTCGAGTCACATGGGAAGCAAATAAAAGAAATTTTATTTTTGCTTCCGAAGACTCGAGGTGGACGGCACATGCTTCTAGAAAGGAGGTGTTATCTTTTTATAAATATTCAATTAAAAAGGTGATAAATAAAGGATTTTTAAATAAGGAGATAAGGAGGAAAATAAGGAAGAGTGGTGGCCAAGTAAGGGACTCTAGCCTAGTAATTTCGGCTATAAAAAGGAAAAGAGAGGCCAACCTTCATTTTTCCTTTCTCTTTTGTTCATCTCACAAATTCTCTAGCAAAATTCTCTCTTCTCTGCTTTGCCAAACCAAAATACCTTGTGTTCTAGCCGAATCCTCCATCTTTATTCTTCCTTTTCTTTTCTTTCTAATCCCTCCAAAAGTCAAAAGTTGTGAGAGCATCATTTAGCCATAGCCGAATCTCTGAAAGTTGAAGTGAAGGTGCAATCGATTTCTTCAAATAAGGGTAAGATCCAAGTTTGGTTTCCATTCTTTTATATTTTAGACTTATCGAAATTTAGGGACTAATTCCTATTATTGATCTTGGCCGAATCATGGAAGGAAAGTTTCGGGATTTATTAAGTGTCGACTACAAGGAAGGAGAAGTTCTTTTCCCGAAGGTACACCATAGGCCACCTGTTCCCTAGTTATTCGGTGAATTTCAAGATTTAAGAATCTAAGGTAAGTCATATTTAACATTCGGCTAAGGGTTATTTGTTGTGAATAAATGTTAGAAATTGATCTAACATGTAGTTATAGGGATTTTGACAGAGGGATACAAAGATTTCGGGATTTGAGAATTTCAAGGTAAGTTTAAGAATACTAATCCTACTAGGATTTGGATTTATGGCCGAATGGCTTTTTATTAAAATAGTAAGTGAATAATCAAATGTAAGGATCTAAGCGGTAGATCAGATTTCGAGATCTCAAGGAATTTGCTAAGTGAAACAGGTGTGTACATACACACTTTATAACTATTAACTGTGCTAAATATTGTGTATGCTTAATCTGGTTTATGTAGCTTGGATTTAATACTATAACGGTATAAGCGATGACTCAGGTAAGACCCTGTCAATATGAGTTTACTATTAGATGCTTTTGGGAAGCATGGCATATTTGGTATATGTGATTTAAATATATGTTGGCATGAAATCTGTTGTATATCATGGATTGATGTGGGTTACCTGAGTGGAGGGGGCAGTGGTATTAGTGTCGACGGACACCAGTGGTTTGGTACCACATTGTGACTACGGTCACCAGAGGTTTGGCACCTCATAGCGTCTCGTCCCAGTGGCTTAGCACCACAGTGGGTTGGCCCCACAGGCGATATTAAGGGATTGACGCCAGTGATTTGGTATCACACTGTAACACCCTGGTTTAGGGGGCTGTGTGTATTGGGTTTAAATCAAGTGTTAGTAGGTTTTTGGGAGTGCTTGGATGAGTTTTAGGGGTTTTAGAAATGTTTGGATGAAAGGGGAAGAGTTTGGAAAAGTTTGGATTTTTGGTGTGAAAAGGGGATCGGGCCAAAGGAGGGTTTAAGGATTATTTTTGGTAATTTATGGCACAAGCAAGGCTTTGGCAAGGTGGCTGTGCGCACAGCTTAGGGGGTTGGAGCGCCTGTGAGGGTCTTGGGTTCGAGACCAAGCGGCAGCAAAAGGGGTTTTAATTTTTGGATTATGGCGCTATGGGGTTGGAGGCCTTAAAAGAACTGAAGCGAATGGGGCACAAGAAGCGACTTGTCCAGTGGTTCTCGTGCGCGCGCATAGGAGTTGGAGGAGCGGGGCGCAGTTCGAGCGCCTGGAGCAAAGATTTTGGGCGTAATTTATTTTATGCGGTTATGAAATTTGGGCTAGAAAGGGTTAAGATTAATTGGTGTGGGTTTTTGTCATAAAAAGCAAGGTGGCCGAGTGGCCTGGGCGTTGGGGGTAAGGCTTGCAGCGGTTTGGTCCCAGGTTCGAACCTGGAGAGTGGCTTTTGGAGTTTTAATGTTTTCACCAGAACGGACCGGTTCGCCATAGCGTTTGGGCGGGTTTGGGTTGTTACAAAATTGATCGTGCCGACGGGCACCAGTGTTTTGGTAACACACCGTGACTACGGTCACGAGAGGTTTGGTACCTCCAGAGGTTTGGCACCTCATAGCGACTTATCCCTGTGGTTAACACCACCGTGGGTTGGCCCCACTTTTGAGACACGGATCGTCCGCGGTGATTTGGTATCACACGATGGGTTGGCCCCATCAATTGATTTGTGACTTCGGTCACCAAAGTGTTTTGGTAACACACTTCGTGTCTTCTGACACCGGAGGTTTTGGCACCTCCGGTGATTTGGCATCACATCTCGTGACTATACGTCACGATGGTTTGGCACCACCAAAGGGTTTGGTACCACACGGGGTAGAAAAGGTGTATGGATGATTAGGATTGGGTGCATATAACGTGGATGCCTCGATAATAATATATATGTTTATGTATGATATTTTGCTAATCCGGGAAAAAGGGTTGCACATCGAGTCTTGGTGACTCACCTTTTCCTTTAACCATTTCGTAGTGCATAAAGTCGGGCCGGGGATCGGAGAGGACAAAGTGGCCCATGCCAAGATGAAGATTTATTAGATTATGCTTGTTTCGATATAAGTATTTTATTTGAATTTGTTGGTTGTGTAACAAAGGCCATTTTATGTTTTTGGTATTACTTTAACTATGGTCTATTTAAATTAAATTGCTATGGGAAAATGATTTATGGTTTATGACCTATTTCTTCCAGTTGGATATTATAAACTAAAGTTTTAAAAATGAATGAGTTTTAAATAGCAAAGTTTTATTCCAAAGATATGTTTTTTCCAAAATTCAAAGAAACTACGATGTTTTATTTTAAATCAAAAGAATTTCAACCGTCTTTTCCGCAATAACATAACCGTATTCGGTTATTAGTGAATGGGCCGGGTTTGGGGATGTTACTGATTTAATATCGAGCCCTACTCAAAACTCCGCTTTGGGGTTTTGGGCCCAAAACATTTTCAAAATGGGCTTTTCAAAATATGGGGTTTTTATGAAATATTTTTCAGGTTATTCTGGCATGGCACCTGTATCTCCGACCCGCAGTCCACCAGGTAAGTAACTCTACTTGATGAATTGATTTATATGTGAATATTATGGGCTTTTATGGGAACGTAGATTAGTGAACTAGGATCTGTTGAACCCTAGGATTAGACTACTCGAACATTTGCATAAAATTTAAATCTCTTAAACAAACCTGTGAAGTAAGTCGCCGAGTTAAGGTGTGGTAACCACTGTACGCATGTCTAGGAGTGGCATTCAGTAAGAGCTTGGTATTTAAGCAGTCCTAGTGACTCACCTCCTCTTTACTTGAATCCTACCTGGTGCGTAGCTACGGTTCACCTTAACCAAGAGGACTTGTTCATAGGCTAAACCGGTTATTAAAACCCGAGAGGGAATTAGCCTTGTTGTTTTTAAACCTTCTGTCTTAAAATTATCGACTTTACGAAAATTTACGAAAATACCCCTGTGCTAAAAAATTACTAAAATGCCCCTGACTATCAAAATTTCTAAGATAACCCCAACTTTAATAAAATTCTCTCACTTTGCAAAAGTATCCAAATTTTTGTATTTCAAAATAATGCCCTGACTTTGGAAATTTACAGAATTACCCTGGTTGATAAAATTACCAAAACGCCCTTGGGTCGTTAAATTTTCAGATTTCACCTGACTTATACTAAGTATTCCTGTTTTACTAAATATTAAAAATATATATATATTTTGTGAAATGCTGTGATATTCCAATTTGGAGAATTTACGAAAATGCCCCTGATTTCCAAAATTACAAAAATAGCCCTGCTTTCTGAAATTTTTGCAACATACTTTGTTGGGAAAAACAAAATTTTCAAAATTGACCTCGAGTTATTACCAAAATGTCTCTCAGAGGACAAAATGACGAAATTACCCCCGGGTAGGGTAGGAAGCTTGATTGCTCGAAAGAACTTCTCTGGAAACTTCTTTGCATAAAATTGGTAGTGGTAAACAAAGTGGAACCCAAATTTCTAACGCATAACATTTCTAATCGGTTTTAATCGAGGCGCTAGATATGAGCTCTAGGGGGCGGAATAGAGATAGAATAAGGAATCGGGACGAAAGGAGCTCGGGATCGTCGGAATCACTTGAGAGGTCTCAGAAAAGACCGAGGGTCGAGGCATCTGCTCGTGTTTTTAAGTTAGTTGTTGGGAACCCGGATCGTCCGTGTGTGCTCGGTCATGGGAAGGTATCACGTGGGCGAAAATGGAATCGTGTTCGGGCATGTTTGGATGCCAATCCAAGTCGCATCTGGTTAAGTATTGGCCCTCCGGATCCGAAAAGGACTCGGACAGTAGGTCAAGGTGTTGTGCAGCCTGGCAGAGGTGGTCAGCGAGCGACGAGAGGTCGTCGTCCGAACCATGGAGGAAATGGTTTCGGTCGAGTCTATGACACTTTGATTCGTCGGAAGGAGGATAGTGATGTGCCGGATGGGTCAGCGGGTAAGCTTTTCTTGGCTAATTATTACTTGGCCGCTTTTGTTCGCTTTGGTGGTCGTTGTTCATGTGTTAGCAGAGTATCTAAGAACTTGAGTATAGACTTAGAAAGGACGCCTGAGAGTGGGTTAGCTCTTGAGATCAGAGTGCGCAGCGATAGTGTAAGATTGGAGAGTTAGGACGTGGACCGTTAGTCTAGCCAAGTAATTTCGAGGACGAAATTATTTTAAGGAGGGTAGAATTGTAACACCCTGGTTTAGGGGGCTGTGCGTATTGGGTTTAAATCAAGTGTTAGTAGGTTTTTGGGAGTGCTTGGATGAGTTTTAGGGGTTTTAGAAATGTTTGGATGAAAGGGGAAGAGTTTGGAAAAGTTTGGATTTTTGGTGTGAAAAGGGATCGGGCCAAAGGAGGTTTTAAGGATTATTTTTGGTAATTTATGGCACAAGCAAGGCTTTGGCAAGGTGGTCATGCTTGCCATGCCTTAGAAATTGGAGCGCTGTGAGGGTCTTGGGTTCGAGACCAAGCGGCAGCAAAAGGGGTTTTAATTTTTGGATTATGGCGCTATGGGGTTGGAGGCCTTAAAAGAACTGGGCGCGAATGGGGCACAAGAAGCAGCTTGTCCAGGTGGTTCTCGTGCGGCGCATAGGAGTTGGAGGAGCGGAGGAGCGAGTTCGAGCGCTGGAGCAAAGATTTTGGGCGTAATTTATTTTATGCGGTTATGGGGCTTTGGCTAGAAAGGGTTAAGATTAATTGGTGTGGGTTTTTGTCATAAAAAGCAAGGTGGGCCGAGTGGCCTGGGCGTTGGGGGTAAGGCTTGCAGCGGTTTGGTCCCAGGTTCGAACCTGGAGAGTGGCTTTTGGAGTTTTAATGTTTTCACTGTAACGGACCAGATTCGGCCATAGCGTTTGGGCCGGGTTTGGGTTGTTACACACACGATGGGTTGGCCCCATCATTCGATTTGTGTCTTCGGACACCAGAGGTTTGGCACCTCTAGTGATTTGGTATCACAATTGTGACTTTAAGTCACCAGTGGTTTGGCACCACCAGTGGTTTGGTACCACACGGGGTAGAGAAAGGAGTTTGGATGGCTAGGTTGGGTGCATGATTTAGTGCATGTTAATTTGTTATAAATTGTGTATGATGTGGCATTAAACCGAGGGAAGGGTTACATACTGAGTCTTGGTGGCTCACCTTCTCCTTTACATTTTTCAGGTGACATGTAGATCGCGGATGTGGAGCCGGATGGACTCGAGGTGGCCATGCAGTCGACTTTGATTTAAATGAACTTTAATTTTAGTTATTTTATTTTTATTATCGGTTGAATTTTTAACCAAGTTGTAATAAGGCCTCCTAGATTTATTTTTTTATTATTTCATGTTTTGGAATAATCTGTTTAAACTATTTCTTAATATTAAGTTAAGTACACATGTTTTCTTAAAATCCAAACGCAAAATGTTTTATCGTGCCATCGGGTACACCTGAATCGATAACAATCTGGCTTAATGAATATTTTTAAAATAAACCTAAGTATGATTTTTAACAAGAGACTTGAAAACACAAGGTTTTCGACAAAACTTAAAACGAATTTTGAAAAGATTTCAAAATGTTTTCTCGGTAGCAACCCAAATTCGGTCGTAGTGTTTGGGCCGGGTTTGGGGTGTTACACCTAGTCTAGTTCAACATATACTAACAAATCATACAAAACTCCCAAGTTGCTTCCTCAACTCCGTGTTTAAGCCACAATACTTTAACTAACGAAATTTTCTTATTTCGCAATTCTTTAACCTCACGAGCCAGAATACGAATCGATTTTTCTTCATATGTCATATCAGGCTTAATCTCAATCTCGGTCGGACTAATCACACGAGAGGGATCAGATCGATATCGACGAAGCATCGAAACATGGAATACATTGTGGATCTTTTCTAGCTCAGGTGGCAACACAGTCTATAAGCAACTGGCCTGATACGTTCTATAATCTCATACGACCCAATATATCTCGGATTCAATTTGCCTTTACGACTGAATCTGAGTATTTTCGTCCACAGTGAAACTTTCAAAAAGACTTTTTCTCTGATCTAAAACTCTATATCTTTTATTTTCAGGTCTGCATACGATTTCTAACGATGTAATGCTGTTTTTAGACTATCGCGAATCACTTTCACTTTCTATTCAGTCTCTTTGATCAAACCGACCCCGTGTATCTTAATTTCACTGAGCTTAGTCTAATACAAAGGTGTTTGACATTTACGACCGTACAAAGCCTTGTAAGGTGCCATTTTGTTACTCAATTGAAGGCTATTATTATACGCAAATTCAATCAAAGGTAAGTATCATTCCCACGTACCTTGGAACTCGAGAATGCAACATCTCAACATATCTTCAAGCATCTGAATGATTTATTCAGACTGACCATCTATTTGCGGATGGAAAACTATGCTGAAATGTAATTTCTTACCTAGTGTGTCTTCCAATTTCTTCCAAAACTGCAATGTAAATCTTGGATCTCTATCTGAGACAATAGAAATCGGCACACCGTGTAATCTTACAATATGAGAAACATATAATTTAGCCAACTTATCTAGCAAATAATCTGTACGAACCGAAATAAAGTGAGCCGATTTAGTCAATCTATCCACAATAACCTAAATTGCATCTTTCTTGCTCGGTGTCAACAGTAAACCAGATACAAAATCCATCTTGACTCTGTCCAATTTACACTCAGGTATCATGATCGGTTGAAGTAATCCAAAAGGTACCTGATGTTTGGCTTTTACTTGCTGACAGACTAAACATTTCGAAACAAAGTCAGAAATGTCTCGTTTTATACCATGCCACCAGTAAAGTTATTTCAGATAATTATACATTTTCGTACTACCCGGGTGAACTGATAACCAAGTACTATAAGCTTCGTTTAAAATCATCTGAATCAACTCTGAATTTCTCGGAATGCATATTCGATTTTTAAACCTCAAACAACCATTTGTATCCACTCGAAACTAGGATTCAACATTCGGTTCACATTGAGCTTGCTTTGCTAACAAATCATTATCAACTTTCTGAGCATCACAAATTTGTTGAGCAAATAACGATCTTGCTTTTAATTCAACTATTATCGAACCATCATCACATATAACCATATGCGCATTCATTGCACACAAAGCACATAATGATTTTCGACTTAAAGCATTAGAAATAACATTAGCTTTTCTTGGATGATAGTCAATCACAAGCTCATAGTCTTTTAACAACTCTAACAATCGACATTGTCTCAAATTCAGATCTTTCTGAGTCATCAAATACTTTAGGCTTTTGTGATCAGAAAAACATGACATTTCTCACCGAATAGATAGTGACGCCATATCTTCAATGCAAACACGATAGCTACCAATTCCAAATCGTGTGTCGGATAGTTCTTTTCATGCAGCTTTAACTATTTCGAGGCATAAGCTATGACTTTGCCTTCCTGCATCAAAACACAACCCAGACCACTCAAAGATGCATCCCTATAAATGACAAATTCTTTACCCGATTCTGGTTGAACTAGCACTCGAGCTTCGGTCAAAAGAGCTTTCAACTGAACAAAACTTTTCTGGCACTTTTTTGACCACTCAAACTTAACATCTTTATGTAATAGCTTCATCATCGGGGTTATGATCATAGAGAAACCTTTCACGAACCGTCTATAATAACCAACAAGTCCTAGAAAACTTCGAACTTCAGAAACTTTTCTCAGAGGGTTCCAATCAAGTATAGCTATAATTTTCTCGGATCAACTCGAATACCGATGCTGATACAACTTGGCCCAGAAAATTGACTTCGCGTAACTAGAACTCACATTTACTAAACTTTGCATACATCTGTTAATCTCACAAAGTCTGTAACACAAGTCTCAGATGTTCGGAATGCTCAGTTTCATCACGGGAGTAGATCAAAATTTCATATATGAATACTACCACAAACCGATCTAGATACTGTCTGAAGATTCGATTCATCAAATCCATGAAAATAACAGGTGCATTAGTAAGTCCAAAAGGCATAACCAAAAACTCATAGTGTTCGTACCTCGTTCGAAAAGCAGTCTTAGGCACATCAGAGTCTTTAACTCGCAACTGATAGTAGCCTGATCTCAAATATATTTTTGAAAACACTGTAGCCCCTTTCAACTGGTCGAACAGATTGTCAATCTGTAGCAACGGATACTTATTCTTTATAGTCACCTTATTGAGCTGTCTGTAGTCAATTCACATTCTCATAGTTCTGTCTTTCTTTTTCACAAACAAAACTGGTGCACCCCAGGGAGAGAAACTCGGTCGCGCAAAACCTCTATCTGTCAACTCTTGCAACTGAGCTTTCAATTCTTTTAATTCTGTAGGTGCCATTCTGTATGGAGCTATCGATATCAGAGTCATCCCTGGCACAAATTCAATACCAAATTCAACTTCTCGAATAGGTGGCAAACCCAGTAATTCTTCAGGAAACACATCCAGATACTTGCACACAGCAGGTACTGATTCAATCTTTCTTTCGGTTACTTTACTATCAAGCACATATGCAAAGTAAGCTTCATAACCTTTTCTTACATAATTCTGAGCTAACATCGAAGATATCACTGCTGGTAAATCATTTAGATCATTAGACTCAATCTGAATATTCTCATCATTCTGGTACCGTAAATCAATAGTCTTCCATTTGCAGTTCATAATAGCATCATGCAGAGTTAGCCAATCCATTCCAAGAATTATATCATACTCGTCGAATGGAAACAACATCAAATCAGCCGGAAAACATGAATCTCAAATCATCAATGGATAATTCTTGCATACTTTATCAACCAAAACACACTGACCTAAGGGGTTTGATACTCTAATTACAAACTCAGTAGACTCAACAGGAAACGTTTTACTGAATACTAAAGTCTCACACACATAAAAATAAGTCGAACCAGGATCAATCAATGTAACAACACTAGTATCATAGAGAGTGAAAATGCCAGTAACAACATACGGGGATGAGGACTTCTCACGTGCGCGAATAGCATAGGATCTGGCAGGTGCACGAGCCTCGGATCTAACAGTTGTATCTTTGGTCCCTCTCTAACTGCCACTCACATTACACGTATTTCTGGGTGGTCTACCTCAAGCTATAGTGTTACCTGATCTCGTATTTTGTACCGAATTTTGCTCCGCTAACTCTGGGATTTGCGAATGAAATGATCCATCGATCCACATTTAAAATAGGCCCGATCATGCAATCTGCAACTGTCGAGATGTTGTTTACCACAATGTTCACACTCGGGTTGATTTGATCTGACATTACCCACACTAGCTACTGAGGTAGCTCTCGAGCTCACAGGTGGTCTGTCCCAATCACGTCTAGAATAACCTGCAGTAGTCTTTGAATGGCTAGCATCATCTCGAAACTTCTTTGATGTCAACTGAAATGACTTACTGAATGGTCTCTTACGTGAATCTCTAGCTTCAGAGTCAGCTTTTCTTTTCTCTTTCCTGAGCTCTTCGGCTTTGCAAGCTCGCTCAACAAGTGCCACGAACTCTTTTATTTCAAGTATGCCAACTAATAGTTTAATGTCTTCATTCAGCCCATCTTCAAATCTTTTACACATTATAGCTTCGATCGTAGCACACTCTCAGGCATACCGATTAAGTCTCACAAATTTCCCCTCATATTCTGTCACTGTCATCCGACCCTGTTTCAATTTAAAAAATTCTTTGTGTTTCTGGTCGATAAATCTCTGGCTGATGTATTTCTTATGGAACTCAGTCTGAAAGAATTCCCAAGTCACTCGTTCTTTCGGAACCACCAATACTAGTGTATTACACCAATGATATGCAGTGTCCCATAGTAAAGATATGGCACATTTTAAGCACTCATCAAGGGTACAAGATAACTCATCAAACACTCGAATAGTATTATCGAGCCAGAATTCAGCTTGCTAAGCATCATCATCATCAGTGGCTCTGAACTCTTCAGCCCCGTGTTTTCTAATTTTATCAATAGGAGGCTTTAGTTCTAACACCCCTTACCCGAATTCAACACCGGAACCAGGTATAAGGCATTACCAGACTAATCTCACTTGAACATACAACTTTAGGCTGTAAAATTTCATTCTAACTTTAAACTTCCTCTTTTTCAGTCAAAATATCCACACTGTAGACCTACGAGACCTCAAACATACTTTCAAAAAGTTACGGAATTAAACTAGAAACTTTTATGCACTTAAAAAAATTTTTGCCTAAACAGGGGTCACACACTCGCGTTGTTCAAGGGACACGCCCGTGTGCCCCTGAGACATGCCTGTGTTCTCTACCCACGGTCGACACTGACTTATTTCACACTGTCAGACACACGCCCATGTCCCTGACTCGTGTCCCTCACACGGCCTCAACACGTCCGTGTCTTAGCCCGTGTGCCAAAACCTTGGCATTCTGTTTATGACGTCATCACTTCAATAAGGCCACACGGCCAAGGCACACGCCTGTGTCCTTAAATCATTTGTCGATTTAAATTCCTAACATCAGGTGCAGACTTCACAAGGCCTAGGCGCACGCCCATGTCCATGGCCGTGCCTCCTACACGGCTGAGACACACAATCGTGTCTCTGCCCGTGTGTTTACTTCTCAGCATACTGACTTACAATTCTAGCATGCAAGGGGACATACGGCCTGATCACACACCCATGAAATTGACCGTGTGTCACACACGGCCTAAACACACGCCAGTGTACCTATCCGTGTGGACAAGAACAAGGCTATTTGCCAGGCTCTCTCTATCACCCTAACTCACACAACATAAATCCATTTAGCCATTCACCAAACAACCCAAATATGCAACATACACTTTCATGAATAACCTCATTTCTTTCATAAAATTAACAATAATGAGCCATCATCTATGGCCATATACAAAAGAGTTTGTCTTTACAGAAGCCAACACACACTTGGCCTAAGAAACAAAACATTTCTCCTAGTCTAGCCTCTATACATGCCATACTCAAAATGCTAGTTCTAGATATACCGAGATGAGCTAATAGTGTGGGTTATCTTCTCGTTAACCTTATATCCTGAGCCGGCTTTTTGACACTATAGAATAAGGAAAAAGAAAGGGAGTAAGCTTTAAGCTTAGTAAGTTTACATGTAAACAATAAGTATTACAATATATGCTAATCAATAAATAGCATTATGCACTAAGCAAGAATAATCCAAATTCCATAATCATGCTTACTCTTTAATCTATTACCACATTCCAACCATATAACAAGCAAAATGCTCGCAATTAATAGCATACATTCCCTGCACTTATCAACACAAAGCCACATGAAACAAACACTTAAACAATTTCTCAATTAACCATTGAAATAATACCAAACACTCGGTGGTTTCGCACATAGCCCACAATTAAACTATATTAGGATAGTATCGCACATAGCGCACCAACAAGAATATTTACGGTGGTATCGCACATAGCCCACCAACAAGAATATTTAAGGTTGTATCGCACATAGCCCACCAAATGATAATATAAACGATGGTATCGCACACAGCCTATCATGAATGAATAGCAAGGTGGTATCGCACTTAGCCCACCTTTTAAAGTATTTACGGTGGTTTCGCACATAGCCCACCATTAATCTTTAATTAGACTTACACGAGAATTACTCAATATCTATTGAATTCAATTCATCTCAATCATGAATAATTTCAATAATACAATGCCCCATCCGTAAACAACATGCTCACTCGAAATGAGTAGTTTACACATAAACTTACCTCAGTGTAAAATGTGTTAATCGACGATTTAGTCCGTAACCTTTCCTTTTCCTCGGTCAAGGTTGTTTCCACACTCTTCTTGATATATAATAGTGAAATTCACTCATTTAGACACTTTATAAATCATAATACAACAAAATCTATACTTAGGCAAAAATGACCATTTTGCCCTTACACTTTGGTAAAATTATGATTTTGCCCTTAGGCTCGTAAATCATTTTTCATCACATTTTCTTATTGAACAAGTCTAGCTGAACATTTGTTTCTCTTACAACTACTCACAAATCCAACTATTTCATGCATTTATTACCAAATTACAACATTTACAACTTAGCCCCATTTAGATGTTTCTCATCTCCCTAACATTCATTTTCTTCCATAAAAACTCAACTAACAACATAAATACTCTCATGGAAAATCCCTAAACTTTCAACCATATTGCAAATGAGTCTCTTCATTAGCTAGCTTAAGCTTTGGGGTTCCAAAAGTACAAAAATTATCAAATAAAACCACCAAAAGCACTTACTTGCAAGGAGATAACTTGGCTGAAAGTTTGGTCTCTAAAATCCCCTATTTTCCCTTCAATTTTCGGTGGAAGAAGAAAGATGAATAGTGAAAGATGATATCTCATCTTTTTATCTTATTTTATTCATTATTACTCACCTAATGTCACAAAATTTGACCAAAAATTTAATGCCCTTGTCTCCCTAGCCTCTATGGCCAACCAACACCTCCCAATTGGCCTAATTGCGTATTGAGGACCTCTAATTAATATTCTATGGCTATTAGACACCTCTACCTTGTATAATGAAACTTTTTCACTTTATACGATATAGTCCTTTTTCACAATTAAACATACAATTGCTAAAATTAAAGCACCAAAATTTTCATATAGTCATATATTAATGCCATAACACATAAAATAATACCAAAATAATTTTTCTCAACCTCAGATTAGTGGTCCCGAGACCACTGTTCCAACTAGCCCCAAAATCAGGCTATTACATTAGCAATCTCAACGGATCACTCACTTGAGGTATAACAGGTATCGAAGATGGATTAGTCAGGGTGGAGGTTGTTGTGCAGCCGAATTAGACTGGATATATTGAGTAAACCAGTCATTCATCATTTGGTAAAAGGCTTGTCTAGCCTCCCCCTCCTAGTTATTCGAAGTCGGTCGAGAATCGACCAGCGCTGTCCCTTGCGCAGGAGCAGGCGCTATACTCTCGACATCATCAGCTACGGCTCGATGGGGATCCATTACTATACAAAAACACATTTACATATGTCAGAAGTCATCACACTATCGCAGTATATATAGAAAAAAAATAGGGCATGTATAGCTCGACTCACACACACTACATTAGTCCTAGAATCGACTAAACCATAGCTCTAATACCAATCAAATGTAACACCCCTAACCCATATCCGTCACCAGAATAAGGTTACGAGATATTACCGGCCAAGTCACAACTTTTATACAATCATATAATCACTTAAGTCATATTAAAATATATGTATGTATTCATACAGCATTTACGGATTTTATCTCAAAATTCAACTGAACTAAAACCGAACACATATACATATATATACGAAATTTTATTTCATAATAATATACATGCACTCACTAAACCAAAAACATATGCAGTATTATCATTATAGAACCATAATCGAACATGCTATATGCAGTTATTCAAGTCACAAAATACTATACTATTTTACATGCCTAATTTACCGTACTTCAAATACAAACACATAACCAAATCACCAATCGACTTTAGGCATAAATCATTATAACAGTCTGATTTTTACCCTAGTCGAAATAGTGGTTTCGAGACCACAAATCTAGGTTTGTATAATATTTTAATATTATTTTCTGTGCCGTTGATATGTGATTAAGCATGTGGTAAATTTTCGTGAGTTAATTTGTCCGTCTGTGTGTTTAATTTGACAAAAGGACTAAATTGTATAACTGGTAAAAGTGGTTTTTTATTTGATTAATGGCTAAAATGGTGTGACTTTTTAAGTGATGAGGACTTAAGTGGCAATTAAGCCAATTCTATGTATAGTGGACGGCAATGAACGATGATATATATATATTTATATTATATGTTTATTACATTTAATTTAATAGTTAAAGTTATATTATATTTATTTTATAAGTTATGTTTATATTGTAATAAAAGAACATGAGTGGTTTGTCTCATTTTTATCATCTTCTTGCCGAAACCACTAAAGAAAAAGAAAGAAAACTTTGGCTAAGCATTCGGCTATTATAAGCTTAAATTCAAGGTTAGATTTTGTTTCGTTTTTGATCATTTCTACGTTTTTGTAATCGTTGCTTCGAGAGCTTTAAAACCCATATCTCAATTTGATGAATTGATAATGTTTGTGTGAGATGCCATTGTTGATATGTTGAGTTTTGTGATGTTTTATGTTGTTAAATGGAAGATTTAAGCTTGATAAACATGTTTTGTTCTTGAAGTTTTGTTAAAATTAGCTAAATAGGGCTAAATTGTTAAAATAACAAATTGAAGGACTAATTTGTAAATTTGATGAAAGATGTGGGCTTGTATGTGATGTATATGTATTCGGCTAAGCTTGTTCATGTATGGATTTTGTGAATTTGATGTTTTGAGAAAAATGGACTAAATTGCTAAATTGTGCAAACATGAGGGTTAATTTGCAAATAGCCCTTAATGTGTGTACTTGGACTGAATTGAATGAATTAGTGAATAAAAGGTTAATTATGAATATGTTTAGATCAAGAACCGAAGAAAATAGAATTAGATCACGGGAAAGCAAAAATAATCGAGTAGCCGTTTTCATTCCGACATATCGAATTTGAGGTAAGTCATTATGCAAATAAACGAATATGTATGCAATTGTAAATGTACATATGATTAATGATGATATTGAATGCTTATGAGAGATTCTGTATTTGAATTCCCAGATAAGTTTGATATAGTGATTAAGTCTGAGAAGTCCCGTTCGAACCTAGGAATAGATCGGATTGAGTATGTCATGACATAGGTATCTATTCTGTTTAATCATGTAAGACCATATCTAGGACGTTGGCATTGATTTGAAACTTGTGTAAGACCATGTCTGGGACATTAGCATCGATATAAGTTTTACGTGTAAAACCACGTCTGGGATGTTGGCATCGATATGATCCTTATGTGTAAGACCATGTCTAGGACATCGGCATCGTTTTGATTTGTATAAGACCCTGTCTGGGAAAGTGGCATCCTAATCGAGTGCATGTAAGACCTCGTCTGGGACGTTGGCATTGTATGACTAATTTTGAGTTTTCTGAGTATTTTACTAGATTCCTATTGGTTCAACGGGCAAGTTTATGATATGAAAGGCAAATCTGAGCTATGAACGAATAAGTGAATTGTAAATCCATTTCAGGTATGTGGATTATACATTAATGGTGTATACAAGGTAAGCATCTATATGATCTTACTATGATGCTATGAATATGGATGTGATGATATGCAAAGTTTTGGTTAGACGAGTTATGGGCTTATATGATTCTTACATTGTGAATATGGCTAATGTAGTCAAAAGTGTATGAACAGAAACAAATATGTGATAGTAGGCTAAGTTTGTTTGTATATTGACTTACTAAGCTTTGAAAAGCTTACTCTGTATGTGTTTTCTCTGTTTTATAGGTCGTCAAAGCTACTGAGGGCTCGGGACTGTCACGGATCGTCATCACACTAATAATCTCATTTTGGTACATTTTGGGAATGGTTATATTTAGATATGGCATGTATAGTCTAGTTTTTGGTGCAAGTTGATGGATATACTTAGTCATGAGATATGACTATTTTGGTTCATATTATGCATTGATGAATGTGGTATATGCATAGTTTTGGTATGGTTTAAATGCCCATGAAATAGTCTAGTTTTTGGTTAGTTAAATGATGAAGATATGTTTTGGTTATGTATATGTTTTGTATTGAAAAATGGCATGAATGAATTAGATATTAAATGCATAGATTGAATGGACAAATTGGTATGTTTTGGTTGCTATATGTTCAAGATATGTCTTGGGTTGCGATGCTTGTAGGTTTGACCCTTATGGGTGGCAATTTGGCCTTGTAGATGGCCTATAATGTCACATGGTTGAGGCGCACGGGCGTGCCTAATGATCGTGGGTGCATAATAGGATGTAGTTTAGTAGTACACGGCCTCGACATGGGCGTGTCAGCTGGCCATAGTGTGCAAGTCAGTAGCTAGCTAAGAGCACACGGCCATGGCACACGGGCGTGCTTGGTGGCCGTGGTGGGGAAGTCGAGATAGGGGGCTAAGAGTACACGGCCGCCGCGCACGGCGCGTGCTGTGGGCCGTGGGGACCAAGTCAGTATAGGTCCACGGGGAGGACACACGGGGGTGTCCTGAAGCCTTGAGAAGCATACGGTCTGCTTAAATGGGCGTGTGACCCTGAAACTTAGAAAAGTTTTAAATTTTCAAGAAATTTTGTATGTGTTTCAATTTAGTCCCAACTCAGTTTATAAGCATGTTTTAGGTCTCGATGATCGTATTAAGGGACATTATGTTCGAGAATGATAGATGTTTGTATGCATTTCTGTAAATGTTATTCGATTTGTTCGGTAACACTCCTAACCCTAATTTGGTGACGGACTCGGGATAGGGGTGTTACATTTGGTTGGTATCAGAGTCAGGGCGTGTCAGAGTCTAGCTATACATGCCATATATCTGAATTTAGATAGTATGATGAATCCTGACTTGTAAAATGTGATTTTTCGTATAGTATGGATCCCGAAAGAGCCGTGAGTGATTTAAGTAGAAAGTAATGCGCTGCTCCAAATAAGAAGGGACAAAGTGCCTCTCGAGTCGAGATCGCACGAGCGATCAAGAGGGAGAAGCTAAACAAGCTTTCTTCAAATGATGAGTAAGTGGTTCACTCAGTTTGTAAAAAATAATCCGACTGTTTCACAACCCCCGCCCCCGGTTGATCCCCCTCAAACATCTTATATACCTCCGACTGCAAATCCAAATCTGTGGAATAGGCCTCCTGTTGACAAGATCCACAAGTGTGGGGCTGAAGAATTCCGAGCTACTAATAATGACGATGCTGAAAGAGCTGAGTTTTGGTTAAAAAATACTGTTCGGGTATTCAATGAAATGTCTCTAACTCCGGAAGAATGCATAAAGTGTGTTGTATCTTTGCTTCGAGATGCAGCTTATCAATGGTGGAAGACTTTGATTTCAGTTGTCCCGAAAGAACGAGTTACATGGGACTTCTTTCAGATTGAATTCCAAAAGAAATATATTAGCGAAAGATTCATCGATCAGAAACGAAAAGAATTTCTTGAACTAAAGCAGAGCCATATGTCTGTTACTGAATATGAATGAGAGTTTGTTAAACTGAGTCAGTATGCTCGAGAATATGTATCATCTGAAGCCATAATGTGCAAAAGATTCGAAGATGGCCTTAATGAAGATATTCATTTGTTAGTCGGGTTCTTAGAAATAAAAGAGTTCGTTACACTTGTTGACCGAGCTAGCAAAGCTGACGCACTCGGGAAAGATAAAAGAAAAGCTGAGTTTGAAGCTCAAGATGTGAGAAAGATATTTTAGAGTAAATCATTTCAGTCTGCTCCGAAAAGATCAGAGATAATCAAAGTCGTTTCAGAAATAATGTGGGACATTCGAATAGAAATCAATTTAGACCGCAAATGAATTCTAAAACTCCAGCAACTTCAGTGGCCAATGTTTGTAACGTTCGATCCGAGAGACCTGAATGTAAGCATTATGGGAAAAGGCATCCAGGAAGCTATAGATTAAATGACAGAGCTTGCTTCAGATGTGGATCACTTGATCATTTTATGCGTGATTGCCCTGAGTTTGTTGAGCCAGAAACTATTCAGAATTTGAGATCTAATAATGCACCTGTGAGAGGTAGACCATCGAAGAATGTAAGAAACGTTAGTGGTAGTCAGAGAACTACAAGAGATAATGTTGTCAGATCTGAAGCTAGAGCTCCTGCTAGAGCGTATGCAATCTGAGCTCGTGAGGAAGCTTCGTCACCTGATGTTATAACTGGTACTGTTACTCTTTATGATACTTCTGTGATTGCTTTGATAGACCCTGGTTCTACGCATTCATATATATGCATGAATTTAGTATTCAGCAAGACTTTGCCTGTAGAGACTACTGAGTTTACTATAAAAGTATCGAACCCCTTAGGTAAAAGTGTCCTGGTTGACAAAGTATGCAAGAACTGTCCATTAATGTTTCGAGATATCTGTTTCCCTACTGATTTGATGCTTCTTCCATTTGATCAATTAGATGTTATATTGGGTATGGATTGGTTGTTTATGCATGATGCTATTGTGAACTGCAAAAGAAAAACTATAGATTTGAGATGTCCGAATAACGAGATTGTACGGGTTGAGTCTGATGATTTAAATGAGTTGCCTGCTATGATATCTATTTTGAAAGCTCAGAGATATGCGAAAAAGGGATATGAGGCATATTTTGCTTATGTGATCGATACAAAAGTGTCTGAAAAGAAAGTTGAGTTAATACCTGTAGTCTGTGAGTTTTCTGATGTATTCCCTGAAGAATTTCCGGGTTTGCCTCCGATTCGTGAAGTTGAGTTCGTTATTGAGTTGTTACCTGGTACTACACCTATTTCAATAGCTTCGTATAGAATGGCACCAATAGAATTGAAAGAGTTGAAATCACAATTGTAAGAATTGACTGATATAGGGTTCGCTAGACCAAGTTTTTCACTTTGGGGAGCTCCTGTTCTGTTTGTGAAAAAGAAAGATGGCACAATGAGAATGTGTATTGATTATCGTTAGTTGAATAAGGTGCCAATAAAGAATAAATACCCCTTGCCCAGAATTGATGATTTATTTGATCAGTTAAAATGAGCTACTGTGTTTTCCAAGATTGATCTGAGATCGGGATATTACTAGTTGAGAGTGAAAGATTCAGACATTCCAAAGACTGCTTTCAGAACGAGGTACGGGCATTATGAGTTTTTAGTTATGCCATTTGGACTAACCAATGCTCCTGCTATTTTTATAGATCTGATGAACAGAATTTTTAGACTGTACCTAGATTGATTTGTTGTCGTATCGCGTGATGAGGCTGAACATGCTGAGCATTTGAGAATTGTGTTGCAAACTTTGAGAGAAAAGCAATTGTATGCGAAATTCAGCAAATGTGAATTCTGGTTGCATGAGGTTAGCTTTCAGGGACATATTGTGTCAGCTTCTAGAATTCGTGTTGATCCAAGTAAGATTTCTGCTATTCTGAATTGGAAACCTCCGAGAAATTTATCTTAAGTTTGCAGTTTTCTGGGTTTAGCCTGTTATTACCACAGATTTGTAAAAGGCTTTTCGAATATAGCTACTCCGTTGACTAATTACTTCAGAAAGATGTTAGATTTGAATGGTCAGCTAAATGCTAGAAAAGTTTTGATCAGTTGAAAACTCTGTTAACAAAAGCTCCAGTGGTAAAGAATTTGTTGTTTACAGTGATGCTTCGTTAAACGGTTTGGGATGTGTTTTGATGCAGGAAGGAAAAGTTGTAGCTTATGCCTCGAGAGAATTGAAGCCTCATGAAAAGAATTATCTGACACACGACCTTGAGCTTGCTGCGATTGTGTTTGCACTCAAGATTTGGCTCCATTACCTGTATGTTGAAAAATGTCACATATTTTCAGATCATAAAAGTTTGAAATATCTGATGACTCAGAATGATTTGAATTTGCAACAGAGAAGATGGCTTGAATTGTTAAAAGATTACGAGCTTGTGATAGATTATCATCCGGGTAAAGCAAATGTTGTTGCAGATGCATTGAGTCGAAAATCATTGTTTGCATTACATGCGCTGAATGCCCAGTTAGATTTGACCGATGACAGTTCTGTGATAGCTGAAAGAAAGGCGAAACTATTGTTCTTACAACAGTGAGAACTGTCATCCACGATGCCATCCACGATGGCGCACATAGCAACCCATCAAGCCACGATATGGCATAAAGCCGATATCAATCAAGGTAACCACGCGAACTAAATCGCAAAGATCCACAACGCGACCTCAGTCAGTGCCAATCCACGATGTAGCACAAAGCTGACATCAATCCACGTACTCGAAGTACACCCGTACCTTCTTTTCATAACCCACCCATGCACATGCCACATAAAATATAATCATGATAATGCATGCACATGCTTATTAATATTCATAAACATACTCATATACAAACAAATAATCACATTGCAACAGGTCCGATACTAACCTGATCATCGCTATACCCTTTAGGGTATACATGGCACACTTATTACTGCACTTGTTAGTAAAACATTTAACACATAAAACCCGAAAACAGTGGGTTAGTTACACACCTTATAATCTGAAGTTCTAAACCCTCGATTTCGACGCTATCGCTTAGCGAGACTACAGTTATCTGCCTATCGTTCTCGGTTGTACGCCCACACCCCGGTGGCCAATCACGAACTGCCGAGACGGCTCTTTTCTTAAACTTTGGGATAGGGGCTTTTTCTTGCCCTCCTTGATCGGTATTGGTCTCCATTAAAAGCTTAATCGAGATCCACACGATTAATCAACAAAGTCATAATCTACTAATACGAATCTAAATCGCTTACTAACATCCTTACCGAAAGATAAGCTTGGATCCCGAACACCAACGGTCTTAAGAAGTTGCCTGAAAGTCCTCAGACACAAGACCATTAGAATCGGCTATAACCAAAATCCATGAAAAAAGGCCCTTTTGGCCGAATACCTTACCACCCTTTACCTTGATGAGTCCAAACAATTCGAGACTTTCCTTTAGGCTCCTTGGCGTTGGCTACAAACAAGCAAAACACATCACTTATAGCCTATAGAGCATTCGGCCAACCCACACTAAGGCCAACCATTCGGTTTGGCCCCAAAACAAAGAATCATAAATCGACCGCTAAGGATAGAATCTACTTACCACTCGTGCTTAAGATTCGCCCACCACGCTAGGATATCAAGGGAGATTCCGCTTCAAGCTTGATAAAGTTTATAAAATAGAAGAGGAATGGAGAGGTTAAAGGTTTGGCTTCACTACCAAAAGATGTTGGGGCATTCGCTAGCACAAGGTATTGTTATGGAGTTTGAAAAGAATTTGTGAAAAGAATGGGGTTCGGTCACAAGGCACGAAAAAATGGGAATTGAATAGGTGACTTCTTGATAAGAAAATCGGCACAAAAGAGAGGGGTGAGGGATGAATTTCACTTGGGGAACAAAAAGGAGAAAAAGGATTTCTTAAAGGGTGCTCCCTATTTAAAGCATTCTGCCCCCTCCCCTTGAAGAGTCCAAAATTCGCCATCACTAATGGCCACTAATTCAAACCAATTTGAATTAGCCAACTAATTTATCCATATTATACTCAAAAAAATTTTTAAACCACCAAAGACCCATTATCTCTATTTACTAATCTTAACTAATTAAAATACTCTTACAATTATCAAAACCAAAACCCACCCTTATCACTCCAAATTAATTCCAACACCACCAAAACCTCTTTTATTCTAATTCAAATTCCCTTCTTATTCTATACCTTTATCAACTAAAAAAAAATAAAAGAATAATCTAATAATTCTCCTTCAAATTAATTAAAACCAAAATTAATCTTAATCTTTATCCATTTGAAGATACCATGTGCCATCCAATTAGCAAAAAGCCAAAGAAAATAAAAAAAAAAATCAATTCTGACTCTAAGGTTCGAACCCAGAACTTGCTGCGCTGCTTCCTTCCAACGCCTCAGCCCATTCGGCCACTTTGATTTTTATGCCATGAAGCCCCAACATTTTATTTTAAACCCTTTCTACTCAAGCCCACAACCAACAACAAAAATAAAAACGCCAAATGCTTCTCCCCCCTCGAAACCGCGACCTCCTTCCTCCAAATACTAAGTGGCGCATGAGTGCCACTCTGCCAACCTGCCTTCCATGTCCATAAGCCCCCAAATTTATTTATAAGGCCTTCCTAGGCCTAACGCCCAAACCCAAAAATAAAAACCACATGTGTTGCCGCTTGGACTCGAACCCAAGCCCTCCATGGCGCTACTTCCAAATTTCTTACAGCGCAAGCACGGAGGCCACTCTACCACAGCCTCTCTTGTGCCAAAAATTTACAAAAATTATTCTTAAGGCCTCCCTTGGCCCGATTCCCTTTTTGCACTAAAAATCCAAAATTTTCCAAAGCCTTTCATTTTCATCCAAGCATTCTTAGACCTCTAAAACACATCCAAAAACACCCCAAAACCTTTCCAACACTTGAATTATACTTGAATTTCCTAGCCCCTAAACCAGGGTATTACAATTCTACCCTCCTTAAAATAATTTCGTCCCCGAAATTACTTACTACCATGCAATCCTAACTCCCTACTCTACGCCTCCGCTGCGCACTCTGATTTCAATTCATCATACTTCCCAATCGTAGTCTCTAAGTTCTCACTCAAGATCCAAACCACACAAGAAAAAGCTAACTTACAAACAAAGAAAATAATTAAAGAAAATTCCATAACAAAGGAGCTTACCCGATATCACCTCCTTGGTTGACTTTGACTAGAATCACGACCCTTCGTTGCTCGAGGACAATTCTTAACCAAATGTGCCTTAGATCCGCACCGAAAGCATTCTTTACTATTTCCCCAACACTCTCCTGAATGAGTTCTTCCACATCGAACACAAGAACGATTCTGATCTACTGGTACAAGTGCACGCACAGGATTCTTGATTTTTGGTCTTTTCTGGACATTACCAAACGATGCTGACGGCTCAACCCTTCTCTTATTCTCGTTCCTATTCTTCTCTCGGTTTTCTCTTATAGTCTTTTTAACCTCTTCAGCGATCCGAGCTTTCTCTACCAGAATGGCGAAGTCCCTTTCTCTTTGCGGAGCGATCAACTCCCATAACTCATCTCGCAGCCCATCTTCGAATCGAACACTCCTTTCATAATCAGTAGCCACGATTCCTTTGGCGTACTGACTTAGTCGCACGAATTCAGCTTCATACTCCGCTATCGACTTATCCCCTTGTACTAGATTTAAAAACGCTTTCCTTTGCGAGTCCAAATAACTGGCTCCTACATACTTCCCTTCAAACTTAGCCTTAAAGTAATCCCAATCCAATCGATCTGCGAGCAGCACCTTGTTTGACAAAGGAGCCACCAACGATAAGCCGTCCCGGCAAATGTAAACAGCACCTTTTAGCTTTTCCTCTGGGGTACAATCTAAATCGTCCATAATTCTCTCGGCTCCTTCTAGCCAATATTCCGCTACGTTCGGAGCTACTCCTGACACTCCTCTAAAAACTTCAGCCCCGTTAGACCTGAGTCTCTCAGACACTGACTTCCGAGCTCCGTTCCCCATACCAGCTCTTGCCACTTGCTGGAGCACGCGTAACATAGCTTGTGACACTGCGTCGTCCCTCTCTCGCTCGATCTTGATCTTCCGCGCCACGATCAAGGCGCAAGATTTCATTTCTCGACCCATGGTCGACCCTACGAGTTCCGGTTGTCATTCTACCTCTACCGCGTCCCCTAGAACTCATCTCTATCGTCGCGATTTAATCTGATTTAAGAAATTTTATGCATTAGAAATTTTGTTCCACTATTTAACCACGAGCACATTTTATGAAGGAAGGGTATTTAGAAGTAATTCTTTCGATCACGCAAAAGTTCAGTTCAAGTTTACTACTCTAGTTCAAGACTCACATTCACACACACATTCATTCATCCACAAGAACACATTTCTCCCTCAGTAGAGGCACATTCAGTGGTATCCACCACACACATCCATTATTCGGACCTTTCTGCCCGTTTCTACCCCAAGGGTATTTCCGTCATTTTCCTACCGGGTATTTTCGTGAATAATCAGAAAAATTTTGAAAGCCTTAGTAAATCAAGATATTTTGATATTCCAAAACTTTAGGGGTATTTTCGAAAAATTCTCAAATTAAAGGTATGACAGGATTTTGGAAACCAGGGGTATTTTGGTAATTTGTCAGTTAGGGGTAATTTTGTAAATTTTCAAAATCAGGGTGTCTTGAATTTTTACAAAATAGCATTTTTGAATACTTTTGCAAAGTAGGGAAATTTTATTAAAATTGGGGTTAAACCGGCAATTTTGAAAGTCAGGGGCATTTTAGTAATTTTCAACATAGGGGTATTTTCGTAAATTTCTGCAAATCGAGGTATTTTGATATTTTGAAAACTAAAGGTTTTGGTATTTTGCAATGTAAAATCATTTTATCAAAAGTTAAGGGTAGTGTGGTAATTTTACAATACAGGGGTATTTTTGTAATTTTGACGCTAGGGCATTTTGGTAATTTTGTAAATCGAGAAATCGTTTTTCAAAATTAGATTTAGGGTTTACAAATAAAAGGGTAAGTTTGAAATTTTTTTTTTTAAAATTAAAGGTTTTAAAACAGCAAGGCCAATCCCTTTCGGGTTTTATTCAGTACGTTTAGCCTATGACCGAGTCCTCTTGGTTAGGGTGAACCGGTTACGCACTGTAGGAATCCCGCGAAGAGGAGGTGAGTCACGAGGACTGCTTAAATACCAAGCTCTTCCAGATCCAATCCTTGACATGCGCACAGGGGTTACCACACCCTAACTCGGCGACTTAGTCGTAGGTTTGTTTTAGTAACCTTAAGTTTTATGCATGTGTTTGAGTAGACTAGTCCTAGGGTTCAACAGATCCTAGCTCACTAATCTACGAGCCCAACTAAGCCCATAACAGATCATATAACAAATTACTTCACAAGTCTGAAGTACTTACCTGGTGGACTCGGGCCGGAGGTACAGGTGCCATGCCAGAATACCTGAAAAATTTCTTAAAAGCCCATGTTTTTGAAAAGCCCATTTTGAAAACGTTTTTGGGCCCAAAACCCTCAAAGTCGAGTTTTGAACCGGGCTCTGATACCAATCTGTAACATCCCCAAACCCGGCCCACGAGTCTAGACCGGATCCGGTTCTGTCACTGCGGAAAGACGGTGGAAAATCTTTGACTTTAGTTTAAAACGTGAAAATTTGTTAACTCTGAAAATCATGTCCTTTTAAAATTTAATAAATAATATAAACTTGATATAAAATATCCGAATTAAAACTTTATTATATGATTTAAGATATAGTTGCCGAAAATAAACTGATTTCAAAACAATAATTTAATCGTCATTTTAATTTAATATAATATAAATACTCAAATAATTAATTGGGCCTTATTACAATAAAACTTATTCAAATACTTAAAGTACTGAAAGTGATAAATTCTATTAAATAAGAAAACAATTTCGGTACGAAAATCATCTGCATGGCCACCTTTGTATCCACTCCAACCCGGTCCGATCATCATGTCACCTGCGACGTTTTAAAAAAGTTGGGTGAGTCATACAGACTCAGTGTGTAATTTAGCCACTGATATCCACCCGCATATTAGCCACAATCAACCCAATTATTAAAGGCAAAAAGTAATATATACTCATCTTAACAATTACCACAACTGGGCTTGGCCCACATTCAATTCACATTCAAATACGGGCTAGGCCCATTTCCATGTATGTTCCCAAAACATACCTATCCACATGTCATATTGGGCTTGGCCCATTTCCATATTATTACAAAAATAATGCAACATGATACCCAACCCAAACCTAGGGTCCATCCGCTACACACCCCGATCCAAATTTACCACACACCAAGGGACTATTGAGTCACCTCTCTCCTTTTCCCTCCAAAAAGGCAACCAATGCCATCCACGATGGAGCACATAGCAACCCATCAAGCCACGATATGGCATAAAGCCGATATCAATCAAGGTAACCACGCCGAACTAAATCGCAAAGATCCACAACGCGACCTCGGTCAACGCCAATCCACGATGTAGCACAAAGTCGACATCAATCCACGTACTCAAGTACACCCGCATCTTCTTTTCATAACCCACCCATGCACATGCCACATAAAATATAATCATGATAATGCATGCACATGCTTATTAATATTCATAAACATACTCATATACAAACAAATAATCACATTGCAACAGTCCGATACTAAATCGATCATCGCTATACCCTTTTTAGGTATACATGGCACACTTATTATCGCACACTTGTTAGTAAAACATTTAACACATAAAACCCGAAAACAGTGGGTTAGTTACACACCTTATAATCTGAAGTTCTAAACCCTCGATTTCGACGCTATCGCTTAGCGAGACTACAGTTATCTGCCTATCGTTCTCGGTTATACGCCCACACCCCCGGTGGCCAATCACGAATCGCCGAGACGGCTCTTTTCTTAAACTTTGGGATAGGGGCTTTTTCTTGCCCTCCTTGACTAGTATTGGTCTCCATTAAAAGCTTAATCGATCCACACGATTAATCAACAAAGTCATAATCTACTAATACGAATCTAAATCGCTTACTAACATCCTTACCGAAAGATAAGCTTGGATCCCGAGAACACCAACGGTCTTAAGAAGTTGCTCGAAAGTCCTCGTGACACAAGACCATTAGAATCGGCTATAACCAAAATCCATGAAAAGGCCCTTTTGGCGAATACCTTACCACCCTTTACCTTGATGAGTCTAAACAATTCGAGACTTTCCTTTAGGCTCCTTGGCGTTGGCTACAAACAAGCAAAACACATCACTTATAGCCTGTAGAGCATTCTACCAACCCACACTAAGGCCAACCATTCGGTTTTGCCCCAAAACAAAGAATCATAAATCGACCGCTAAGGATAGAATCTACTTACCACTCGTGCTTAAGATTCGCCCACCACGCTAGGATATCAAGGGAGATTCCGCTTCAAGCTTGATAAAGTTTATAAAATAGAAGAGGAATGGAGAGGTTAAAGGTTTCTGCTTCACTACCAAAAGATGTTGGGGCATTCGGCTAGCACAAGGTATTGTTATGGAGTTTGAAAAGAATTTGTGAAAAGAATGGGGTTCTGGTCACAAGGCACGAAAAATGGGAATTGAATAGGTGACTTCTTGATAAGAAAATCGGCACAAAAGAGAGGGGTGAGGGATGAATTTCAACTTGGGGAACAAAAAGGAGAAAAAGGATTTCTTAAAGGGTGCTCCCTATTTAAAGCATTCGCCTCCCTCCTTGAAGAGTCCAAAATTCGGCCATCACTAATGGCCACTAATTCAAACCAATTTGAATTAGCCAACTAATTTATCCATATTATACTCGAAAAAAATTTAAACCACCAAAGACCCATTATCTCTATTTACTAATCTTAACTAATTAAAATACTCTTACAATTATCAAAAACCAAAACCCACCCTTATCACTCCAGCCGAATTCCAACACCACCAAAACCTCTTTTATTCTAATTCAAATTCCCTTCTTATTCTATACCTTTATCAACTAAAAAAAAAAAAAAAGAATAATCTAATAATTCTCCTTCAGCCGAATTAAAACCAAAATTAATCTTAATCTTTATCCATTTGAAGATACCATGTGCCGTCCAATTAGCAAAAAGCCAAAGAAAATAAAAATAAAAATCAATTACAGCCTCTAAGGTTCGAACCCAGGAACTTGCTGCTGCCTGCTTCCTTCCAACGCCTCCAGGCCATTCGGCCACTTTGATTTTTATGCCATGAAGCCCCAACATTTTATTTTAAACCCTTTCTACTCAAGCCCACAACCAACAACAAAAATAAAAACGCCAAATGCTTCTCCTGCCCCTCGAAACCGCGACCTCCTTCCCTCCAGCGCCTAAGTGGCGCATGAGTGCCACTCGCCAACCCCGCTTCCATGTCCATAAGCCCCCAAATTTATTTATAAGGCCTTCCTAGGCCTAACGCCCAAACCCAAAAATAAAAACCACATGTGTTGCCGCTTGGACTCGAACCCAAGCCCTCCATGGCGCTACTTCCAGCCCCTTAAGCAGCGCACGGAGGCCACTCTACCACAGCCTCTCTTGTGCCAAAAATTTACAAAAATTATTCTTAAGGCCTCCCTTGGCCCGATTCCCTTTTTGCACTAAAAATCCAAAATTTTCCAAAGCCTTTCATTTTCATCCAAGCATTCTTAGACCTCTAAAACACATCCAAAAACACCCCAAAACCTTTCCAACACTTGAATTATACTTGAATTTCCTAGCCCCTAAACCAGGGTATTACAGGGACAGCGCCTGGAGGTTTTCTTTTTGGCTATTTTCAGGCGTGAAAATAAATGGCCTGCATGGCCCATGCACGCATACAGCATAAGAGTTGCTGCTATTTGCTTTAGTTTATTTTGGGATCATAGGACATTATTCTTTTATTTTTATTGTTTCTATTATTTAGTTTTATTTTTATTTTTGATAGGGTAATGGGCTACATTTTATGTAGTATATTTTATTTGTTTTGGGGTTAGAAATTAGCAAAAGTGGGAAGCATGACCGTTGGGAGTATGGGTATGACTTGGGATAATTATTTTAATTGTTTGATGAAGGAAATTAGTGATGGGCAAGTATGACAAAAATGAGAAAGGTATGGCCGGCCTTGTGCTCTGTTCTTGGCAAAAATTCCTTGAATTTTTAACTTTCTTTTCCCCCTTTTTTTTTTGATGCATGGCCGGTCTTGTGATGAAAAAAAAAAGGGATGGCCGAATGAAGCCCCTTGAGACCTTGTTGGTCGGTTTTGTGTGTAGCATAGAGAACTTGGCCAAACCTTTTCTTTTCTTTTATTTTCTTGACAATTATTGAGCATGGCCAAATGACTTCTTCTTGTTTTTCCCTTCTTTGCTTTTGGGTGCATGGCCGAGTGAAGCATCTCTTGGTTGATTTTCTTGCAGCAAAGGAAGTGCCAAATTCGTTTGTAAAGTGTCTAGCTTGATACCGAATGTTTGATTTGTTCCTTTCTTCTTTTCCTTTCAACTTGTTCTTGGCCGAACCTACACCCTTTTTCAAGTTCCTTCTTTTATTCTGGTGATAGCCGAGTGGTTCATTCCCTATTCTAAGGTCATAACCAATTTACCTTGGAGCCGATTCTTTCAAAGACAAGGAGTGGTTTTGTAAAGTTGATCTTTAGAGGAGGGTAACGTTGGTGGTAAGTAAATTCTCTCCTAGTAATCAGTTTGGATTTCTATTAAAGTGCCCAAAATCAAAGGTTAAACCTTGATTTCTAAAGAGGTCCGAATGTACAATAAGCTTTCATAAGTGTTCTTTTGTGTAGCAAGTGTTAGGACTTTAAAAAGGAGTCTTTCGGGAGTTGAAGTGCTCAATAGACTTTGTCGAGCAAGGTAAATGGAATTTTGATAACTTCGGGAGCAAATCTACGAGAACAAGTGGTGTTTCGGGATCGAAATAAACTAGGTAAATGACTCTTGGCATTCGGCCTTAGGCCATTTTGGTGATAAGTGTGACCGATTTCGGTTATGTGTTCTAGGGGCAAATCGAAAGAAATAACAGAAGCTTCTGGGATTTTAGTTGATATTAGATTCGATAGATCGGAATATCGCTTTAAACAGGTGCGTAGTTAACGCACTGTTCTCTTGTTTGTTATATGTGTGGTATGTGTTATTTCATGTAAATATATATGTTGTACATGTTAGCCGAACTAAGGTTAAGATAATGGATACCTAAGGTAAGTGATCGAATAATCAGGTTAGTGGTTATGATATTAACCTTTCAGTGATTTGCGATAATAACTGACTATTGATGAATGTATAAAAATGTGATGGCATGTGATGTATATTTGTTTAAGTAATATGTTACCATGATACATATATTTATGCATGGGACTTGGAATGTGACTATTGGAGAAAAGGGTGTACACTATATGAGTGGTCTAATGCTAGCCTCGTGCTACATTCGCGATTGATGATTAGTGAACTGATTGATATGTGGATCACTATGTGATCAGTGGCTTGGCCACAACCTTAAGAAATAAGTCTGCCAAAGAGAGAGATGTAGACTACTTTGTGGATTGGATTTCATAATTGTACATTTATAATTGTGTGTTCGTAATTGTATGTTTAAAGTTTCATATTCCTAATTGTATATTATATATATATATGGATTGTGTGGATATGGGCCAAGCCCATTTGTGAGGACATGTGTATTAACTATGCACTGAGTCTTGGTGACTCACTCTTTTATTATTAAACCTTTCAGGTGGCGCATAATGCTTGGACCGGGTTTGGAGCGGGTACAAAGGTGGCCATGCAAAAGTGGATTTTCATGCAAAGGAATCTCTTATTTAATGAATTAAGCATCTATATTTTCAGTATTTTAATTAAGTGTGTATTGTAAAAAGGCCCACTAAAGTGTTTAAGTATTTTATTAAGCATCTTTATTATTATGCCCTATTATGGATGGACAATTTAAATATTGGTTGAAAATGGTTTTATTTTTCAAGTAAAGCTTGAACCTGATATTTTTATAACAAACTTTGATTTTTACTTAGAATATTACAAGTCACGAAAATGTTTTGCTAAAGGAAACAAATTTTCAACGGTTTTACTCTTAAGTAAGGATATTTTTCGAATGTGTTCCGCAGTGGCATTCCAAATTCGGTCGACGTGAATGGGCTGGGTTTGGGGTGTTACATTTTGGTATCAGAGCATGGTTCAAAACTCGGCTTTGAGGTTTTGGGCCCGAAAACAGTTTTTAAAAGTGGGCTTTTCAAAATGTGAAATTTTATTTTGGGCTTGTTCTGGCATGGAACCTGTACCTCCGACCCGAAGTCCACCTGGTAAGTACCCCTTACTATTGAGGTATATTGAATATGTGAATTGTATGGGATAATTGGGCTTGTAGATTAGAAAATTTGGGCTATCGAATCCTAAGACTAGTCTACTCAAAAACAAGTGCATAAGACTTGAGGACTGAAATAATCATAGAGGTGTAGTGAATGAATGTGTCCCTGCTTATGAACGTGTATGTGACTCTCTGAATAAGAAGTAGCGGACTTGAACTGAACCTATGTGTGATCGAAAGAACCACTTCTAAATACTTTATTCCATAAAACTGTTCGCGGATAATCAGTGGAACAAATTTCTAATGCATAAAACTTTGTAAGTCAGATTGCGCGATAAGAGGTGAGTTCTAGATGACGTGATCGAGGCAAAATAGCCGTATCGGAACCCGTTAGATCGAGTCAAGAATCTGATAATGAGGTATCACCCCTACCACCAACTTTTGATAATGAGTAGCAAGATCAGATGAGGGATAATTCTGTATTGCGCTGCGAGTTTTAGAAATGGTGGCTGGAGAGGGAGAAAATATGAGAGCTCAAAAATTTGTTCCCGAGCGACTTTGAGCCGACGAAGCGGATTTGTTCTGTGATGTATCAGAAGTAGCACTCAGTACGGTTGAATATTGGTTGGGAGCAACCAAGCGAGTTATGGATGAGCTCGATCTGAGCCCTGTGGAAAAAGTGAAAGAAATGGTGCTGCTACTTCGCGACGAGGTGTATCAACGATGGCTCATGATTCGGGATAGTGTCACAGCGGAGGACCCCATTTGGGAGTATGTCAAGACGGCATACCAGAAGAAGTATGTCAGTACTTACTACATTGATACTCAGAGGAATGTGTTTTTGGAACTGGTTCAACGGAACAAGTCCATGGCGAAACGAGGCTGAATTCCTAAGGTTAAGCCGATATACTCGAGGAGTAGGGGCTACGGAACATAAACGATGTGTCAGTTTGAGGACGGATTAAGGGACAGCCTGAGACTGATGATAGCTCCTCAACAGGAACGAGAGTTCACTGTGTTAGTCGAAAAAGCTAAGATAGCTGAAGAGATTAAGAATTCGATAAGATAAAACAGAGATAAGGATATGAACCGTGATAGAAGAAATTTTGGATTGTCTAAATTATCTGAGGGTCTTCGAAAAAGATCGAGGGTTGAAAGTTTTGCTAGTGTGACTAAGCTAGTTATGAAAATCGGGACCATCCGTGTGCTCAGTGTGGAAAATATCATGTCGGCGAGTGTTGGAATTAGAAATTGAGAATGTTTTAAAGTGTAAGACTATAAGCAATTGAATATTGTTAATGTTAGTTATAACCTTGTGCACATGTGGGATTATGGAAACCTGGTTATAAAATATAGTGAAAGCCAAATGTGGATAGACTTTCTATCATGATATGTTATTGAATTTTTTAATTGAAGTGATAAGTACAAGTGATATGAATTATATATGGTTTATAATTTTGGTCAGCTTGTAAAGTGATTCAGATGGTGATAAGATTATATTTCAGGCTTTGATGCCTAGCAGGCTTTGTGCCGGTGTATATTTCAAGCTCTGATGCCTAGCAGGCTTTGTGCCGGTGTGTATTTTAGGCTTTGATGCCTAGCAGACTATGTGATCAGTGGCTTGGCCACAACCTTAAGAAATAAGTCTGCCAAAGAGAGAGATGTGGACTACTTTGTGGATTGGATTTCATAATTGTACATTTATAATTGTGTGTTCGTAATTGTATGTTTAAAGTTTCATATTCCTAATTGTATATTATATATATATATGGATTGTGTGGATATGGGCCAAGCCCATTTGTGAGGACATGTGTATTAACTATGCACTGAGTCTTGGTGACTCACTCTTTTATTATTAAACCTTTCAGGTGGCGCATAATGCTTGGACCGGGTTTGGAGCGGGTACAAAGGTGGCCATGCAAAAGTGGATTTTCATGTAAAGGAATCTCTTATTTAATGAATTAAGCATCTATATTTTCAGTATTTTAATTAAGTGTGTATTGTAAAAAGGCCCACTAAAGTGTTTAAGTATTTTATTAAGCATCTTTATTATTATGCCCTATTATGGATGGACAATTTAAATATTGGTTGAAAATGGTTTTATTTTTCAAGTAAAGCTTGAACCTGATATTTTTATAACAAACTTTGATTTTTACTTAGAATATTACAAGTCACGAAAATGTTTTGTTAAAGGAAACAAATTTTCAACGGTTTTACCCTTAAGTAAGGATATTTTTCGAATGTGTTCCGCAGTGGCATTCCAAATTCGGTCGACGTGAATGGGCCGGGTTTGGGGTGTTACAATCACATATCGATGCCACTGTCCCAGACAGGGTCTTACACGAATAAAATAAGATGCCAATGTCCCAGACATGGTCTTACATGAAAACACAAATCGGTGCAAATGTCCCATTCATGGTCTTACACAAAAACACATATCAGAATCCTATGTCATGACATATGTATCGTATCTATTCCTAGGGTTCATACGGGACTTTCAGACATTGATTCTCGATCAAAACAAGCTCGAAACATTGTTCCCTATCTCAAATCACATTCAGGAAAAACACATATATTTCATCGCATAAAATATAATCTCAAGTTTAACAACATTTAAATGCTTATAGACTTGCCTCGGATGTTTCGAATGGTTTAATCGACTATTTGACTACTTTCAATTTCCCCCGATCTAATTTGGTTTTCTTCCGTTTTTGATCTAAATAAATTCAAATTTAACTAGTTTAAACACACATTCATTCAATTTAATCCAAAAACGCATAAATGGGCAAATTACCATTTTACCATTGACATGTCGCACTTTTTGCAATTTAGTCCCTATTGCATAAAACACAAAATATACAAAATTTGCATATACCATGCTAGGGCTGAATATTCATAAGCATCATACTAGTCCATATATTTCATTTATTTCATATTTTAGTCCCTCAAAATATTATTTTTATAATTTAGTCCAAATTACTCAAATTCATCAAAAATTCAAAGACAAACTATGTTAATCTAACACATATATTTCATATTTCATCCCCAAACATCATAAAACTCATGAATTTCTCAATGACATATTTCAAAATCATCATCAGTTCACAAAATTTAAGCATGGGTTTTGAAGAATACGAAGCAACGATCTAAAAAACGTAAAAATTATCAAAAATCGAAACCAAAACATACCTTAATTTGCTTGAACAAGGTTCGAATACGTAGCTTGATTTCTTATTTTCTTTCTCTTTTAATTCAGCACAAAGATGATGAATATGGCCACTTTCTTATGTTTTGTTTTATTATAATAACTTTATAATATATTATTTATTATTTTAACTTTTATAATTAATATAAAAACTATATAATATAAACATATGCTGTCCATTCATTAATTAAATGGCAAAATTGCAACATAAAACCTTCATATTAAAAGAACATCCACTATTCGGCCCTTCTAAAAATAACCACTAAATATTCATTTTACGCGAATTAATCCTTTTATTTAATCAGACACTCAAATGACGAAATTAAAGCATGAAAATTTCACACAAATAAATTCACACATAATAAACATGGAATATAATTTTAAAATATTTTTCTAACTCGGATTCGTGGTCTCGACACCACCGTTTTGAATAGGGTCTAAATCGGGCTCTTACATTTCGATCATATTTGGATAAGTTTGTAGTTGCCTTTATCGATGACATACTGATTTATTCTCGGGATAAGAGTGGACATGTAGAACACCTGAGAATTGTTTTGTAGACTCTAAGAGACAAGCAGTTGTATGCTAAATTCAGCAAGAGTGAGTTTTGGCTTCGAGAGGTCGGATTCTTAAGACACATTGTGTCGAGTGATGGCATTAGAGTTGATCCGAGTAAGATTTCAGCTATTGTGGAGTGGAAACCGCCAAGGAATGTGTCAGAAATTAGAAGCTTTTTGGGTTTGGCGGGTTACTACAAACGGTTTGTCAAAGGGTTTTCTTGATTGTTATACCGATGATGAAGCTATTGCATAAGCATGTTAAGTTTGAAAGGACTGAGAGATGCCAATAGAGTTTTGAGAGATTGAAAGCATTGTTGACTGAGGTGCCGATTTTAGTAGAACTTGAGTCGGGGAAAGATTTTGTGGTCTACAGTGATGTGTCATTAAATGGTCTCGACTGTGTGTTGATGCAAGAGGGTAAGGTAGTAGCTTACGCCTCGAGACAGCTAAAATCGCATGAGAAGAATTATCCGACTCATGATTTAGAATTGGTTACGATCGTCTTCACTTTGAAGATTTTGCGTCATTATTTATATGGTGAGAAGTGTCGAATCTTCACCAGTCATAAGAGTTTGAAGTACTTGATGGACCAAAAGGATTTGAATTTACGACAATGGTGATGGCTCGAATTATTAAATGATTATGAGTTAGTAATCGATAACCATCTGTGGAAAATGAATGTGGTTGAGGATGCCTTGAGCAGAAAATCCCTGTATGCTTTGAGAGCTATGGGTACGAGCTTAATGTTGTCTGATGATGGTGCCATATTGGTCGAGTTAAGGGCTAGACAGTTATTTATTCAGCAGATTTGTGAAGCTCAAAAGAATGATGATGAGATGCAAGCTAGGAGAGCTCAGTGCGAATCGAGAAATGACTCTGATCTATGGATGAGTTCAGATGGTTGTCTAATGTTCCATGATAGGATTTGTGTACCTAGGGATGATGAGTTGATCCAAAAAATTTTACATGAAGCGCACAGTGATTGCTTGTCAGTACATCCAGGCAGTACGAAAATATAAAATAATTTGAAGAAATTGTATTGGTGGCCGTGAAACACCCTATACCCGGCCTACGAGCCTGGACCGGATCTGGTTAAAAATTCTTTTATTACTTTGAAAAACTGTGTGTTTTGAAGAAAGTTTGTTTGTGGGTTGGGCTCGAGTTGAAAACAAATTTATTTGTTATTGAAACCCTTTACTTTAGGTGACAAAACGTTTAGGCTTTGTTTTAAAATAAATCTACTTAAAATTCACTTGGTGAAAATTCGTACATAGTAATTAAAAGAAAAATTAAAGTAATTCAACTATGGCCTTATTACATCAAATAAATCCCAAAATTAAAACCTTAGTACTTAAAATAAAGTAGTCCAAATAAAATGAATTTCTTGCTGAGCATGGCCATCCTTAAGCTTCTGCCGACCCGGTCCATTATTGATCATCACCTGAAAAATGTTCCCACAACGGGGTGAGTCAACAGACTCAATGTGTAACACAACACTAAGTCTTAACAAATTTAGGCATTTTATAGCATACAAATTCATATATCATTAAATTAAAATGATGCAACCCAAACCCAAACCTAGATGCCATCCACTACACATCACCCGTACCAACCTGCACACCGCGTGAGACTACTAAGTCAACCCTCCATCCGCTACACACCATCGGCGCGATCGCTGCCGCATCGGCGTGCCCATCGCCCTTATGAGTATTCATGGTCTTAGGTCACCACACTTAGATATCGTGGTCTTAGGTCACCACGTTCAGATATCGTGGTCTTAGGTCACCACATTCAGATCTCGTGGTCTTAGGTCACCACATTCAAATATCGTGGTCTTAGGTCACCACATTCACTTCCCCTTTTCAATAACCCATATGCCCCATATCATACATATTATGCATTAACATGCCAAATTTCACATTCTTATTACTTATCACATGTTAAATATAACATATTTCATAATCCTAGTAGGTAGGAAACGTACCTGAGTACTTTGTACCATATCATGGTACCTTAGCCACATTCTTACACTTTCATATTAACACATATATCAAGTTTAAGCCATAAATCTATTAAGATTAGTGTGGGGTACACACCTGATTAACTTAGCAACTTCACTTCAAATCCCGAAAATCCAATCTAAAGCCTTAGATCCTTAGTCCCTACATTCGGCCATTACTTAAAAATTTAATGAAGACCATTCGGCCATAAAACCAAATCCTATTAGGATTGTTGTAACCCAAAACTTACCTTGGTACCGATTTCACTATAAATCAAATCCCGAAAACTTTGTGCTACTCCTCCCTTCAATTGGCCAATGCTAGATCATTTAACTTGATTAGTTTCGACTTTTTAAATAAATAAAGAATAGATCTAATTACCAAAATAGACCTTGGCCGATTGTACTTATGCACTCACCTTGCGATTTCAAATCCCGAAAGTATCCCTTGTCTTAATTATCTGTCGAAATACCTATACACATATGTTAGATTTGATTCTAACATTAAATCATCATAGATGGCCCTTGGCCGAATGCTATAGACACTTACCTTGTGGATTTTAAATCCCGAAACTCACTGAATAACTAGGGAACACGCGGCCTATGGTGTACCTTCGGGAAAAGAACTTCTCCTTCCTTGTAGTCGACACTTAGTAAATCCCGAAAGAATCACTTGCTTAGGGAGTTGTCGAATACCTATAGGCTCATATTAGATCCAATTTCAACTTTAAACATAATGAATGGCCTTTGGCCGAATATACACATGTCTTACCTTGAATCTTTAAATCCCGAAAAGTCCCGAAAGATCCTTCCTTGAAGTCGACAGCTCCTAAATCCCAAAAGATCTCTTCAAAGTTTCGGCAACAAGATATTAATGGGGTTAGTCCTAGATTTCGGCAAATCTTAAAAGAAAAAGGATGAAACCAAATGAGATCTTACCCTTACTTTAGGAATCGGCAATCCTTGCTTGAACCTTTAACAATATTCGGCTATGTAGGCTAGAAGGATCTTGATTTCGGCTTTTTGATTGGTAGAAAGAAAAGAGAAAGAAGAATAAAGATGGAGGATTAGGCTAGAGCACAAGGTATTTAAACTGGCAAAAATAAAAGAGAAGAGAGGAGTTATTTACTAGAGAGAATTCGGTAGAGAGAGAGTTGAAAGAAAGAATGAATGGCCCTCTTTTCCTTTAGTAGCCGAAATTACTAACTTAGAATACCTTACTTGGCCATCACTCTTCTATTTTGATAGCTTTATCTCCTTAATTATCAATATATTCAAATTAAAAGAATTTAATCCATCAATTATCTCTTATCTCTTAATAAAAATTATACTAATAATAACCCATCATTATCTATCTATTTATGCGAATTTTAAAGAGAATAAAACTCCTCTTTTAAGAGCCTTAATGCCGCCCACCTCTCTCTCCTCCTTGTAGCAAAAATAAAATTCTTTATTTGCTTCCCATGCGACTCAATCCTTGGCCCATTTGCCTATGTATGTGGCGTCACTTGCTAGGCCCTTAAGTGGCGCCTTGTAGCCATTTTACCAAGGCTATTTGTATGTCATATTTCACATACATTTTCTCTTAAGACCACCTTGCTTCATGTCCCTCTTTTAAACTTTAAACTTGACATTTCTAAAGCATTTCCTTACATTTCTAAGACATTTCCTTACATTTCCAAGACATTTCCTTACATTTCCAAGACAAGACATTTCCTTACATTTCCAAGTCATTTCCTTACATTTTCAAGTCATTTCCTTACATTTCCAAGACAAGACATTTCCTTTCATTTCCAACTCATTTCCTTACATTTCCAAGACAAGACATTTCCTTCCATTTCCAATTCATTTCCTTACATTTCCAAGACAAGACATTTCCTTACATTTCCAAGTCATTTCCTTACATTTCCAAGACAAGACATTTCCTTCCATTTCCAAGTCATTTCCTTACATTTCCAAGACAAGACATTTCCTTACATTTCCAAGTCATTTCCTTACATTTCCAAGTTTCCAAAAATGTTCACCATACATTCATAACACAGAAGACATGCCATTTCGTATAATTAAATCAAAAATACATAGGCCCATTTCCAGGATGTTACAGGCCGAGTATGAAAAGAGACATCTCTGAGTTTGTTACAAAATGTTTGATCTATCAACAAGTGAAAGTCGAGCATTAAGCCCTTCAGGGTTACTTCAACCAGTGATGGTTCTAGAGTGGAAGTGGGATCGAATCACAATGGATTTCATAACGGGGTTACCTATGACTCCGAGAAAGAAAGATGTTGTGTGGGTTATTGTGGATAGATTAACGAAGTCAGCTCACTTTATACTGGTGCGTGTTGATTATTCACTTGATAAGTTGGTCAAATTGTATATTGCCGAGGTGGTTAGATTGCATGGAGTGCCTGTATCTATTATCTCGGATAGAGATCCGAGATTTACTTCCAGGTTTTGGAAAAAGTTGCAGGAAGCCTTGGGTACAAGGTTGAATTTTAGTACTGCGTTTCATCCTCAAACCGATGGCCAATCCAAAAGAGTGATTCAAGTTCTGGAGGATATGGTCCAATGTTGTGTGTTAGAGTTTGAAAGTAGTTGGGAAAAATATCTACCTTTGGTCGAGTTTGCCTATAACAACGGTTATCAGTCGAGTATATGGATGGCACCGTACGATGCTTTATATGGTCGCAAGTGTCTGACTCCCTTGTATTGGACCGATCTTAGTGAGAAGCAAACTGTAACATCCCGATTTAGGGCCTAGTCAGAATAGTGGTGCGAGACCACAAATCTGAAGTAAAAGCATGAGTTTTAAGGTTTATGATATGTTTGCATGATCATATGAAAGTTTCATAAAGCAATTTTGTCAAATTGTGATTGAATTGTCTATTAGGAGTAAATTGCAAAAGTGGCAAAATGTGAGATTCTAGAAGCTTTTAGTATGAAATAGCTTTGGATTATTAATTGGAGGTCCTTAAATAGCAATTTTCCCAAATTCTAATTTTTGGACAAAAATGGGCATGAGTTGATAAAATTTGAAAGTTTGGCAAAAAGGGTATTTTGGTCATTTTTTAAATAACTAATTAAAAAGGATGAAATAAGTCAAAATTATGTTCATCTTCCTCCTTAAGTGCCGAAAATTTGAAGAACTCCATAGCTAGGGTTTGTTCATCTTTCAAGCTTGCTAGTAAGTGCATCCTAGCCTCGTTTTTAATATTTTTTGTATTTTTGAAGTCCTCGTAACTTGAATTAGCTATTTTTAGCTATATATTGAGCTAGGATTCATGTTCAAAAATATACCCATGTATGACATGTATGCATTTTGATGTTTTATAGAAGATTATGAGAGTTGGATGTAGAATAAACATCATTTTCCAAGTGAATTCCATGAAAAAATGCATGTAAGGACTAGTTTGTAAGAGTTTTGAAAACGGTCATACATGAGTGATTTAGTGAGAATTGATGGTTACTATAGTTGAGATAATGAGTCAGCTAAGCATGAAATGCTAGAAAGTTGATTGAAAATCACTTTACGAGCTTGGAGCAAAAGTGTAAATATGAGGAAGTTTAGGGGCAAAATGGTAATTTTGTTAAAGTATGAGTTATGAGTCAATTTAGTCAATGTGTGTATTGAATGAGTTGATTTATCATCATAGATCAAGAAAAATGAAGCTCGGATCAAAATCGAGGCAAAAATAAAGCCGTGGACTAGATTGCACTTCTTCATACGTTTTGAATACCGAGGTAAGTTTATGTGTAAACAATGCATTTATACTTATACATTGTTAATGCTAACTAGTGTATAGCATGATTGAGAACCTATACGGTCCAAGTGGATGATATGTGGTAGTTGTTGGGAATGGTTGAATGAATTACAAAGTATATAAATAAATGTGTAGTGATAATACTTGATAGTGGGCTAAGTGCGATACCACCTTAATACTTAACGACGATGAGCTGTGCGCAATGCTATAGTTAAGTATATTATTTAGTGGGCTATGTGCGATACCACTATAATTACCCTTTTTGGTAGGCTATGTGCGATACTACCCTATTATCTGATTGTGGTGGGCTAAGTGCGAAACCACCGAGTGATTTAGCTGTATGGTTGGATTAGTGAGAAATCATGATGTGTTGTATCACGAGTAATTGTGGTGTTGAGTGCAGGTGTGCGGATGTATGAATGTAAACACTTGACTGTAATGTGATGAAAATGTGGTAAGGGATAGAATCAGTAAGCATAGTTGTGGATGTGAATTATTCTTGTTTAGTACAATGCTAATTGTCGTTTGGCTCATACTATGAGGTTAATTGCTTATATGTAAACTTACTAAGCTTAAAGCTTACTCTCATTTTCTTTTCCCTTGTCTTATAGAGCATAAGATTCAAATCGAGATACACGGATAACTTGGAAGATCACCCACACTATCAGCTCACTTCGGTATAATTGGACTTAATGTTTTGTATATGGCATGTATAGAGGCTAGACAAGTTAGTTTTTATTGTATTGATCAAGGGTATGTTGGCCCTTTTGATGGATAATCTAATTTGTATAATGCTATGGTTGATGGCTTACCTTGTTATATGAAAAGATGTAGTTATTCATGGGAGTTTATATTTCAAAGCATGAATTGCTTGATGATTTGCTGAATGAATCCATATTGTGTGAGCTAGAGGGGTGAAAAGAGCGTAGCAAATAGCTTTGTTCTTGTCCATGTGGGCAGACACACGGGTGTGTGACCTGGCCATGTATCCCCTGCATGTTAGTGTTCTAAGTCAGAATAGACCACGGACTAGCCACACGGGCGTGTGCCTAGGCCGTGTAAGATACTCAGTGTTCACCACGGGTGGAGAGCATGAGCATGTTCATAGGTCGTGTAATATAAGTAGAATATTCAAGTTTTTATACACGAGGTAGGGGCATGGACGTGTGTGACCACACGGCCTACCTACACGGGCGTGTCCCATTTCACATGGGCGTGTGACCCTTGTCAAGATGAAAGAAACTTTCAGATCGCAAAGGTTTCCGGTAGGGTTCCGGAATCCCTTGTATGTATGTTTAAGGCCTCGTGGGTCTTTAGAAAGGTCGTTTTGGTGGCTATAGAGAGTTGTCAAGTTGGGACTAAAGTGGATTAAGTCCAGTAATGCCTCGGGCCCGGTTCCAACATATAATACAGGTAAGGGGTGTTACACAAATTCACCGGGTCGATCTAGTTAAAGAGACCGAAGAGAAAGTGAAAGTGATATGTGATAGTCTGAAAGCTGCTTCAGATCGACAAAAGTCATATGCAGATTTAAAAAGGAAAAAAATCGAGTTTCAAGTAGGCGACAAAGTATTTTTGAAAGTATCCCCGTGGAAGATTGAGATTTGGTCGAAAGGGCAAATTGAGTCCTCGATTCATAAGGCTGTATGAGGTTATTGAAAAGATTGGACCAGTAGCATACCAGTTGGCTTTACCGGTAGAGTTAGAGAGAATACACAACGTGTGTCATGTGTCGATGTTGCGGGGATATCATTCTAATCCTTCGAATGTGATTCCCTCAACAAAAATAGAGATATGACCAGACATGACTTATGAAAAGGAACCAATTAAGATATTGGCTCGAGAGGTTAAACAATTGAGGAACAAGAGCATAACCTTAGTAAAAGTGTTATGGCAAAAACACTGTGTGGAAAAGGCTACATGGGAACCGGAAGAAGCCATGAGGGAACAATACCCAAACTTTTTTACCAATAAGATTTTCGAGGATGAAAATCTCTAAAGTGGGGAAGAGTTGTAACAGCCCGATTTTGGGGCTAGTTGGAACAGTGGTTTCAGGACCGCTAATCCGAGGTTGAAGAAATTATTTTGATATTATTTTATGTGTTATAGTATGTTTATAAGGATGTATGAAAAGTTTGGTGCTTTAATTTTAGCAATTTTATGCTTAATTGTGGAAAATGACTAAATCTCATAAAGTGCGAAAGTTTTATTGTACAAGGTAGAGGTGTCTAATAGCCATAGAATATTAAATTGGAGGTCCTTAAAGTGCAATTAAGCCATTAAGAGGGTGTGGCCGGCCATAGGAAACAAGGAGACAATGGCATTAAATTTTGGTCAAAATTTGGTGAAATTAGGTGATAAAAAAATGAATAAAATAAGCTAAATAGAAGAGATGTCATCTTTTCACTATTCATGCTTCTTCTCCACCGAAAATTGAAGGAAATTAGAGGATTTTGGAGTCCAAACTTTCATCTAAGCTTCTCTCTTATATTTAAGTGATTTTAGGGGTCTTTCTTGATAATTTTTGTACTTTTGAAACCCCCAAAGCTTAAGCTAGCTAATGGGGGGACTAATTTGCAAGATGGTTGAAAGTTTAGGGACTTTCCATGAGAGTGTTTTTTTTTCTGATTTTTATGGAGGAAAATGAATGTTAGTGAGCTAAGGAACAACTTTTGTGAAAGGTGTTACCATGAAAACACCTAAAATGGACTTAGTTGTAAAAGTTGTAATTTAGTAATAAATGCATGAAATAATTTGTTTTTTGAGTTGTTGTAAGAGAAATAAATGTTCAACTAGGCTTGGTTAATGAGAAAATGTGATGAAAAACAATTTACGAGCCTAGGGGCAAAATAGTAATTTTGCCGAAGTATAAGGGCAAAATGGTCATTTTTGCCTAAGTAGAAATTTTGATGTATCATGAATTATAAAGTGATTAAATGAGTAAATTTTATTATTATAGATCAAGAAGAGCATGGAAACAACCTTGATCGGGGGAAAGGCAAGGTTACGGATTAAGTCGTCGATTAACACATTTTGCACCGAGGTAAGTTTATGTGTAAATGATACATCTTTGATACATATGTTGTTACTTATTGGTGTATTGTATGAATGAGACCAATTATTATTGAAATTGATAGATGGTGAGTAGTTCTCGTATGAACCTTGAAATAGATACGTAAGCGTGAAAAAATATCCGTAATGATTAATTGGTGGGCTGTGTGCGATACCACCATAATCATCCTTTTTGGTGGGTTGTGTGCGATATCACCTTATTACTTATTCACGATGGGCTATGTGTGATACCATCGTTTATATTATCATTTGGTGGGCTATGTGCGAAACCACCTTAATTACTCTTGTTGGTGGGTTATGTGCGGTACCACCCTATTATTGATTGACGGTGGGCTGTGTGCGAAACCACCGGGTACATAGTATTATTTCGAGGGGTTCATCAAGAAATGGTATAAGTAAATGTTTCGTGTTGCTTTGTGGTGATGAGTGTAGGGAACGTGTACAAGTAATTGTGAGCAATATAATTGTTATGTGATTGGAATGTGATAAGAGATGAGATGAGTAAGCATGATTATGGAAATGTGAATTTTCTTGCTTAGTATGTGATGTTATTGCTTGATTAGCATATTTGAGGATGCTCATTGTTTACATGTAAACTTACTAAGCTTAAAGCTTACTCTCTTTCTTTTTCCCTTGTTTTACAGAGTCAAAGAGCCGATTCAGGATACGAAGATAATTTGAAGATCATCCACACTATCAGCTCATCTCAATATATCTAGACTTAGCATTTTGTGTATGGCATGTATAGGGCTAGGCTTAGTGATATGCCTTGATATTTTGGCCAAGTGTGTTGGCTTCTTAAAAGAAGAACCTTTGTAAATAGCCATAGTTGATGGCTTATTGTTATTAATATATGAAAAGATGAGGTTATTCATGAATGTGTAAGATACATGATTAAGTTGCTTGGTAAATGGTTGAATGTGATTGATGTTGTATGAGTTAGGGTGATAAAAAGAGCTTGGCAAATAGCCTTGTTCCTGTCCACACGGGTAGGCATACGGGCGTGTGTCTAGGCTGTGTGTCACGCATGGTCGATCCCATGGGTGTGTGACCAGGCCGTGTCCCCTGCATGTTAGTGTTGCAAGTTAGTGTCGACCACGGGCTAGACACACGGGCGTGTGCCTAGGCCATGTGCCCCTTATTTGGTTGCTGACGTCACAAACAGAATACCCAGGTTTTTACACACGAGTGAGGACACGGGCGTGTCTAGGCCGTGTGGAGGACACGGGCCAAGGACACAGGTGTGTGTCTAGCCGTGTGAAAACCCTTGTAGGTTCAAATTGAAAAATAAATTCCACACGGGCTAGGGACGTGGGCATGTGTGACCACACGGCCTGCCCACATGGGCGTGTCCCATTTCACACGGGCGTGTGGCCCTGTTAAGGCAAAATTTTCTTGAGTTTACAAAAGATCCCGGTTTGATTGCGAGTCCCTCCATTTGCATGTGTAATGCCTCGTAGGTCCATAATAAGAATGTTATGAATGTGAATGAAAGATTTTAAATTGGAATGAAATTTGCTAGCCCAAAGTTGTATGTTCAAGCGAGATAAGTCCGGTAATGCCTCATACCCTGTTCCGGTGTTGAATACGGGTAAGGGGTTATACACCTCCAACACGAGCACTAGTTGTTTCTATAAGAAATTAAGCTTGCTATGGGGTTGTTCTATTGATTTCACTAAAATTCTCAGAAAGAAATTGAAGAAATCAAGCTTGAGATGATTAAATATGGCGAAAAGGACCTAGTTGGAATAAAATGGAAAGAAATGATGAAGTCCCTACAACTTTCTATCATAAAAATGTATTGAATTTTAAAAAATATATATTAAGATATCTATAGCATATATAAAAGCATGAGTTAGGAAAAACATTTTTGATTGTTAATTATATTACTAATTTGACATTAGAATAATAATTTATTTGTTTTATTATGTGATAATAACAAAATTAATATTAATGAATACAAAAGTTTATTAATTTGAAATTAATTAATTTAGTCATCTGATGTACTTAAAAAATAACAAATTATATTATTAAATAATAAAATTATAAATCTATAAAATCATTTAAAATAATTGGATAAATTAAAAAAATAAAAAAAACAAGTTTTTAATTAAATAAATATCATTTTATATATAAATATGATTTTATTTTAAATATAATAATTAATAATGTTAAAATCATTTTTATAATTAATCTATAATATATATTATACAAATAAAAACATGAGTTAGGAAAAAACTTTTGAATTGATGTATAATAGAGTTATTATTTGAATAAAATTGCAAGTATTCTCTCTTTAGTATTCAACTACCTCCTCTGTTAACACTAATAATTCCTATTTTATTTATTTTGAAAATTCTAACTCGTATTTTCTCGAATTAGCACTATTCACAACTCAAGGTGTTTAGATTATAAATAAATGCTAAAATCTTAGACCCTAAGCCCTTAAACCCAAGATCTTAAATCCGAGAATTACTAAATTTATTTATAATAGTTATAATTGATGTTTAATTATATTTAAATAAAATTATTAGTATTTATTTACTAGTTCTCCATATTTTTTCTTTAATTTAATGATGATGAGTAATGTTATTATTCATTGATAATATATGAGATTTATGCACCAATGGTGCATCAAATATTATTTCTAAAAGAAAGTATCTTAAATTATTTTTTAGTTTAGTTGAAAGAAAAAAAAAAAAAAAAAAAAGAGTTCCAATCCTCGAGTTATCGGAGAACTTTACTCGAATATCAATTGGGAGTAAATAAAATTTTACTCGTATCATAAAACAGGTAAAAACAACCATGGTGAAGAAAAAAAGAGGGGGACATGCCACATGTTAAATAGACAAACAATGCTTGTTGCCATAGCAAGCAACTTCATTCATTCTTTCTTTGTTTGTTGGGCAGGAAAAGTTTATTCCACCAATCTGAAGTTAAAAGTTATGCCCTTTGGGTTTAATAATACAAATTAGTTAATTGTATATGTGGATTCCATTTCCCTTTTCTGAAGCAACCCTCGAATAAGGTTTAGGAATATAAGCCATTTCTTTGAATTGAAGCAGCTTCGTTTTCATTTTATAGGAAAAAGTGAGCATACATGCACTAATGATTAATTCATTTTCCTGGTTAAAAGAGAGAGATGAGCTTCTTGCTTATATATATTATCTTTGTCTCATTTGCATTATAACAAGCGTGATCTAGCTCAGAACCAATTGTCTTCTCTCTTGGTCAAAAGTTTTTAGCCATGGCTTCTGGAGGATCGAAATCAGCTGCAACAATGCTGTTGTTCCTCAACCTTGGGCTCTATATCATTGTAACAATAGTAGCTGGATGGGCAGTAAATCATGCAATTGAAAGAACTCATGAAACAGGTAATGTTAATTGCTTGAATGCTTTTGATCAGCATGATATTTTAGGGTCGTTTCTGTTGGGGGGGGGTGATTACATTCACATACTATATGTGGGAATGAATGAATGAATTATTGCATTGCACTTTTGCAGCATCAGTTTTATCAATCCCAGCTCGTATATTTCCTATATTCTTTCCAATGGGAAACATGGCCACCGGTTTCTTTGTCATTTTCGCGCTCATTGCGGGTGTTGTGGGCGTCTCCACCTCAGTTACTGGTCTCACCAATGTTTTTCAATGGGATGCCCCTAATTTAAATGCAGCCGCTGCTTCATCCCTCCTCACTTGGGCACTCACTTTGCTAGCCATGGGGTCAGTATATACCTCCCAAACTAATCCTTCTTTTTTTCTTCTTTCATTATCAGCAGTGAATCCAGGAATTATGTGACGGACCTAGATAAAAACTAAAAGATCTTGGAGGCCAACCAAAAAAACAATGTATTAAAATAGCTTAAATTGAATTTTAAACTTTAAAGAAGGATCAAGGTTGTAATTGTTTCATTTAAATAAAAACTAATAGGGATTGAATTGAACAATTTACATTTGAGAGGCACTAAAATCATGATTATACCATTCAGTCAAGGGGGTAGGCCCTGCTGCTTAGTTATGAAATTCATTCCTTCATAAAGATTGACTATTAAACCCTCTACCGGATTTATCAGAATTTCATCATTATATATGAAAGTTAAAACGTTATTCCAATTTAATAATATTGTTAAATTGTTAGTTTAAAATTTAACAATTTTACAAAGAATCAGTAAAAATCAACCGTTTAATAAATTAATAAAATTCGTAATTCATTAATATGTTTATTCACAATTAAATAATGAACTAGCTTACGGTAGATTTAAAAAAAAAAAAAAAACTTCTGTCAAATTTATATTTAGACTATATATATACACATACATTTAAACATGCATTTGACCCAATATTATATAATTTGCAGATTGGCATGCAATGAGATCAACATTGGCTGGACAGATGCCAATTTGGTAAGCCATATTTAATTTCAACCTCAAAAATGAAAAAAAAAAAAAAAAAGATTTCATGTAATTCCAAGTTCTGTTAGAAATTGAAATTGTGGGATTGAAATTAATGCAGCGGACATTGGAAGTGATGACAATAATTGTGAGCGGCACGCAGCTGTTTTGCACGGGTGCTATCCACGCTGGGGCTGAAGATGCTGCTCTAAACAGAATGCCATCTGCTTCTGCTGGAACAGTTTGAGCTTTTCATGTCTATAAGTCGTCCAATGATAACATAACAAAAAGTGTTGATATAATACGATCTTTGCACCATAAGTTATGATAATTCGCTGAATTTCCAACTTGAGTGTCTTTCAATTACAATGTTGTGAAATTTCATTTTCATTATATACTTCTCTTGAGATAATACATTTATTTTTTATTTAATACTTAAAACATCTCGAACTAAGATATAATAACTGCCCCATACTCGTGAGATATAATCTTACGAATATATAAGATTATCACTAATTAACAAAAATTTAAGTATACTAAAACATCAAATATAAAAATTATACAGTTATAATCTCATAAAACAGTTATAATTTCTTTTTTTAAAATAAATTCTAATAAATAAACTAACTTAAAAATAAACTTAAATTTTAATGATTTGTCAGTATCAAAAATCTAAAATTTTTAAAATGTCTTCAAAGTTCTAAAAAAACGTAAAATTATCATAAATAATCAGTCCCTAGATTTTTTTTTTATGTTCACAAGCAAAGTCAAAATCTGTAAAAATAATAAGACAAATTGAGTTTAACTACTGAGGTAATTGACACTTCCCATGTTTGAGTTAAGCAAGTACGAAAACATTTAAGTCAAATATTTAGTAAAAAATGTAAAATTTATATGGGTAACATAATTTAAAGCATATTTCATGCCAAAACAATAAAGAGAAATTAATAATTTTAAAAAATGTAATTATTCTACCACTGTTAGTAGAGTAAAAAAACTCCACAAGCAGATCTAAAATAATGCCAAATGTTTTCTTTAATGGTTTAATTATTAATTCATTATATCCTAAATACAAATGTTATAAACCTACACTTGTAGAGTTTTTTTTAAACAACTACTAGTGTATAGGAGAATTATCTTTTATAAAATACCAATAGATAAAAATAAACTCCTTTTTTTTCTCTATGCTCACTGTTAACCCTAGTGACAAATGTCATACACCACAATTAACCCCAGTGGCAATGGATTGGAACAAAAATCACTATTCACCTCAGCAATAATGAGTCAAAATCACTATTCTAAATCGATGGCACAGTTGAAATCGTTTCTAAGCACAAAATACATATTGATATGTTTAATGTTTAACCCCCATTGACAGGGTTGAAACATAACATACTAGGAGCAAATTCGCTAATTCAAAATTAAAAGGTTGGATTTCCCATAATGCCTTAAATATATATATATATATATATATATAAAACATACTCCATATGCAAAGACATAATTCGATATCAAACTTTCTCAAAACATATTATATATAAATATACCAAAAGCACAGTTTGTACATAATGAAATTTAAGTATAGAAAGATACAACCAACAACCTCCTGACCTAGAAACAAAAGTATTATGTTATAGCATAAGAGTTTAGATCCAATTCCAAGCAATCTCATTCCCTATCCCCAATTATCATAAAAGAAAAAAAAAAAACATAGAAAAATAGAAGACTTAGATAATTCAAAATTTTACATTGCAAAATTTAAAACTATATTAGCATGTCTAAACCAATTTTCAAAACATGGACAAAATATATCAAATATTGCTTAACCCAATTTTCAAAACATGAACAATACATATTGCATAAATAACATAAAACATTTGAACTTGATTTTCAAGAATTAAATATAAAAGGAATCACTTATTTAGTCGATTGAACAAGCATATGGGAAACAATCTTCACAAATCCCCTAGTAGCTTAAAATTTAACAATGAAACTTGAAAATTCAAAATTCCCTCATCAAATTAAAGGCTTAAATACGGCTTCCCATGATAATCATAAAACATTTTGGTTGTATTACAATCCCCTAACAAACTAAAAAAACTATAGATACGCGGTATCAACAAAGATGGAGAGGAGGAGAAGGGGCGATGACAAGGAAGATCGATCCACGGCCGAGAGTCGACAAGGTAGGAGGACTCAGGTAGAGCAGTCAAGAGCTTAGTGTGTTAAGGCTTTATAAATGGAGAAGGGTCCCCATATGGAGCTGTATCTTAGGGGAACTTATAGAAAAAATGAAGGCCCAATTAAGGCAGGAATTCGATGGAGGGTATAATGATACTGATTTGTTTTTCATGTTACCTTGGATCCTAATCAAGTGGTGGTATACTCCTTAGTCAAGAGGTAATTGATTGTGCCTTGAGACCAATTGCAGACTAGCTCACGGGTGGTAGTTCTTGCAAATAAACGAGGTGAAAGGTATAATTTATTTGCTAGATGACTTTAGGATTATACGATGCCTTGAAATGTATTTGTACCTTCAATAATGTGTTAGTGAATAGTGTTTTTATTCGCGATTGGCTCCCATAAATATTTCTTTATGATTTAACGGGTGATATACCCATTGGTTCGACAATCTAAAAATATATAATGTATACTTGAGTGGCTCATTTGTCAATTAAAGATATACATTTATACAACGGAGATGTGTCGTATGTATATTATGGATGCAATTATTGAAATGTAAAATAAAATAGATTCAAGCTATCCGTTGGTAATAAAAAACATATGAAATGCAACCCATACGGCGATAATATAAAACATAAGAAATGTGCATTATCCATTAGAAATATAAAACATGAGAAACATGTACTTGACCGCCTTCGGACGTACTAACGCCCAGAGTGTGAATACTGCAACTAAAAGATATGGAATCAAGGTGGTGTCCGTAAATATACGGTTTAGGTTGTAATGTTGGTACAACGAAGTAGGTAAGTATTCCAAGGATCGTACCCAAGGGAGGTGAGTACTAAATTAATTCTAACCTAAACACAAATAGATCTAATTAGTAGTTTAAATAAATTATAGTACAATAAAACATAAAAGATGATTTTTTTTTTTGAGTTTTTATAAATAATGAACTAGAAATAAAAAAAAAACCTAAATATAAAGAACTTCGAAGAACTTAATTTATAGACTTAATCAATTCTAGGCATATATGATTAGCTTGTTTTAGTGGTCATAACTAATTCCTATTTTAGGTTTCTACTCAATCAACTAGTCATTACCCTAGCAAGATCTGACGATCTTCCACTAAACTTAAGAGTCGATAAGAACTTGATGGGCTCGAAACTAATTACTATTTTGACAAAGGCAAGCGCACTCGAACAATGGTATAGTTGTGGTGAGTCCGGAATATCGTATCCTCAAAGACAAAAATTACTAGTAATAACTATCTTTTTATTATCTAGCCTAGTAATTAAGGGGATTTATTTTTAATCTAAATTTAACTAACTAATTTAATTAACTAAATGATTATGAATATGAAAGAGAGCGAATTGGGAAAATACTTTCGGATAACTTATATGAGATAGGCAATACCTAAGGAAGAATTCACCTAGACTTCACTTATTACTTTTGATTCATATGATTTATTCACTTGACTTAATCCGTAGAAATCTCTGATTTATGTTAATATCTCTTTCAAGACTAAAAACAACTGACTCTAGATTGATTAATTGAAATCTATTTCTAATTAAAACCCCTATTGTCCATTAACTCGATCTATGGATTCCCTTATTAGATTTTACTCTAATCCAGCAGATTTTCGTCGCCTTATTTCTAGGGTTGCAATCAACTCCGCTTAATTGTGTTGATCTACTCTTAAACAAGGACTTTTGCTCCACTGAATAAGCACATTCGACTTGAATCAATACCCTGAATTATCAAAACAAGAATAAGAACTCACAATTAAGAATAAGCACAAGTATTTATCTCATAAATCAAATAATAATAAGATCTATCTTAGGTTTCATCCCCTCAGGTATTTAGGGAATTTAGTTGATACTAAAAGAGGAAAACATCTTAAAATAGGGAAAAAAACAAAACATAAGAAAACCCAAAAACTTCTAAAGAACTTGACGGGAGATCCTCAGTCTTGATGGAGATCCCTCTCCTAAGCTATTCCCGACGGCTGTCTTGGAGTATTTTCTCCTTCTACTCGACGTCTATTCGACGTCCTGTTGAACTCCCTTTTAGGTTGCCTCCTAGGGTGTTTATATAGGTTTCAAGATGCCTTTTTTGGCCCACAAGTATCCTATTCCGAATAGAATTCATCCTTATTTCGGCAGGGACACGCCCGTGTGACACATCCGTAGGCGATAGCCCAGGCCATGTTCGGTCCGACTTGCCACACACGGCCATGTGATCTGCCCGTGTGTGGTGGTCCAGGCCGTGTAGGCCCATTTTGTCCCTTTTTGGCCTGTTTCTCATTCTTTTTGACTCCCTAAGCTCTCCTGAGTATAAAACATGAAATTAAGAGATTAGGAGCATCGAATTCATCAAATTCAATAGAAAATCATCCAAAATTAAGCCAAGCATGGGGTTAAAATATGTGTAAATTATGGTTTATCAAATACCCCTACACTTAAGCTTTTGCTTGTCCTCAAGCAAAATTCTCAACTCACAATTAAAATTAACTTGCTTGATTTATAATCCTCATCAATAATGTTTCATCATAACTCATAGATAATTCATACATTGATAATTTGAACTAAAAAATTCATAAATATTCAAACAATCTAAGTCATAAATTTTTATAGCACGAAAACATAGGTGTTCCCCCACACTTAAATCATTACCTCTAATTTAAAACAGACAAGAATTGACATCCTCACTAAAGATTCACTCAAATCACTCAAGGTGTTTAAGGTTCAAATTAACCACTCAAAAGTCAAACATGAAGAGTTAATTCCATAGGCTTGCATGAAAATCAAATCTTTAATTCCATAGGCTTGCATGAAAATCAAATCTTCACCACCATAAAATGAGATGGTACACAAATCAAAAGGTCATTAAAGGGTTATAATGGGGCTTGGGTTAAAGGTGTGGATATAGGCTGAATTAGAAGGTTAGAATCGAGATTGAATAGACAAATTACCTAACTAATAATGAATAATTACATTTAATAATACGAGCTTCTTCTAAAGATGTGAATTTAACTGTTTAAGCTCATAGAACATAGAACTAATGATGAATATACTTTTTTTTAGAACATACAATTGATGAGAAAGAACTTAACAACGGAAATAGAGAACATAGTTAGGCAACTACTCAAATCAAATCTCGACAAAAAGGGATGTCAAAAGATTAGGGGAAGTAAAAATTTTGTTTTAGGTTAAGATTAGTGGGTGAGTCAAGAAACGGTTTATTAAGCTAAAAGGGGCTAGGGGTTAATTATGGAGGTAGGATTTTTACGGAGTAAGTGGGTTAAAACCTAGGTGCCTTTATCATCTCAGTATATCAAATAAAAAATATGGTCTCGACATGTATAATCGAAGCAAGTTCTAGAATAACAAATCAATGTTAACACACTCATAATCAATAAAGTGAGTAAGAAAAATATATGCTCTAAAAGGCTCAAAGACTCACAAAAATTATGGTTTTTGATGTCAACCTTGCAAATTTCAAACTTCAAAGTAATATTTAAGATTAGGGAAACAACCTAAAAATTTTAATTACGGAAAATAGACTTATCATGCTTGATTCTCTAATATCTTAAAGTTTAAATCATAAATGCATAATTACTTATGACTTAATCCGAAACATATCAATGGAAATCATAAATCAATGGAAATCTTATTTTAATTAGTAATATGAGAAAATTACTTTAAGAACAAGACATAATTCAGGGATTTTCTGGTAATGAAATCAATAACCTCCCCACACTTAAGATGTACATTGTCCTCAATTTACAAAGATAGATATAGGCATTATAAAATCATAAGATAGGGAGAGAAGTAAACTTCTTGAATTTTGGATAGAGTCAAGGAAAAGAAACGGTAAGTCAGGCATAGATGAAGGTGGCGATGGTTACTAGGGTCGTGGTGTGGTGATTCCCAAACAGCCTTTTGAACCTAAATCAAAGAGATCAAAATATAATAATAATAATTAAAGACAAGAAAGATAAAGGGAAGGAAAATAAATGAGAAGAGAAAAGAAAAAGAAAAATTAAATGGACTCAAATGTCTTTAGCTTGTCAGATAAATGAAGCGGCCGACATGAACTCATGTAGATCGGTCTTGCACGGGAAGAATGTGCTAAGGTCCTTTCACTTCTTTGACATGGTGATGGTGGTAAAGAAAGAGTAAGAGAGAGAGGGAGAGGAAAATGAAAGGAAAAAGATAATAGAAAGAGAAAGGGATGTGGTGGTTAGGGTTTGGAAGAAGACGGAATTTAGGGAGAAAGTGAGAAGAAGGGGGTTTTAAATAGAAATCAGTGATCTAGTAGCTTCCTATGCCTGTGTGCCGTGGGCATGTTAGGTCACACGGCCGTGTCGCACGGTCGTGTTGTGTTTCGTTCGTTTCTCCTACGCCTGTGTAGAGGTTGCCATGCCCATGTGGATTACTCAGTGTCAGCCACGGCCTAGGGACACGAGCGTGTCGTACACTAGTGTGACTTTCTCAATGTTGATCACGGCCATATCGCACTACCGTGGCATTTTATTGCAGCCCGTGTTTTGGGGATTTTTTGTCCTTGGTTTGTACAATCTCTGCCATACCGGTGTGCAAATTTGTGGTGTACACACGGCCACGGCCACACCCGTGTGGTAGGGGAACCTGCGTTTTATTAATTTGGTTAGTTTGTAGTTAGGTGCTAAAAGAACAAATAAAAATATGAAAATTAATAGGGTTAGTGTTCGGGTTACCTCCCGAGAAACGCTCGTTTAAAGTCTTAAGCTAGACTTACCTCTCATTCGCGTATTCATGGTGGTTTAAGGAGTTGAAACTCCTCACCCCTGCTATCAGTTTTATGATCACCATATAGTTCAAGTCGAGTAGCGTTTACCTTAAAAGTGCCGAACTTGGGATTAGTTACCTTGACTGTTCCATATGGGAAGATATTCAGTACCTCAAAAGGGATTTCTTCATTTGTATCAAGGTCTGAGGTGACGATCCGAGGGTCTGTTTTATCCAACAATACCTGATCTCCGATCTTAAATTGGTTTGGCTCATGGGGTGGCTTTGTTTTTGCTTCGTGTGGTTTTAGTTTCTCCTTGTAATGTGTCTTCCACTCGTCTAGTTCATTGATCTGAAGCCATCGTTCCTCTTGAGTTATTTCCTTGTTGACACGAGGTCTAGGATCTGGCTCAGTTGTGTAATTAGTAGAGATGATGTTTTCACCTTGATTACTCGATGTCCTAGTCGAGTCAGGAGCCTGAAGAGTGATCGTTTCATCACCTACACGAAGTATGAGTTCGCCTGTACCAACATCAATTTTAGTTCTGGCAGTTGCTAAAAAGGGTTTTCCTAAAATTAAAGGAATATTATTATCCTCATCCATGTAAATGACAAAGTCTACTGGTGTAACACCCCAAACCCGGCCGACGAGCCTTGACCGGATCTGGTATGTCACGGAGTAAAACGTCTTGAAGGATTTGGATTAATAGTGGAAATTCAAAAATTTGCTGAGGTTATAAAACGGTGTTTGCTAAAACTCAGGTGGGTTGATTTGATAAACACGATTGAGTTGAAAACCTTTTTCCTTTGAAACCATTTGGCCATTTAAAATTTTAGAACCATCAGAGTTATTGTTAACTTGGTAAGTTTCGTTACCCGATGGTAACATCTTTGAAAACGCGTACGAGTACTTATTTTGAAAACGTTACTTTTAACCGATTGATTTAACAGTTTAAAGTTTGATTATCAATATAATAGAAATAAAGTAAAAGCAACTACTGAAACACCCAAATAATAATTAGCACCCATATTACAAACCAAATTTAAAATTTAGCAATTAGTAAACTTTAACGGTACGAAATAAAATTTCAAGTCCAAGGAACAAGCATGGCCGCCTCGAGTCCTCTCCCGCTCCATCTCCGTGATCTATTCACCTGCAAAAAGAAATGGGAAGGGGTGAGTCACCAAGACTCAGTGTATAATTCCCCCAACCCAAAAATGCACCTCATACACAAGATATTAGTAAGACATGCAATTATGCAACCCAAGCTAGCCATCCATACTCCTTTTTCTACCCCGTGTGGTACCAAACCACTGGTGGTGCCAAACCACTGGTGACTGAAGTCACAAATATCAAATGATGGGGCCAACCCATCGTGTGGTCAAAACCAATGATGACCATAGGTCACAATATCAACATGTGGTACCCAACCACTGGTGGTGCCAAACCACTGGTGACCGAAGTCACAAATATCAATATGTGGTGCCAAACCACTGGTGGTGACAAACCACTGGGACTTAGTCACAAATTATATCAACGGTGTGGTCAAAACCACTGGTGGTACCAAACCACTGGTGACCGAAGTCACAAATATCAAATGATAGGGCCAACCCATCGTGTGGTCAAAACCACTGGTGATAGTCCATAGAGATCATCTCCCTCCTCTCATCAATCCCACCATCATCATGCTCACATAACAGTATCATGATCTCATTTATCATGCATTTGTATATAGCATAGCATTTAACAGCATATGATGGCATACACAACATACATCATAAATCAAGTAACAGGGGACTTACCCGAAATCCCAGCTTATGCCCACAAGGCAAAATTTACTACACGAGGTTATTTAGCAATATAATAGGCGATCTATATAATAAAGTGTGTAAAAGTTTACACACCTGATTAAACGTAAGTCTAAGCGAATCCCAAACTACTCAACAACGAAAACTCGAGGAATCGTTCTACCGCACTAGATTTCTTTTGCCCTATATTCGGCCAACACCAAAGTTAATAACATAGGCTATATTAATAGTTTCGAAGAATTAATCGCACCTAAATTATGGCCTTAGGCCGAAACTTACTATTGCTTATCAAAACGAACCGAAATCCCGGAAGCCTCTATTTTTCCCTAGCCAATTTGCCCCTAAAATCATAACACACATGCGATGACCACATGCATACCAAAATGGCCTTTGGCCGAATATGCTCAACCATTTTCCATACTTACCGAAATCCCAAAGTTGTCACTTGACTTGTCGGGCTCCCTACCAAAAATATTTGTTAGAATCGGCATGCACACTATATTCATAATTAAGGCCCTTGGCCGAATGTCATAATGCCTTACCTCAAAGAATCGGTTCCCGAGAGGCTCCTCTTGCTCCTCGGTGTCGACACCCTTTGAAATCAACAGCACCTTCCTTTGGGGATTTCGGCCTATGCTCTTCAAATAAGGATGGAGAACAACAGCAACAAGATTTCGGCTATACCCTTCAATGCCAAGGGCATTCGGCTATCAAGGAGGTAGGAAGGAATCTAGGTTGATTAAAGAGAAAAATGCACTAGAACAAAGAACCAAAATGCCAAAATTTCCCCTTATGCACAAACGGCTCCCACTACCCCTTCACTTGGCCGAAAATACCAACACAAGCCACCCTCCATTCGGCCAACACAAATTGGAAAGAAGGAAAAACACAAATGGGAATTTCGACCATGCTTTTTCCTTGATGTGATAATTTCTATCACCAAAAAAAAAAAAAAACAATAATTAAAACATTATTAATCCATGTTCCCATCACCCTTTGAAAGAATTCATTGTTTATTACTCTTCCCATCACCATTTGAAATAAACAAAATTCATTAATAAATTTCCCATCACTTATTCCATCCTCCAATAAATAAATAAAAAAAAATAAGGGTTTTTAACCCATACTTTCCAGCACAAATAAAAAAAAAAATAGCAACCCATCAAGCATTGCTTCATGCGCCCATGTGCCCATGCAGGCACTGATTCACGCCGGCCAAGAATAGAAAAGAATAAAACCTCCCTTGCTGCACACGGGTTTCGAACCCGAGACTTTGAGAAGCTCCCCAAGCCTCCAGCCACTCGGCCACTGCGCATTTCATGACAGAAGCGCATCACAATTTTCTTTTAAGCTTTTATCCCTTGGCTCCTTCATGCATTAACGCCAAGGCAAAAATAAAATGCCCAACTGATGCTCACACTCCTCGAACTCAAGACCTCACTGCCGCAGCCCTCCTATAGCGCTCTTAGCCACTTGGCCAAGGCGTCTTTTGTGTCATAACTCGTCACACCTTTCTTTTAAGCATTCTCTCGTTAGCTACCTTCCTTTTTAACGCTGAACCCAAAAATAAAAGCACCTAGTGTCCCTTGTGACTCGAACCCGAGTCCCTTACACCAAGGCCCTTAAGTGGCGCTCCCAAGCCACTTTGCCAGGCCGACCTTCATGCCACAACCTCGCCGAATTTATTTTTAAACCCTCCTTCACCTAGCTCTCCTTCAACGCCAAAAATAAAACTCCCCCACGCGATTCCTGGGGTTCGAACCCCTGTTCTGTCGCACCTTCTAGCTCCCTAGGCAACGCCCTAACCACTCTACCAGCCACTTCCTTGTGTCATGTTTCGTATCAACAATTATTTAATACTTCCCTTACTTTTCTTTTTCCTCTTAGACATTAAAAGAAAATTTCAGCCCTAATTCAAACTTAGCCCGGGTTTATGACTAGACCCCAGAATATATCAAACAACCAATATGCAAGCATTTCTTTAGGTAAACACATGAAAACAATTAAATTACAGACGACCCCTAATTCGGGATGTTACAACTGGAATATGAATTTATCAATTTTTACTAGTTCATCTTCGATTATACCCCTAGTAATTCTAATAGTTTTATCAGCTAATTGAATGCTCATCCTAGTTTGTTTGGGTTTCCCTAGACCTAGCTGTTTAAACATTTTATAAGGCATAACATTGATGCTTGCCCCTAAATCAGCTAAAGCATTATCAACAGATAAACTACCAACTAAGCACAAAATTGTAAAACTCCCTGGATCTTTTAACTTTCGTGGTAGTTTATTTTGTAGAATTGTTGAGCATACTGCGTTTGGCTCCACATGTGACTCCTCGTCTAACTTTCGTTTGTTTGTCAAAAGCTCTTTTAAAAATTTCCTTGAATCTGGCATCTGTGAAAGAGCTTCAAGAAATGGTAAGTTAATATGTAATTTCTTTAGAAGTTTAAGAAATTTACCGAATTGTTCACCTGTGTGGTCTTTCTTCATCGTATTAGGGTATGGCACACGAGGTTGGTACTCTGTAATTACCAGTTTTGGTTTATCATGGCTTACTTCAACCTTACCTTCCTTTACTACATTCTCTTACCTTACTTTGGGTTCATCTAACCCTTCACTATCGTGAGCAGTTATGGCTTGAAATTGCTCCTTTGGGTTTGTTTCAGTGTTGCTTGGCAAGCTACCTTGTGGTGGTTCAGAGATCAGCTTAGCAAGTTGTCCTAATTGGTTCTCGATCCTTTAAATCGATGCTTGTTGATTTTTAAGTACTATTTCAGTGTTTTGGAAACGAGTTTTTGACACTGCGATGAATTTTGTTAACATCTCTTCAAGGATCGACTTATTCTCTTGTGGGTAAGGTTGCTGTTGAAAGCTTGGGAAGGGTTGTTGTCTCTGATTTCCTTGGCCATCCCATGAGAAGTTAGGGGTAGCTCCTCCAACCTGGATTGTAAGTGTTACTATAAGGGTTATTTTGAGGTCTAGAAGTATTACCCATATAGTTCATCTAGTCGCTTTCTATGCCAGGGTTGTAGGATGTATATTCTGTATTGCTCATCCATCCTCCATTTGTATCGCACTGCATCACTGAATGTACCTGCGAAGAACCATACAAACCATCAATCTTTTTATTTAACATCTCTACCGGATTTGATAGCATGGTTACTGCGTCGAGGTTGAAAACACTGGCGGCTTTTGTTGGCCTTGTCCTTGTAACTTGCTACTGATAGTTATTCAATGACATCTCCTTTATAAACTCATAAGCCACTTCAGGGGTCTTGTTATTCAGTGTTCCACCGGCGGCTGAATCAATCAACTGCCTAGTTGAGGGGTTCACACCATTGTAAAAGGTTTGAACCTGTAGCCAGAACGGTAACCCATGGTGAGGGAACCTTCTTAATAAATCCTTGTATCTCTCCCATGCATCGTAAAGTGTCTCTAAATCCATCTACACAAAAGAAGAGATATCATTCCTCAACTTAGCTGTTTTAGCCAGCGGGAAATATTTTAGCAAAAAATTTTCGGTCATTTGTTCCCATGTAGTGATTGATCATCGTGGTAACGAGTTCAACCACTGTTTAGCTTTGTTCCTCAATGAAAAGGGAAACAACGGAAGGCGAATGATATCATCAGAAATGCCATTTATTTTGAACGTATCACAAAACTCAAGAAAATTTTCCAAGTGATTGTTTGGGTCCTCATCCTGCAAACCATCAAACTGAACAAACTGTTGAATCATCTGTATAGTGTTAGGTTTCAATTCAAAATTATTTGCAGCAATAGCAGGTCTAACAATACTTGATTTAGTTCCTGTTAAATTAGGTTTAGCATAATCATACATAGTACGAGGAGCAGGATTTTGATTCACTGGGTTTGCGGCAACCACAGGAGGTAACGGATTATTATCAGCCATCTTTTCGGTAATATTGGTTTCGTCTTCTTGCTCTTCTTCTATGTACTGTAAGCTTCGCTTTATTTCTCTGCGGTTTCTGTGAATGGTACCTTCTATATCAGTGTCAAAAATTAAGGGTTCTGACGGGGTCCTTCTAGTCATAAACTAGAATTACTTGCCAGAAGCAAATAAAGAAAAATTAGCAAAGTTTATAATAAAATAAGAATAAATTGCAAATAAAAGAAAGAATGGCTAAAGTAATAAAAAATTAGTTTTCCTAATATCTTTGTCCCCGGCAACGGCGCAAAAAAACTTGATGGGCTCGAAACTAACTATTATTTTGACAAAGGCAAGTGCACCTATCGAACAGTAGTATAGTTGTGGTGAGTCCGGAATATCGTATCCTCAAGGACTAAAATTACTAGTAATAACTATCTTTTCATTATCTAGCCTAGTAATTAAGAGGATTTATTTTTAATCTAAATTTAACTAACTAATTTAATTAACTAAATGATTATGAATGTGACAGAGAGCGAATTGGGAAAATACTTTTGGACAACTTATATGAGACAGGCAATACCTAAGGAAGAATTCACCTAGACTTCACTTATTACTTTCAACTAATATGATTTATTCACTTGACTTAATCCGTAGAAATCCCTGATTTATGTAATATCTCTTTCAAGACTAAAAATGTAACATCCTGGAAATGGGCCTATGCATTTTTGATTTAATTATACGAAATGGCATGTCTTATGTGTTATGAATGTATGGTGAACATTTTTGGAAACTTGGAAATGTAAGGAAATGACTTGGAAATGTAAGGAAATGTCTTGTCTTGGAAATGTAAGGAAATGTCTTGGAAATGTAAGGAAATGACTTGGAAATGTAAGGAAATGTCTTGTCTTGGAAATGTAAGGAAATGTCTTGTCTTGGAAATGTAAGGAAATGTCTTGGAAATGTAAGGAAATGTCTTAGAAATGTAAGGAAATGCTTTAGAAATGTCAAGTTTAAAGTTTAAAAGAGGGACATGAAGCAAGGTGGCCTTAAGAGAAAATGTAGGGAAAATATGACACACAAACTGGCTTGGAAAAGTGGCTTGAAGATGCCACTTAGGGCCTCAGGAAATGGCGCCACATACAGGAGTATTGGGCCAAGGTTCGAGCTGCAGGGGAAGCAAAATAAAAGTGACCTAAGACCGCGATATCTGAATGTGGTGACCTAAGACCACGAACACGGTGACCTAAGACCGTGGTATCTGAATGTAGTGACCTAAGACCACAGTAATCTGGATGCGGTGACCTAAGACCGCGATATCTGAATGCGGTGACCTAAGACCACAAATGCGGTGACCTAAGACCGCGATATGGAGTGTAGCGGAAGGAGGGTCGACTTAGTAGTCCCCACGGTGTACAGGTTGGTACGGGGGAGTGTAGCGGATGGCTTATTAGGTTTGGGTTTGGGGATGCATCATAATTTGTATGCTATGATATGAATGTGTAATATTTGTTATGCCTGATTCTATTATGATTTAGTGTTGTGTATACATTGAGTCTGTTGACTCACCCCGTTGTGGGACCATGTTTCAGGTGATGAACAGTAATGGACCGGGACGACAGAACTTATGGTGGCCATGCTCAACATGAAGTTTTTATTTTTATGCACTATTAATTTTTAAGTACTCCGAATTATTTGGATTTATTTGATGTAATAAGGCCATAAGGCCATAGTGCACTATTTTATTTATGTTTTTATTTATTATGTTACGAAATTTTTATTAAGTTAAAGATTAAGTAATTTATTTTAAATGTATTCTATATGTTTTATCACCTAAAATTTAAGAGGGTTTTCATTGTAAAACAATTTTGTTTTCTACTCGAGCCCAACCCAAAACAATATTTCTTTCAAAACACACTATTTTCCCAAAGTAACAAAAGAACTTTGAACCGGTTTACTTGAGGAACATACCAAATCTGGTCAAGGCTCGTGGGCCGTGTTTGGGGTGTTTCAGTTTGGTATCAAAGCCCGTTTCAAACTCTCGGCCTTGGGTTTAAGGCCCAAAATGTTTTCAAATCGAGCCCAAGTAAGTTTTAATGAAAATATTTTATGAAATAAGCAGGTTTTCTAGCATGGCACCTAAGTCTCCGACCCGCAGTCCACCAAGTAAGTACCCCTATCTCTTGTGCGATTTATTGTATGATCTGTATGATCTGTAGAAGGGTAGGAATGGAACGTAGAAATAGTATGATAGGTACTTGAACCCTAGAACTAGTTTACCCCAACATTTACATAAGACTTAAGTGCCTAATTAAACAAACCTGTGGTTAAGTCGCCGAGTTAGGGTGTGGCAACCATGGTGCGCATTGGTACTTAAGCAGTCCTAGTGACTCACCTCCTCTTCGCTGGAATCCTACCTGGTGCGTAGCTTCGGTTCACCCTAACTAAGAGGACTCAGTCACAGGCTAAACCCAATAACTAAAACCCAAAAGGGAACTAGCCGTATTTTTATAAAAAACCCTAGTTTTAAAACTCTTAAAATTACCCTTTTAATTAGTGAGAACTATTTTTACAAAATTTTTCTGAAAAATTTTCGATTTATAAATTACCTAAATACCCCTGATTGTGAAATTACAAAAATGCCCTTGGTTTATAAAATGTCCAAACTACCCATAGTTTAATCAAAATTTCCTTACTTTATAAATGTTCAAAAACCCTAATTTGCAAAATATCAAAATACCTTGATTTTGGAAAATTACGAAATTGCCCCTAACTTGTAAATTACCAAAATGACCCTAATTCCCAAAATTTTTGCAACATCACCATTTTGGAAAACAAATTCTCAAAAACAACCCTAAAGTTTTGTAAAATCTGCAATACCCTGATTTATTGAGCTTTACAAATTTACCCTGGTTTATTACCAAAATACCCCGAGTTTCAAAATTACAAAATGCCCTCATTTTAGAATTTCCAAAATACCCCTGAGCACAAAATTACCAAAAATACCCTTACTGACAAAATTACCTAGGAACCTTATTTTGAAAAATTACGAAAATACCCCTGTTGGGCAAATTACGAAAATACCCCTGGGATAGGAATAAGGCAAAGAGTGTTCGAATAGTGAATGTGGGTGGTAGATACCACTGAATAAATATGTCTATGTTGATGAATGAATGTGCCTCTATTGAGGAATGAAGGTGTCTCTATTGATGAATGTGAATGTGATTCTCTCGAATTAGAGTAGTGAACTTGAATCAAAACTTTGTGTGATCGAAAGAACTACTTCTAAATATCTTTATTTCATAAAATTGTTCACGGTTAATAAGTGGAACAAAATTCTGATGCATAAAACTTTTTAATCAGATTAAATCGCGGCGTTAGAAATGAGTTCTAGGGGACGTGAACTTAGAGATTGTGCCTAGGAAGTATGATGGTTCTATTAAGATCGAGTGCGCGCATAAATAAGCGTAGTCTGATGAGTTAAGATGTACAATTATTCGTTAGTAAGTAATTTCGAGGACGAAATTATTTTTAAGGGGGTAGAACTGTAACATCCTGGAAATGGGCCTATGCATTTTTTGATTTAATTATACGAAATGGCATGTCTTATGTGTTATGAATGTATGGTGAACATTTTTGGAAACTTGGAAATGTAAGGAAATGACTTGGAAATGTAAGGAAATGTCTTGTCTTGGAAATGTAAGGAAATGTCTTGCAAATGTAAGGAAATGACTTGGAAATGTAAGGAAATGTCTTGTCTTGGAAATGTAAGGAAATGACTTGGAAATGTAAGGAAATGTCTTGTCTTGGAAATGTAAGGAAATGTCTTGGAAATGTAAGGAAATGTCTTAGAAATGTAAGGAAATGCTTTAGAAATGTCAAGTTTAAAGTTTAAAAGAGGGACATGAAGCAAGGTGGCCTTAAGAGAAAATGTAGGGGCCTCCGGAAATGGCGCCACATACAGGAGTATTGGGCCAAGGTTCGAGCTGCAGGGGAAGCAAAATAAAAGTTTTATTTTGTAGCAGAGATTAGCAGCAAGGGACGGCACAAGGCTATAATTTAGGAGCTTTTATTCTTTTATTTTTAAGAGATAAATAGTGGATAAATAAGGGATAAATAATAGATTTATTTTAGATTATTTTCAAGAGATAAATGAGGAATTATTCTTTAATTAGGAAAATAAGGGAGAAGTGATGGCCAAGTAAGGGACTTTGAGTTTAATAATTTTGGCTAAGTAAGGATAGTTGCTGAATTATCTTTTATTTTAGGAGATAATTAAAGAAATAAAGCTATCAAAATAGAAGAGTGATGGCCAAGTAAGGGATTCTAAGCTAGTAAATTCGGCTATAAGAGGGAAAGAGAGGCCATTCAGCATTATTTTCTCTTCCTAGAAAGCCTCTGCCGAATTTTCTCTGCAACCCCTTTTCTTTTCTTTTCTCTTCAATTCTCCACAAAGCCGAAGGCAGAACCCTCTAGTCTTGTCGAATTTTCCTAAGTTTTATATCTTCCTCTTTTTTCTTTGAAAAATCAAAATCCTCTAGTGTTCATCATGAAGCCGAAATTGTTGATCACACTTAGGCTACAGCCGAATATCTTAAGGAGTGCTAAGAAGGAATACTGTTGGTTTCAGTAAGTGGGGTAAGGATCACTGTCATTTGATTCTCATTCTTTCTCTTTTAGACTTATTGAAATTTAGGAACTGATCTCTATTATTAATCTCGGCCGAAACACAGTAGGAAGGTTTCGAGATTTAAGTATTGTCGACTACAAGGAAGAAGAAGTTCTTTCCTGGAAGGTACACCATAGGCCACTTGTTCCCTAGTTATTCGGTGAGTTTCGGGATTTAAAATCCACAAGGTAAGTTTTGAGTTATAACAATCCTAATAGGATTTGGTTTTATGGCCGAATGGTCTTCGTTAAATTTTTAAGTGATGGCCGAATGTAGGGATTGAGGATCCAAGGCTTTAGATCGATTTTCGGGATTTGGATTGAAAGCATTAAGTTAATCAGGTGTGTACCCCACACTAATTCTTAATAAGTTTTATGGCTATGTCTAATTAAAATATTTGATATTAAGAATAAGAAAGTGGCTATGGTACCATGTTATGGTACTAAGTACTCAGGTACGTTTCCTACTCCTACTAGGAATATGAAATATGTTATTTGTAACATGAGAATAAGAATGTGAACTTTGGCATATTAATGCATATTACAAAATGGAGCATATGGGTTATTGAAATGGGAAGTGTATGTGCTGACCTAAGACCACAAACACGGTGACCTAAGACCGCGGTATCTGAATGTGGTGATCTAAGACCACGAACACGGTGACCTAAGACCGTGGTATCTGAATATGGTGACCTAAGGCCACAGTAATCTGAATGCGGTGACCTAAGACCGCGATATCTGAATGTGGTGACCTAAGACCACAAATGCGGTGACCTAAGACCGCGATATGGAGTGTAGCGGAAGGAGGGTCGACTTAGTAGTCCCCACTGTATGCAGTTGGTGCGGAGGAGTGTAGCGGATGGCTTATTAGGTTTGGGTTTGGGAATGCATCATAATTTGTATGCTATGATATGAATGTGTAATATTTGTTATGCCTGATTCTATTATGATTTAGTGTTGTGTACACATTGAGTCTGTTGACTCACCCCGTTGTGGGACCATGTTTCAGGTGATGAACAGTAATGGACCGGGACGACAGAACTTGTGGTGGCCATGCTCAACATGAAGTTTTTATTTTTATGGACTATTAATTTTGAAGTACTCCTAATTATTTGGATTTATTTGATGTAATAAGGCCATAAGGCCATAGTGCACTATTTTATTTCTATTTTTATTTATTATGTTACGAAATTTTTATTAAGTTAAAGATTAAGTAATTTATTTTAAATGTATTCTATATGTTTTATCACCTAAAATTTAAAAGGGTTTTCATTATAAAACGATTTTGTTTTCTACTTGAGCCCAACCCAAAACAATATTTCTTTCAAAACACACTATTTTCCCAAAGTAACAAAAGAACTTTAAACCGGTTTACTTGAGGAACATACCAAATCTGGTCAAAGCTCATGGGCCGGGTTTGGGGTGTTTCAAAAAACAACTGACTCTAGGTTAATTAATTGAAAACTATTTCTAATTAAAACCCCTATTGTTGCATTAACTCGATCTATGGATCCCCTTATTGGATTTGACTCTAATCTGGCAGATTTTCGTCGTTCTATTTCTAGGGTTGCAATCAACTTCGCTTAATTGTGTTGATCTACTCTTAAACAGGGACTTTTGCTCCATTGAATAAGCACATTCGACTTAAATCAATAACCTGAATTATCAAAACAAGAATAAGAACTCACAATTGAGAATAAGCACAAGTATTTATCTCATAAATCAAATAATAATAAGATCTGTCTTAAGTTTCATCCCTTCAGGTATTTAGGGAATTTAGTTCATACTAAAAGAGGAAAACATCTTAGAATAGGGAAAACAACGAAACATAAGAAAACCCAAAAACTTCTAAAGAACTTGATGGGAGATCCTCAGTCTTGATGGAGATCCTTCTCCTAGGCTGTTCCCGACGGCTGTCTTGGAGTATTTTCTCTTTCTACTCGATGTCTATTCGACGTCCTGTTGAACTCCCTTTTAGGTTGCCTCCTAGGGTGTTTATATAGGCTTTGAGATGCCTTTCTTGGCCCACAAGTATCCTACTCTGAATAGAATTCATCCTTATTTTGGCAGGGACACGCTCTTGTGACATTTCCGTGGGCGATAGCCCAGGCCGTGTTCGATTCGACTTGCCACACATGGCCGTGTGATCTGCCCGTGTGTAGTGGTCCAGGCCGTGTAGGCCCATTTTGTCCCTTTTTGTCCTGTTTCTCATTCTTTTCGACTCCCTAAGCTCTGCTAAGTATAAAACATGAAATTAAGAGATTAGGAGCATCAAATTCATCAAATTCAATAGAAAATCATCCAAAACTAAGCCAAGCATAGGGTTAAAATATGTGTAAATTATGGTTTTTCAGAACTACTTATCTCTTGACCTCATAATCCAGACCGATTTGGGGGCTGAAGTGTTCACAGATAGACCATACCAATTTTGGGTTAATCCCCACCTAAATCACTTCTCAGGGTCGTCAAGCCTAAGGTTTAAGTTCTTCTTCTCCCAAACAGCTAATCTATTAAGAAAACCCTACATAAGAATTAATTAATCACCTCCACTCACTAATCCTACATAAGAGGATTAGTTCTTCATGGATCTCATAAACACAATAAACTTGAATATAAAGATAAACATAAATAACAAATTAAGAGTGGAGTTTAGAGAAATTTGTTTATATTGATAGATGGAGCGTAAAAAATCTGTTAGCGTTTGATTGTGTTTACAAGCCATGTTGTTTGAAGAACATAAAAGGTAAAGAACTAAAAATAAACCTAAAGCCTAAAACTAAAAATTAAAATTATGAAGTAAAGCTTGGTTCGAAAAGCTCTCTTTTACAAGTCTTTAAGAGCCTATTTATAGAGTTAGGGTCGCCGTCCTCAACCTAGATCAACTGACACTCTCATATTCAACTTTCGATTGTGAGGACCAAAACGCCCCTGGCTTGTAAGTATTTTCCATATAAGGCCGATGTCACGAAACCCTAGTGTTTGTGTTGCGACATCAAAGGCAGATATACTCATGTTCAGGGTAACTTCAGAGGTGTGTCGCGACATCCCATGGTTGTGTCACTACACCAAAGGAAATATGGAAATTCTTGCATTTTTCTTTCTATGTTATGACCTCGAATCCCCCCTGTGGCAATAGAACGACCAGTATTAAGTTCTTATGCCCTTATATCTATAACAGCCCAATTTTGAGCCTAGTCAGAACAGTGGTTTCGGACCACAAATTCGACGTAGTAAAATTTATTTTTATTATATTTTTATGGTCTACATTTTTATGTAATGATTTCGTGAAAATTTTGTTCGAAAATTTTGATGTTTGGGCACTCAATTTAGTTAAAAGGACTAAATTACAAAAGGTACAAAAGGTACAAAATGTGTGTTCTAGAAGCTAGAGGTGTCTAATTGCTATGAAATTTTAAATTGGAGGTCCGTAAATGGAAATTAGTCCATTATACTTTAGTATGGTCAAAAATGGACATGGTTAGGTGAAATTTCAAAGTTTGACATTAAGGACATTTTGGTAAAATGGTAAATAAAGACAAATAAAACTAATAAAAAGATGTCATCTTCTCCAATTTAGTCCCCTTTTGCTGAATTTGAAGAGTCACCATAGCTAGGGTTTTTGGCCGAGCTTCCAAGCTCGATTGTAAGTCCGTCCTTGTCCCATTTTTAATTATTTTTACGTTTTTGTGAATGTTGTAACTTGATTTAGCTATTTCAAGGACTAATCTGAAAGAAAATCAAAGTCTAAAATTTTAACCATGTTAGGTATATGTGTATTTTGATATCTAATGGTAGATAATGCAAGTTTGATGTTGGATGAAAAACATTTACTAAGTGATTTTTGATGAAAATGTTATATTAGGACCTATTTGTAAAAGTTGTAAAATGTGTGTAAAAATAGGAATAAATGAAAAAAGTGGGCTTTTATGAGCATGAAATAGGTTCAGCTAGGCTTGGGTGTGAAGAAATTGGATATTTCATTTTACAAGCATAGGGACTAAAATGTAAAATGTCAAAAGTCTAGGTGTAAAAATGTAATTTTTGCCATAGTGTGATTTTAGGGTTGAATTGAATAATGTGATGATTAAATGAGATGAATTTGGTATTATAGATCAAGAAAAACGAGGTTCAGATCTAGATTGGAGGAAAAATAAGGTGTTTCACCATTAGGTCTATTTCTACTATTTTTGTACCGAGGTAAGTTTGTATGTTAATAATGCAATGTTATATTTGTATTTTAATGTTTTGATATTGCATGGATTGTATGATTGATTCTATGAGCATATTTGACGAAGTTCCAGCAAGAAAGAAATCCTAGTTGAACCTTAGGAATAGATTAGGATACAAGTGACATGTCACTAAGAACCCATGTGAATATGTATTATGTGATTTATGTGTCTTGGGTGCTGGTCCTGTACGTCCTACTGGTGGCTAGGTATACCGGCATATGTTGCGGATACTTGACAGCTTGTGTAAGCAGCACTACATAGCTACATCTCGACTGACAACTTGTGTGAGTAGGCCCGTGGATAGATCGAGAGTGAGCCTATGTGCGTTATGAGATTGGTAGTAGCTTTAGCTGCATATGTGGCACTTATGTGTAAATTTTTCCTTATATCCGATAGTATTTCAAGTGGTTCAACGGGTATGTCAAAGATGAAAAAGTATGTGACTATGTTACAAGTTGGTACAGGTATGTATGAAAAACTCAAAGAAAAAGGGATTCGGTATATGATGAACTATTGGTAAGGATGTGATTGAATGAGTTATGCTTATGAAGTTTTAATGACATTTATGGTAGCACATGTTATGTTATTCATATGACAAATGAATAATTAATGTTGTTTATTATTTGCGTATGAACTTACTAAGCTATATAGCTTACTTCACTTTCTTTCCCTTACCTTATAGTGTCACTAAGCTAGCTCGGGATCGGAGATCGTCAGAGATCCATTCACACTATCAACCATTATTTTGGGTACCATTGAAATGTCAATATTTTGAGTTATGGCATGTATATGGACTTGGTCATTTTGTTATATGTGTCATTGGAAATGTGGCCAAATGTATTGGCTTATAATGGTTAATGATTTTATTTTGTATATGGCCATGAATGATGGCTTATGTTGGTGGAAATATATTTATATGTTGATACCATTCATGAATGTGGAAACTTGCATTATTTGTGTTGATATATTATGATGTTAAAGCATGATAGATGTTAGCATGTGGATGGGATGTTAATATCTTGGTTGTGATTGTTTTGGTTGCTTGTATATGCTTGAATTGGTATTATATGATGTTGTGTAGGTACGTGCATGGAAGGGTGGCAAAAAGGCTTGGTAAATAGTCTTATTTTGTTCACACGAGCGTGTGCCTAGGCCGTGTGCGACACACAGCTTGCCCCATGGGCGTGTGTATTGGCCGCGTGTCTCTTGCACCTAAATTCGAATTAAATTAAATAACCACATGGCATAGCACACGGGCGTGTGGCACGACCGTGTGACACAAGTCAGAGAGCACCCTAAATTGAACACGGTCTGAAGCACGGATGTGTCTCAGGGTCACAGGGTCACACGGGCGTGTCCCTTGAACCACACAGGCGTGGAAGCCCTGTAGTTGTCAAAAAATTTCTGAGTTTTGTAAAAATTTCCTAACTTCTCAATTTAGTCCCAAACCACTTCCAATGCATGTTTTGGGCCTCGTAGGCTCGTATTAGGGACTTTATGATTGAATATGAATGATTTTTAATTTGGACGCAAACTTATGACTCGAATCGTGTGAATGCTTGTGTTGTAAGTCTGATAATGCCTCGTATCTTGTTCTAGCATTGCATACGGGTAAGGGGTGTTACATTTAGTGGTTCAGAGCTACGGCTTAGTCAATTCTCAGACTAACATAGCATGTGTAAGAGTCTAGCTATAAATGCCATAAATAAACCGTGATAGTGTGGTGACTCTTGACAACTTTAAATTGTGTTTTTATATAGTAAATATATCCCAATCAAGTTGAAGCTGATGACGTAGAAAGTAATGCGCTAGCTCCCACTCAAGGGACCGCGCCATCTGAAAGTTGACCAGTGACAATTGGTCAAGGAGAAGGGGCTAGGGAAGCCTTCTTCCACATGACGAACGAGTGGTATACGGAGTTTGTTCGAACAAATCCGACTGCTCAACCTTTTCCACCCCCATCTGTTCCTCAACCAGTTCCCGTAGCTCCACAAGGTATGGAATTTGTAGGATTGAATAAGCTGCCGGTTGATAAGATCCGAAAGCATGGGGCTAAAGATTTTAGGGCCAATGTTGATGATGATCCCGAGAGTGTCGAGGTTTGGCTCAAAAACTCCATTAGGGTGTTCGATGAATGGTCTTGCACACCAGATGAATGTCTGAAATTTGTTGTATCACTTCTAAGAAACTCAGCATACCGGTGGTGGAAAACTCTTCTGTCAATAGTTCTGAGAGAGAAGGTTAACTAGGAATTCTTCCAAGATGAGTTTAGGAAGAAATATATCAGCCAGCGGTTCATTGATCAAAAATGTAAGGAGTTTTTAAAGCTAAAACAGGGTTGAATGTCGGTAACCGAGTAAGAGCAAAAGTTTGTTAGGCTCAGTAAGTATGCACAGGAGTGTGTTTCCATCGAGGCTATCATGTGCAAGAGGTTCGAACATGGGTTGAATGAGGATATCTGATTGTTAGTTGGAGTTCTTGAGCTAAAAGAATTTGTGGTGCTATTCGACCGAGCTTTTAAACCTGAAGAATTAAGCAAATAGAAGAGGAAAGCTGAGTCTGAGGCTAGAGATGCAAGAAAAAGGCTGATGAGTAAGTCATTTCAATCTTAGTCTAAGAAATTGAGAGATTTGTATGCTCGTTCAAATGCTTCAGCTGGGTATTCCAACAAAGATCGTAGGAAGCAATACTTGGGTCCTAAAGCCCAAACTACATCAGTAGCGAGTGTTGGTAATGCTACGTCTAGTAGGCCAGAATGTTAGCACTATGGCAGACGACATCCCGATGAATGTAGAATGAATGACCAAGCTTGTTTTAAGTGTGGCTCTTAAGACCACTTTATTCAGGACTGCCCTGAGATGGCTGAGAAAGACAAGATTCAGAATGCAAGATCGGGCAACACTGCCACTAGAGGGAGACCCTCGAAGAATACGGGGAATGCAACCAGTAGTAAAGGTGTGACTAAAAATTCAACTGTAAGATCCGAGGCTAGTGCACCTGCTAGAGCATATGCTATCCATGCTCACGAAGAAGCAACATCTCCCGAAGTTATCACTGGTACTTTTTGTCTCTATAATACTAATGTAATTGCATTGATTGATCCTGGATCATCTCATTCTTATGTTTGAATGAAATTAGTAGCTAGTAAGATCTTGCCTGTTGAGTTTACTGAGTTTGTGATTAAAGTGTCAAACCCCTTAGGCAAACATGTATTAGTTGATAGAGTTTGCAAAAGTTGTCCCTTGATGATTCGAGGTCACTTTTTTCTAGCTGATTTAATATTGTTGCCATTTGATAAGTTTGATGTTATATTGGGTATGGATTGATTGACACTACATGACGCTATAGTGAATTGTAGACGAAAAAGTATTTAATTGAAATGTGAAAATGGTGAAATTCCTCGGATTGATTCTGATGTGTTAAGTGAGTTACCTATTGTGATCTCTTCGATGTCTACCCAGAGATATGTAAGAAAAGGTTGTGAAGCTTATCTAGCTTATGTGTTGAATACAAAAGTGTCTGAATTGAAAATTGAATCAGTACCAGTTGTTTGAGAATATCCGGATGTTTTTCCGAAAGAGTTGCCTGGGTTGCAACCGATTAGAGAAGTTGAGTTTGGTATTGGTTTAGTACCAGAGACTTCACTGATATCGATTGCTCTATATAGAATGGCTCCGACCGAATTGAAAGAATTAAAAGCTCAGTTGCAAAAATTGACAGATAAAGGTTTTGCAAGACCGAGTTTTTCTCCCTAGGGTGCACCAATATTATTTGTAAAGAAGAAAGAAGGATCCATGAGACTTTGTATCGACTATCGGCAGCTCAACAAAGTAACGATAAAGAACAAGTAACCTTTGCCAAGAATTGATGACTTTTTTGATCAGTTGAAAGGGACAACAGTGTTCTCGAAGAATGATTTGAGGTCTGGCTACTACCAGTTGAGAGTGAAAGAGTCGGATGTACCTAAAATGTCTTTCAGAACAAGGTACAGGCATTATGAATTTCTTGTCATGCCTTTTGGACTAACTAATGCTCTTGCTGTTTTTATAGACTTGATAAACTGATTTTTCTGACCATAATTAGACAAATTCGTAGTCGTGTTTATTGATGATATTCTAGTTTATTCTTGAGATGAGACTGAGCATGCCTAGCACTTAAGAGTTGTATTGCAGACTTTGAGTGATCAGAAATTATTTGCTAAATTCAGTAAAAGTGAGTTTTGGCTCCGAGTGTAACACCCTAACCCGTATCCATCGCCAGAATAGGGCTACGATGTGTTACCGATCAATCACATCATAAAAATATACCTTTCTCATACATTTCAACATTTAAATACGTACACCATTCAGATACAATCATTTTGTCCCTTACAATGACCTACGAGGCCTTAAAACATGCTTAGAAAAGGTTTGGGACTAAATCGATATCATTCGCAAACTTTGAGAAACATATAAAATTTCCAAGCATCCAGGGGTCACATGCCCGTGTGAACAGACCGTATGCCTCAGATGGCCTCTAGACACGCCTGTGTCTAGGCCATGTGGAAACATGGCATACAAACTAACTTGCATTACACGGTCGGAGACACGCCTGTGTGCCATGGCTGTGTGAAAACTGGAGGGTATACTGACTTGGGTCACACGATCGGCCACATGCCCATGTGTCAGCCCGTGTGCCACACATGGCCAATAGACACACCCATGTGTCTAAGCCGTGTAACTCATTAAATTGTTTTCAAAAGAAGCTTTAGGGGACACACAGCCATGTACCAAGGCCATGTGTTACACATGGTCGAGCCACACGCTCGTCTGCTCAAGCCGTGTGGATGAAAATAGGCTTGGTTTAAGCCACATTTCTCACCCTCCTCAAGCATGCCTAAACATACTAATTTATGCCATTTCAATACACCAATATGCTGCCAACTAAATCTCAATTCATCACATACAAATACCATTTCAAATCCCACCATTTTCCCATTCATATCATTGCCATTTTCTTAGCCAAAAATATACCAAATTTACATGTCATAATCATCAATTTTAACTTATTTCAAACATGCATCTTTTTACCAATACACACCATAAAATCAAGCCTCAAGATCATACTAATTCAACATCTCAATTTCATACCAACACATGCCATTTCTTAAACCACATTGTTACCACATTTGCATTCCAAGCCAAACCATAAATACATAACATAAGTCAAATACACATTTTATACCAACCATACCAAAACCTAAGGCCACATTATATCCATCAATCGAAATCATTATTAATCCATTTCAAATGACCATATACATATCTAACAACCATACCAAAATGACCATAGCCTATACATGCCATATAACCAACATCACAAAGCTTATAAATACCAAACCATAGCTGGATAGTGTGATGAGATCTCCGACGACTTCCAACCCGAGCAAGCCTCCAAAACTCTATAAACATATGAAAGAAAATAAAGTAAGCTATAAAGCTTAGTAAGTTCGTAGGATATTAAACTCATCTTATTGAATAATCACATATTAAGCATTTAAAAAATACTATAATGTAATTTATTTGTTTTCACCTTTATACATAAATCCAATCACATAATTAACCAAAAGATTTACAAGTTTATTCATTTCTTTGCTCGTGTGGATCAATTACATTCTTACCCAATCATTCACATTTACATATACATAAGAGAATATATATATAAATTTATTCAATCCAATATTAATCACATTTTATTTAGTAAAGATGAATCATGTGAAATATAATCAAATAACGGTATTTCGCACACTATGTGCCATATGTATATTTAGTTAAAACACCTATAACTGATATCTCACCCATCATTCAATTTATACCTCATTTTAGCCAAATAAACACATTTTTTTGCATGAAACATACTTATACATAAATCCTTCTCATTTTATACACATGATACATTAAGAACTCTCCAAATTACCTTCATTCGATTTTCATAAGGTTTTGTACGTACCTGTTACACTTAATTCTATTGTACTTTCATTCTCGTCTTGACTATGCACGTTGAACCATTCAAAATCACTAAGGATACTCGAAAATCACACATAGGTCATACAATGCCATATCCCGGATATGGTCTTACATGTATTCTCATATCGATTCCAATAGCCCAGCTATGGTCTTACATGAAATTTCGTATCGATGCCATGTCCCAGAAATGGTCTTACACATAATATCATACTGATGCCATGTAACACCCCTTACTCGTATCCTATGCCGGAACCAGGCACGAGTCATTATCGTACTTAATCAACAACTTTAGTCTATAACTTTCAGTGCCAACCTGACATATCTCTATCGTCATCACAACAATCTCATTAAGGACCTACGAGGCCTTAAACATACTTACAAGGGGTTTCAGAACCTAACCAGAAACTTTTACGATCTTAAAATTTTTTCACTTAAACAGGGGTCACACGCCCGTGTGGAATGGGACACGCCCATGTAGGCAGGCTGTGTGGTCACACACGCCCATGTTCCTACACAGTGTGGGATTTATTTTATTTCAAACCTACAGGGGTTTTCACATGGCCGAACACATGCCCGTGTGCTTGGCCCGTGTGCTCCACACGGCCTAGACACGCCCGTGTCCTTTCCCGTGTGTAAAAACTTGGATATTCTTTTTGTAACGTCAACAACCTTATAAGGGTCACACGACCTAGGCACACGCCTGTATGGCTAGCCCGTGGTCGACACTGACTTGTAACAGCAACATGTATGGGACATGCCCATGGGGCTGACCATGTGTCACACACGGTCTAGAAACACGCCCGTGTGCCTACCCGTGTGGACAATATCAAGGCTATTTGCCAAGCTCTTTTCACCTTTTTAGCTCACACAACATGGATCCATTCAAAAAATCATCAAACAACTCATATTTTGCAATATAAACTTCCATAAATAACTACATCTTTTCATATACATAAAAGGCCAACACTATGGTTAGATACACAAGAGTTTCTCATTAAAAAGGGGGGGCAACAGACCCTTGGCCAAAATAACAAAACAATAAACCTAGTCTAGCCCCTATACATGCCATAGTCAAATGTACTAAGTCTAAATATACCAAGGTGAGCTGATAGTGTGGGCGACCTTCCAATTATCTTTGTATCTCGACCCGGCTCTTTAACTGTATAAGACAAGGGAAAAGAAAAGGGGAGTAAGCTTTGAGCTTAGTAAGTTTACATGTAAACAAATAATATTATAGTATGTGCTAAACAATATATATAGCATTACATACTAGACATAAACAATCCACATTTATGATCGTGCTTACATATTTCTTCCCTTACCACTTTCCAACCATATCACAAGCTTAATGTATACATTCAAAAGCATGCCTCCCTACACAAAGCACCGCAATGTCATATAATACAACACATCACAATCTCTTAATCAACTACTTATAATCAATTTACTCGGTGGTTTCGCACTTAGCCCACCATCAGTCTTTTTAGGGTGCTATCGCACTAGCCCACCAAATGATAAATAGACGATGGTATCGCACATAGCCATCGTAATTAAGTGACAAGGTGGTAACGCACTTAGCCCACCATCAAGTGTTGTCATTACACGTTTATATGACAATTTTGTCATTCATACAATAATTACTCAATAACTACCCATTCAATCCACCTGAGCCACACATGTTCTCAATCATGCCATGCACTAATTAGCAACAACAATGTGTATATAAAAATGCATCATTTACACATAAACTTACCTCGGTGCAAAACGTATCGGTTTGCTGTTTAATCCTTGACCTTGCCTTTTCCCCGGTCAATGTTAATTCTACATTCTTCTCGATCTATAACAATAAAATTCATTCATTTAGATCATTCTATGGTCATAATGCATCAAAATCTACACTTAGGCAAAATGACCATTTTGCCGTTCTATTATGGCAAAATTACGATTTTGCCCCTAGGCTCATAATTCATTTTTCAACTCACTTTCTCATTAATCAAGCCTAGTTGAACATTTATTTCTCTAACAACTACTCACAAATCCAACTATTTCATGCATCTATGACACAATTTCAATCTTTGCATTTAAGTCCTAATTAGGTGTTTTCATACTAACACCTTTCACAAAAGTTGTTTCTCATCTCCCTAACATTCATTTTCTTCCATAAAAACTTAGAATAAACATTCTCATGGCAAGTCCCTAGGCTTTCAACCATATCACAAATTAGTCCCCTCATTAGCTAGCTTAAGCTTTGGGGACTCCAAAAACACAAAAATCATCAAAAATTATCATCAAAAGGACTTACTTGCAAGGATGAGATGTAGCTGAAATTTTCAAGCTTTCAAACCCTCAAGCTTGCTGATATTTTCGGTTGAAAAGGAAAGAAAAAATAAAATGATGACAGCCTTTCTTTTACTAAACTTATTTTATTCATTTAGTCGCCAACTATTACAAAATTTTTGACTAAATTTAATGCTCTTGTCCCCTTTGCATACCATGGCCGACCATCACACTCCAAACGGCCTAATTGCACTTTAAGGACCTCTAATTTAATAATCTATGGCTATTTGACAACTCTACCTTGAAAAAATAGAACTTTCGCACTTTATGCGATTTAGTCCTTTTTCACAATTAAGCATGAAATCATTAAAGTCAAAGCACCAAAATTTTCACATAGCCATATATTAATACCATAACACATAGAATAATATCAAAATAATTTTCCTCAACCTCAGATTAGTAGTCTCGAAACCACTGTTTCGACTAGCCCCAAAATCGGGTTGTTACATGCCATATCCCAGATATGGTCTTACACGTATTCTCATCTCGGTAACCCTAATGTCATGACATTTGTATCCTGTACTATTCCTAAGGTTCGTACGGGACTTTTGGACGTTGTAACTCTGTGGATTTCGGCTAGTAATCATGACGATTCAGCATTCAATTCAATCCAATAATAATTAAGCATTTATAACACAATTTACATTTATTAGCATATGAACTTACCTCATTCGTTGTAACGACAAATTAGGTCGACTAATCCGATACTTTGTTTTCTCCTGTTCTAGATCCGAATCTCATTTTCCTCAATCTATATAATAACAAAATTTACTTATTTAATCAATAATTCATTCAATTTAACACAATTTACACATTTTGGCAAGATTACATTTTGCCCTTATTATTTCACATTTTTGCAATTTAGTCCTTATCACATGAAATCATAATTTCATGCAATTTCATCGTACTCATACTTAGTCAAATTCTTCTTATTACCTTAGCAGCCCACATTTTCCAAATAATCACACTTTCAACCACATAATTTCAATATTTCACAATTTAATCCCTAATTTGCATTTTCATCAAAAAATCACTTTATAAAATATGAAAATCTAACCTCAAATATTCATATTTCACCATTAAACATCAAAGAACACACAAACTCATCAATGGAAACTATCAAAATCTTTAACAGTTTTGAAATCAAAGACACGAGCTAGCTAGTACTAGTTGCAACGATCACAAAAACATAAAAATCATCAAAAATCGAGTCAAAATGGACTTACAATTGAAACATACATGAACTAAATATTCAAAGCTCTGAAACTCATCTTTTTCTTTTGATATTCGGATATGGAGAAAGATGATAGCATAAAAAAATTGTTTTTGTTTTATTTAATTAAACATTATTTAGCATTTTACTAATTTGCCATTAAAATAAATTCATATTTACACAAATGCCAAACCAAATATCATCCACTAACTCACAATTGGGCTAATTATCACATAAGGACCTTTAGTTTAATATTCTATAGCTATTTGACACCTTTAGCTTATAGAACACAACTTTTACGCTTTACGGGATTTAGTCCTTTCTACCAAATTAAACACTTAAATAGTAAAATTTATTTACGAAACTTTCACATAATAATTCTATCATACTGTAAACTTTAATAAAATAATAAAATTAATATTTTAACTTTAGATTTGTGGTCCCAAAACCACTATTCTGATTTGACCCAAAAACGGGCTGTTACAACTTTCCCTCTTAGGGATTTTCGTCCCCGAAAATCTTACAAGTGATTTGGTTGGACATATGCTTTCATATTGCCTTATCACATAACCTCAGATTTCACAACTCTTTTGTAACACCCCAAATCTGACCTAGAAGTTAGGCTAGAATCTGGCGTGGCACATGAAAATGTTTTTTAAAACCATGTTTCTTGTTGTTAAAACTTGTTTGAGAGTTAAAGCCTCTTTGTTAAAACTCAAAACACTTAAGCAATTGCTATCCACTTGCAATCATAATTACTTTTAAAACTTTATCTGTTGCGGAAGCATATTTAAAATAAATAATTTACGAAAATGTGATGTTTAAAAATTGCGTTGCGGAAATGTAGTGTTTTGAAAACAGTAATCGTTTTGGGAAAACCGCGTTCTACTTCTAGTAGATATAAATCATAATAAACTGAAAATCCCAAATCAGAAATTAAAAGCGATCTTATTACAACCCAATAAGAAAGCGGTTTAGGTAATGAAAAATAGAAAACTAAAGTTCAAAGCTGATCGTAGTGTGGCCACCTCCGAGTACTCCAGTACGTCGAACCGCTTACTGAGCATTACCTGAAAAATTAAAAAGAGGGGGTGAGTTTACAAAAACTCAGTGTGTAATCCCCTTACTAGAGTAACAGTTAGTATACAGAAACTTAAACAGCCTGGGCCCAAGCCCTTTTAACAGTAACAGTACAGTACAGATCAGAGCATATGTGGGCCAAAGCCCACTACAATATCATTTGGGTCATAGCCCATAACAGAATCAATTGGGCCTAGCCCAAACCAATAACAGAACAAGTGGGCCTAAGCCTAGTACAATATCATTTGGGCCTAGCCCATACTCCATATCAATAACAGTTCGACCTAGCCCAATCAGAATTAATTCCATATGCATAATGTGTGATGCATGCTAACCCATCCCATCCAACCCTGCACTTGCCTCCGTCCAACCCTGCACTACCCGCAGGGAATAAATCACCCACGCCATCCCTACACTCCTAATGTTAGCACCGATTGCGGCACTAACAAAAATCGTAGCAAAGCTGCTAGCATATATATATGCCTCTAAGCCTTCTGTAGCGGTATTATAATTGGCACAAAGCCATCAGTAACTGTATTATGTTTGGCATATAGCCATCAGCGATGGTAATATAATCGACACACAGCCTAGGGTAAATATGATCGACACAAAGTCATCGCTATATATGTTAGGCACATAGCCACAGGTAAAGACGATTGACACAAAGTCATAATCAAGATGGCACAGAGCCATGTTTAGGTTGGCACAGAGCCATAATCAGATTACACGGCTTTAAGACGTCTGTTGGTCTACAGTCGTCATGCAACCCGTGCGACCTCAACAGATCAATACTGGATCCACAGTCATCATGCGGCCCGTGCGACCCTATCAGAACTTCCTCCGCATCAATGTCCCAACCCCATGCAATATGTCGTGTATGTCACGCTCGGTAACAGTCATTTACACACATATTAAAAACATATCAGTCATACAACCACAGTCAAATTAGTCAACTCATAGTCTAAGTCTGTCATTTACCCACAAGGGCAAAACAATCATTTACCCTATAAGGGTATCCTACAGGGGTAATTTGGCAATTCTATCCTACAAGGGTAATTCAGTAATTCTACCTTACAGGGGTATTTCGATAATTTTGTAAATTGGGGGTATTTAAGTAATTTTGCAAACTGGGGTATTTTGGTAATTTCGCAAACTGGGGGTATTTCGATAATTTTGTAAACCAGGGTTATTTCGGTAATTTTGTAAAATGAGGGTATTTCGGTAATTTCATAAACTGGGGCTATTTCGGTAACTTTACAACTCGAGCGTATTTCAGAAATTTTGCAAATTCGAGTACTTCGGTAATTTTACAAGTTGGGGGTATTTTGGTAATTTCATAAATTGGGGGTATTTAAGTAATTTTACAAATCAGGGGTATTTTGGTAATTTTACGAATCGAGGGTATTTTGGTAATTTTACGAATCGAGGGTATTTCAGTAATTTCATAAATTAGGGGTATTTCAGTAATTTTGTAAACCAAGGGTATTTCAGTAATTTTATAAATTAAAGAATTCAAAACAGAGATAATGATGCGAATGGGCCTAGGGCCCATTCTCGGCCCAAATGGGCCTACAAGCTCGTGTGGCCCATTTAGCCCAAATCTAGCCACAGATATGAGATTCACATAAACTAGTCCAATATTTACTACACAATCATACAATTTATTCATATGGGCCCACTTGGCCCAAGGCAGCCTAAACCCATGAGAACACTCATGAGGGCCTCAACTATCGCGTCGAAGCTCCCATACGTGCGCTCGCACGCTCGTGTGGCTACCATCGTCGTGTGACCGGTATTTTGGCATTTGCCGCTCTACAGCTAGAGTAGTGCAAAATACACACCTGATAGGAATCTGGAGTTAATCCGCGCTCCGAACACTCCTATGCCCAAGCGCCAACCAAGGTATGCCTACTCTCCTCATAGATCGCTCTATTTAAAGCCAGTTTCTCGCCTACTCTCACGCTAGCTTCCCGATGTGGGATCCCTCCAACAATCTTCCAAAACCGTCCCAAATTAGCAAAATAGTCACCTTTCACATGCAAGGGGTTTCGAACCTCAAACCATTAGGACACTCCACACGCCACTTGCCACCTTTACTAGTAGACTCCTTGTGTAATAAAACAAGCACAACTAAATATAAGTCTATGGGCCTAAGTCTAAGTTCATTTAAAAGGAAATCAAAATGAATTGCAAGCGCCAAGACTTGAACCCATGCTCCCTTGCAACCTTAATAAGGCCTTGCCACTTGACCACTCACTTCCTTGTGTCATTTTTTCCCACAATTTATTCTTAAAGCCTACTTACTTACTCCCAGGGTTTTATTCACCTAAAATCAAAATTTTTCCTAAAGCCCAGGTTTGAACCCGGGACTTCATGGAAGCCCCCTGGCCTTCCAAAATCACTCACCTAATACGTTTAACTTGCATTAGTGTCGTTCTCTTGTTCTAAAAAATTTTAAACGCTCCCATGCCCAAGGCCTAATAGGCCCAATTCTACTAGGCCCAAAAATTCAGGGCGTTACATCTTTAGTCTCACAAACTAGGATTTTGATATGTTCTTTGCTATAGATCTTCTCAAGTTCTGACGGTAATATAAGTTGATAAGCCATTGGCTTTATTCTCTCTATAATCCCATACAACTTGTTGAAACACAAACTTAACTTCTCTTTACGGCTAATTTGAGAAATTCTATTCTCACAGTAACACTTTCACAAACACTCAGTTCACTAATTGAAATTCAATACTTTTACGTATCAAGTCCGCATATGTTTTCTGTCAATCTGAAAATGCTTTCAGATTGTCGCAAATTACTTTCACCTTCTCTTCAGTCTCTCTAATCAGATCGACCCCGTAATTCTTTTTATCACTTATCTCATATAAAAATTTGTACGGTGCCATCTTTATGCTCAACTAATAAGTTATTATTATACGTAACTCAAACAACGGTAAGTATTTTTCAAATTCTAAAACACAACAACGAAACATTACCTTGAGAATCTAAATCTCTCCCTCAGATTAGCCATCTGATTAAGAATGAAATGCGATACTAAATTGAAACCATTTATCTAAAGCTTATTGTAGTTTTCTACCAAATCACAATATAAAATTTAGGTCTCTACCCGAAATAATAGAGTCTGGCACACTATGTGATCTGAAAATCTCTAACACGTATAACTCGGCTAATCTATCAAGAGAGAAATCTGTACGTACTAAGATAGAATGTGAAAACTTCTTCAAACCATCAACCATAATTCAGATAACATCTATCTTTTACAAATCCATTGAAATTCTATTTCATTACTACTCATATATCAACACATGCTGTAACAGTCCCGAAGACACTTAATGATCAACGTTAACCACTGTGGGCCATATGTAAAAATTGTTACATAATTTCTAGATTTCTCGATACACGAACTCTATCTCGAAATAACAAACAATCATCTGTTCCAATCTTAAATTTCTGAATCATGAGTCAATTTACGTTGAACACCTTTTTAACTTGCAATTCACTGATACACTTCTAAGTTTTACAATTTCACTGAATAAACATCAATTTAGCTTTTAACTCAACTAATATCAATCCATCATCCAATAAGATTAATCGTGTTTTCATTGCTCATAAAGCACACAAAGGTTTCCTGCTCAGAACATCCATCACTGTAATCGTTCTTCCCTAAATGATAATCAATTACTAACTCAAAGTCTTTTGACAGTTCATGCCATCTTTACTATCCCAAATTTCAGATATCTCTAATATATCAAATATTTTTAACTCTTGCAGTCAACAAATAGGTTACATTACTCACCAAACAATTAATGCGGCTAATTATTCAGCACAAACATAATGTCAACCATTACTCTTTCACATTTCATATAACTCTTTTCATGCAGCTTTAACTGTATACAACATAAGAAATCACTATTCCTTCTTGTACTAGAACCCATTTCAAACCATTCAATGACGTATGACTAAAAATTATAAACTCTTTACCCGACGCAAGTTGAGCTAGAACTGATGCTTCAGTTAGCAATGTCTTCAACTGTTTACCATTTTATTAATAAGTATCATATCATGCAAACTTTACAAACATGATGATTTCTTCAATCAAAACAACTTTAATTTACAAAAACATTTCTCAATAGAACCGTTCCAATAAATATAATTCAATATCATGTCTTCTAGAATATGAATTCTTCATTCAGACTATCCCTCAATTAACCCATGAACATACAAAATTTATTTACGGACCTGAGGATAAACTCAAACACATATAACTCCATTAACCTTTCAAGCAAATAACTCAAATTAGACTAAACCTCTGAATCATGTTGGCCATCAAACAATAACTTTTCAAAGAAATCATTTCTCCTTGTTATAAGGATAACCCGGACATAGCATTTATCACACTTTCTTCTGAATACAATAAATGATCTTTAAAAATTTGCATAACTCAAATGAAGCATAACAATCCTGTTTTAAATTCCTTGACATATATCAAGATTTACTTGAAGAAAGATAACCATTATACAAATTGAACTTAATCTGCTATCATTTATACTTTTGCTGATGTCAACCCTTTCATGAAAATTAGATAAGGATTACATTTTCCAAATAATCATACTTTTAACCACGTAATTTCAATATTTCACAATTGAATCCCTAATTTGCATTTTCATCAAAAAATCACTTTATAAAATATGAAAATCTAACATCAAATATTCATATTTCACCATTAAACATCAAAGAACACATAAGCTCATCAATGGCAACTATCAAAATCTTTAACAGTTTTGAAATCAAAGACACGGGCTAGCTAGTACTAGTTGCAACGATCATAAAAACATAAAAGTCATCAAAAATTGAGTCAAGATGGACTTACAATTGAAACATACATGAACTGAATGTTCAAAGCTCCCAAACTCATCTTTGTCTTTTAATATTCGGATATGGAGAGAAATGATAGTATAAAAAATGGTTTTTGTTTTGTTTAATTTAACATTATTTAACATTTTACTAATTTGCCATTAAAATAAATTCATATTTACACAAATGTCGAACCAAATATCATCCACTAACTCACAATTGGGCTAATTATCACATAAGGACCTTTAATTTAATATTCTATAGCTATTTGACACCTTTAGCTTATAGAACACAACTTTTACGCTTTATGCGATTTAGTCCTTTTTACTGAATTAAACACTTAAACAGTAAAATTTCTTTACGAAAATTTCACATAATAATTCTATGATGCTATAAAATTTAATAAAATAATAGAATTAATATTTTAACTTCAGATTTGTGGTCCCAAAACCACTGTTATGATTTGGCCCAAAAACGGGATGTTACACCGAGAAGTCAGATTTTTGGGACATATGGTTTCAGGAGATGGTATTCAGGTTGATTCGAGTAAGATTTTGGTAATTGTTGATTGGAAGTCGCCGAGAAATGCATCAGAGGTTAGAAGCTGTTTGGGCTTAGTCAGCTATTATCGGCGATTTGTTAAGGGTTTTTCGATGATTTCTACTCCTATGACTAAGTTGTTGCCAAAAGATGTTAAGTTTGAATGGTTCGAAAAATGCCAGCAAAGTTTTGAGAAGTTGATGGCATTATTGACTGAGGCGCCGATTTTAGTGCAACCTGAATTGGGAAAAGAGTTTTTAATTTATAGCGATGCATCACTGAATGGATTAGGATATGTATTGATGCAGGAGGGCAAAGTGATAGCCTATGCCTTGAGACAGTTGAAACCGCATGAGAAGAATTATCTGATGCACAACCTAGAATTGGCTGCCATAGTGTTTGCTTTGAAGATTTGGAGACATCACTTGTATGGTGAGAAATGTCATGTCTTTTCGGTTCATAAAATTTTAAAGTATTTGATGACTCAAAAGGATTTGAATTTGCGACAACAGAGATGGCTCGAGTTGCTAAAAGATTATGAGTTGGTAATTGACTACCATCCCGAAAAGGCGAATGTAGTTGCAGACGCTTTGAACAGAAAGTCCTTGTTTGCTTTGAGAGCTATGGAAACAAGGTTGACTTTATCTGAGAATGGTTCAATTCTAGCCGAGAGCTAGACCGATGTTTCTTTAGCAAATTCGCAAAGCTCAGAGAAGTAACAAAGAGCTTCAAGCTAAAAGAGTTCAGTTCGAATCGACTAGTGATTCAAACTATCAAATTGGGACTGATGATTGTTTGATGTTCCAAGGTAGGATTTGTGTACCGAAAGATACCGAGCTTATTCAGAAAATTCTTCATGAGACACATAATGGTTGTTTATCTATTCATCCGGGCAGTACGAAAATGTATAATGATTTGAAGAAAATGTATTGGTGGTCAAGTATGAAACAAGATATTTTAGAATTTGTTTTGAGATGTTTGATTTGTCAACAAGTAAAAGTCGAACACCAAGTACCTTCAGGTTTACATCAGCCAGTGATGGTACCCAAATGGAAATGGGACAGAATTACAATGGATTTCGTAACTGGATTACCTCTGACTCCAAAAAAAAAGAAAGATGTTGTTTGGGTCATTGTTGATAGATTGACGAAATCGGCTCATTTTGTTCCGGTATGTACTGACTATTCACTTGATAAGCTAGCTGAATTGTACATTGCTGAGATTGTTAGATTACACGAAATGCCTATTTCTATTATTTGGGATAGAGATCCGAGGTTTACGTCGAGATTTTGGAAAAAGTTGCAAGAAGCTTTGGGTATGAAGTTAAACTTTAGTACCGCTTTTCATCCTTAAACCGACAGTCAATTCGAAAGAGTAATATTGATTCTCGAAGATATTCTCCAATGTTGTGTTTTAGAATTCAAAGGTAGTTGGGAGAAATATCTACCTTTAGTCAATTTTGCTTATAACAACAGTTTTCAATCGAGTATAAAGATGGCACCATATGAGACATTGTATGGCCGCAAGGGTCAAATTCCGTTATACTAGACTGAGCTTAGTGAGAGACGTTTTCACGGGGTATATTTGGTTAAAGAAACCAAAGAAAAAGTGAAAGTAATTCGTGATTATTTGAAAGCAGCTTCGGATCGACAAAAATCCTACGCGGATTTGGAAAGAAAAGAGATTGAGTTTCAAGTTGGTGATAAAGTATTTCTGAAAGTATCCCAGTGGAAGAAAATTATGAGATTTGGTCGCAAAGGCAAGTTCAGTCCGCGTTTCATTGGGCCGTATGAAGTTATTAAAAGAATAGGGCCAGTGGCATACTAGTTAGCTTTGCCAATAGAGTTGGAAAGGATTCACACTGTATTTCATGTGTCTATGTTGTGATGATACCATCAGATCCTTCGCACATAATTTCACCAACAGAGGTTGAGATTCGACTCGATATGACTTATGGTGAAGAACCGATCAAGATTTTGGCTCGGGAAGTCAAGTAGTTGAGAAATAAAAGTATAGCTCTAGTGAAAGTTTTATGGAAACCACATGGGGTCGAAGAGGCTACGTGGGAACCTGAAAAAGCTATGAGAAAACAATACCCAAACCTCTTTTATGGTAATATTTTCGAGGATGAAAATCCTAAAAGGGGGGAGAGTTGTAACAGCCCGATTTTGAGCCTAATAGAAATAGTGGTTTCGGGACCACAAATTTGACGTAGTAAAATTTATTTTTATTATATTTTTATGGTCTACAGTTTTATGGAATGATTTCGGAAAAATTTCGTTTGAAAATTTTGATGTTTGGGCACTCAATTTAGTTAAAAGGACTAAATTGAAAACGGTGCAAAATGTGTGTTCTAGAAGCTAGAGGTGTCTAATTGCTATGAAATTTTAAATTGGAGGTCCTTAAATGGCAATTAGACCATTATACTTTAGTATGGACAAAAATGGATATGGTTAGGTGAAATTTCAAAGTTTGGCATTAAGGGCATTTTGGTAAAATGGTAAATAAAGACAAATAAAACTAATAAGAAGATGTCATCTTCTCCAATTTAGTCCCCTTGTGCCGAATTTGAAGAGTCACCATAGCTAGGGTTTTTGGCCAAGCTTCCAAGCTCGATTGTAAGTCCATCCTTGTCCCGTTTTTAATGATTTTTACGTTTTTGTGAATGTTGTAACTTGATTTAACTATTTCAAGGACTAATTTAAAAGAAAATCAATGTCTAAAATTTTATCCATGTTAGATATTTGTATATTTTGATGTCTAATGGCAGATTATGCAAGTTTGATGTTGGATGAACAACATTTACTAAGTGATTTTTGATGAAAATGTTAAATAAGGACATATTTGTAAAAGTTGTAAAATGTGTTGCAAAAATGGGAATAAATGAAAAATGTGAGCTGTTATGAGCATGAAATAGGTTCGGCTAGGCTTGGGTGTGAAGAAATTGGATATATTTCATTTTACGAGCCTAGGGACTAAAATTTAAAATGTCAAAAGTTTAGGGGTAAAAATGTAATTTTTCCATAGTGTGTTTTTAGGGTTGAATTGAATAATGTGATGATTAAATGGGATGAATTTGGTATTATAGATCAAGAAAAAGAGGTTCAGACCTAGATCGGGGGAAAAATAAGGTGTTCGACGATTAGGTCTATTTCTGCTATTTTTGTACCGAGGTAAGTTTGTACCGAGTTGGTATAGGTATGTATGAAAAACTCAAAGAAAAAGGGATTTGGTATATGAACTATTGGTAAGGATGTGATTGAATGAGTTATGCTTATGAAGTTTTAATGACATTTATATTAGCAAATGTTATGTTATTCATATGACAAATGTATAATTAATGTTGTTTATTAATTGCATATGAACTTACTAAGCTATATAGCTTACTCCCCTTTCTTTCCCTTATCTTATAGTGTTACCAAGCTAGCTCAGGATCAGAGTTTGTCAGAGATCCATTCACACTATCAACCATTATTTTGGGTACCATTGAAATGTCAATATTTTGAGTTATGGCATGTATAGGGACTTGGTCGTTTTGTTATATGTGTCGCTGGAAATGTGGCCAAATGTATTGGCTTATAATGGTTTATGATTTCATTTTGTATATGGCCATGAATGATGGCTTATGTTGGTGGAAGTATATTTATGTGTTGATACCATTCATGAATGTGGAAACTTGCATGATTTGTGTTGATATATTATGATGTTAAAGCATGATAGATGTTAGCATGTGGATGGGGTGTTAATATCTTGGTTATGATTGTTTTGGTTGCTTGTATATGATTGAATTGGTACTATATGATATTTTGTAGGTATCTGTATGGAAGTGTGGTAAAAAGGCTTGGTAAATAGCCTTATTTTATCCACAAAGCTTGCCCTATGGGCGTGTGTATTGGCTGTGTGTCCCCTGCACCTTATTTTTGGAAAAACAGAATGTCCAGAATAAAGCACACGGGCAAAGATACCATCATGTGTCTCAGCCGTGTGTGCTACACGGCTTGGAAGACAGGCGTGTGTCTTGGCCATGTGAAACCTGCACTTAATTCGAATTAAATTAAATAACCACATAGCCTAGCACACGGGCGTGTGGCACGACAGTGTGACACAAGTCAGAGAGCACCCTAAATTGAACACGGTCTGAAGCATGGGTGTGTCTCAGAGTCACAGGGGCATGTCCCTTGGACCACACGGGCGTGTGAGCTCTGTAGTTAGCAAAAATTTTCTAAGTTTTGTAAAAATTTCCTGAGTTCTCGATTTAGTCCCAAACCACTTCAATGCATGTTTTGGGCTTCGGAGGCTCGTATTAGGAACTTTTATGATTGAATATGAATGGGTTTTAATTGGGACACAAACTTATGACTCAAAATTGTGTGAATACTTGTGTTGTAAGTCCGGTAATGCCTTGTACCCTGTTCCGACGTTGCATACAAGTAAGGGGTGTTACATACACATTCACTAAATAGGTTAGCTTGCCTTTAGGCCTCATTCCTCCCCTAAGGTCAATAAAGGACTCAAAATACCCTTTTTTATTGAATGTAAGCTGAACTTATAAATACTCAATTAAAAAATAATAAAAGTGCTTGTATTCAAGCTCCTCAAGTGAGAAAACTAATTTAATCTACTACACCGAATTACAACAAATCAACACTTCTGTTAGTAATATAAAAAGTAAGAATTGAATAATGTCCATAAGACATAAGAAATGCATTATACCTTAATTGTGAGTGAGAAAAATATTCATTGTTATAAATAATGATAACAAATGTAGCGTTTGACCTAAGTTTTCAATGATTAATATTAAATAAGTGTTTATGGAAGGAAGTATGATCATATCGATCTGCAAATAACTATTGATATTGAGAAACACAATACATATGCTCATAATTATAAAATATATTTGATGGTGGGTTGATAGCATTACCGCAAGCTCTCGTAACTTGAAATTATGTGGAAAGTTAATGAAAGATAATGGAGAGAGCTTATAAGGGGTAAATCATAAGATGCCGACCACAACAACGTCAAACACAAGAATGATGAATGTGAAGACTCAACCAAAAACATAAAAAAATAACAGACGTAACAACTGCCCATAAACACAAAAATAACAGGTATGTCAACATGGCTAGAAACATAGAAGAAGGGTGTGACGACCTCGCTATGACGGGTATAATGACCCGCTAGAAACAAGAAAATGTGTGGTGACCCAACCAAAAATGTGACACCCCACATCCAGTTCAAATGGCGAGTCCGAATGCTTCATTATCATAGCAACTCAAACTATTTGAGGTTATTCATTTAAATATCATAATACAATCAAGCATTGATTATCATTAATCAAATAATTAAAGAAATCTACATGAAACCATTATTAAATATGGAACTATTTTTCGAGTTTTACTTGGCCCGTGCCCACCAAGACATTCATGAAAGTTCGAAAGTGATTCAAGCCTAAGTGTTGAAATAGTTACTGTCATCGCGACTTGAAGACATAAGATGTTATGATGTTCTCCACCAACCTAGAATAGTCGCAACAAAATGAAGTCAAGCACATCATGTCATGGCGTCTGATATGGCCACACCCCAAGTCACACCTAGCTCAAGCAAAAAGCCTTTGGAGCTGCCTCAAGGTCTTATCACCCGAGCACGAGCCAAGAGCGACAAAGAGGATATCTCGACCTTAGTAAATCAAGTGTGGGGCGAGACCTTGGCTGGACACATCGAGAGAGCTTGGACCAGCCATACGAGTTCACCTTGCAATCTTTTGGGAGCTAAACTAAGCTCAAACTTAGCTTCATGAGCTCAATTTCAGCTCGGTTTAATTTATGCATTTCTTTAGTTGCTGGAATAAATTAAATGTTTTTAGTTAATTTAGTTAGTTCAGCTCAAATAGTTAAGTTGCAATGTGTCAAAAATCTGGACATTTTAATTATGTTTTAAATGTTTCTTAGTTTAATACATATTTATTAGCTATTTTATTGTGTCTAAGTTTAGGACGAATTTATTTCATGTTACAATTTAATTTGTCCAGCCGAATTTTATAATTGCTTTTAATGTGTCCTAGCTGCTGTCGAATTTAACATGACTTAAGACTAATTAATTTCTGAATTAAATTGATGCAGCTACATACATTGGATGATATGAATATGGTGTGCTGATGGTTCAACTCTTCCAAGCATATCTTCGTGAATGCCAAGGGCCAAAGAGCTGTTGATTTCTCTTCCCAAGCTGACCATCTAGATGCTTAACTGTTTTTACATTGCTAGACATTCTTTTCACATGTCATGGCTGTTCGGCTTTTGCGCATTCACACACAAGGGCCTTGTCACATTCTACTTTTACACCTAATGGCCATTGGAGTACTCAAGATACCATTAAAATCTTCAAGTCCATTCAGCTGATCAAAGTAGCTCAATTAAAGCGTTTCACAACCCTTGGCCTAACCTAACTAGTCCAATCAGCACCATTCAGCACCTCAATTAGTTTTATTTAATTCCAGCTGATTGGAATCAGCAAAGGACTTGTGCATTGGCGTCACCAATGCTGGAGAAGCTTCAAGGAACTTGCTTGGAAACTTCATGGAAGCTTCAGCTCATTTAAGCTGCACACAAGCTGCCCATTTGGTTTCCTATTTGACTATTCGGCTAGCCTAGTATTTGAGCCTATAAATATGAGGCTCTTAAGGTGTAATTCAGACTTTTCTACTTAAATGAATTTTTATAACTTTATGAGTTTAATTCAACACTCAAATTTTTTCTAAGACTAAGGTTGGCTTATCTAGCTTGCTAGTGGTGTCATTCTTGTTTCTGTCAACTTATCACTATGAAACCGAGTGTGGCTTTCATCCAACATACCTCTGGTTGCTATCTCAATATAGATAGCGGGTCAAGGTTATTTTAAAAACTTCCATCAACTTAAGTGTTGTATAAGTCTCGGGTCAATACTCTTCATAGTATTGGTTCATTCTTGACCTTAAGCTCATTTACCCGTTTATCCATCACCCTATTTTATTTGTTCCTCTTCCCTAGCCGAACTAATACCCTTATTCCTAAGCCATTAAACCTTTTGTTTTGCACATAAACTTAGTCGAATATCCATCAACTCTGTAACACCCCAAACCCAGCCTAAACGTCATGATTGGATCTGGTATGTCACAGGGAAAGGTTGTTTAAAAAAAAACTACGCGTTTGTTAAAAATTTCGAGTTTAATCATTTATTCACTTGTTATCCTTTTGTTAACATTTTGGAAAACGATTATTAAGGGTTTAGGAAATTCCCGTATTAAACATTTTATAATAATAATAGGCAGTAATCAAATTAAAATCTAAACCAAATAAAAACCAAATTTAAAGTTGTAGTGGCCTTATTACATAATGAAATCCCAAGATTAAAAAGTACTATTAAATAAGAATCGCAAATTTACAAGAAAAATAGTGCATGGCCAACTCGAAGTCTGCCTCGGCTCCAAAACTGCAATCTATGAATCACCTTCAAAAATAAGTAGGGGGTGAGTCAAGAAGACTCAGTGTGTAATTACTCCACAGGACCCTAACTGGGCCTGAGCCCATTCACATATTAGCTGGGCCTTAGCCCTTACAAATCACTCTAGGCGAAGCCCGTACAAAAACAGACTGGGCTTTAGCCCTTTAAGCAGAGAATAGTAGATAATCAGAAATTAATGCTTTATGATGCAAATCCCAACCCAACCTAGATATCCATCCGCTACACACCACCCTTACCTGCCAATCACACCAATGGGGATTTCTACAATCAACCCTCATCGCTACACACCATCGATGGCAGTCATGGTGCAGTTAGATGCTCATCGTCAAAAATTGTGACAGAGTCACCAGGCTGAAATGGCATAGCCACCAGAACAGAGTGTGGCAGAACCACAAGATCATCAGAGTTGTGACAGAGTCACCAGGCTGAAATGGCAAAAGCCACCAGATCATCAGAGTTGCGACAGAGTCACCAGGCTGAAATGGCAAAAGCCACCAGATACACTTCCCATTTCATTCATATCCCAAAGCCCATGCAACATGTCATGACATAATAGTTTGTGTATGCAGTATGACATGTATGTAAATCATATATCAAATATAACGTATGAAATGAATTCCCATCATAATCAGAATAACCAATACAACATAATCAAGCTAATCAACCTCTAAGTGTATAACAGTAATTTTACCTACTAAGGGTATTTCTGTAATTTACCTATCGAGGGTATTTCAGTAATTTCACACCTGCAATGGCCCTTCCAAAGGCCTAATGTCGCTTCGAGCGACTCAACTACCATTTTCGGTCGTACCAGACTATTAGGCCTAAAACTCACTTTCGGCCTGCTCGGGCCCACACGCTCGTGTAGCCCACCTAACACAAATCTAGCCACGTATATGAGATTCACCTAGTCTATTTCACTATATACTACACCATCATACATTTTATTCAATTGGGCCCACGAGCCCATTGGGCCCACTTCGGCCCATCGTGGCCCAAGCAGCTTCAACCCATAAAAAAACTACTGAGTGACTCAACTATCGTATCGAAGCCCCACACGTGCGCTCGCACGCTCGTGTGGCTACTATTGCTGTGACACGCACTTTTGCATTTCCCACTCTACAACTAGAGTAGAGAGAATTACACACCTGATAGGAATCTGGTGCTATCCCGCGCTCCGACCACTCCTGTGCCCAAACGCCCTCCAAGGTGTCCTTCCTCCTATCATAGAATGCTCTATATATAGCTAGCTTCTCACCTTCCTTCTTTGTATCTTTCCGATGTGGGATCCTTCCCTCAACAGAGTTTAAATCCAACTCAAACTCTTCTCGTCCAATTCGCAAAATAAATACTCCCTTGCTTTTCATGAGATTCGAACCCAGGCTCTCTTGCAACATAATCCACGCCGCTAACCACTTGGCCACAAGCTCCTCTTGTGTCTTAAACCATGTGCAACTAAATATAAATCTATAGCCCAATTCTAAGGTCCATGTAAAAAGAAAACCAAAATGCAATAGCCAAGACTTGAACCTTGGACCTCCTTTCTTCCTTGTGGCGTCATCCCCTTGCCTTTTATGTGGCGTCACTTTGCCACTACACCACACAGTCCACTTGTGTCATTTTCCTCCATATTTTATTCTTAAAGCCTACCTACTAACTCTCAGGGTTTTATTCACCTATAACCAAAATTTCCCTAAAGCCAAATTTTAAGCCTGAGACTTCATAGAAGCCCTCTAACATTCTAAAATCACTCACCTAATAGGTCCAACTTGCATTTAAGTCGATCTCTTATTCCTAAAAATTTAAACGCTCCTATGCTCGGGGCCCAATAGGCCCAATTCTCCTAGGCCCATTTTGGGAAGTTACAAATCTACCCTTCTTAAAGAAATTTCATCCTCGAAATTTCCAACTAATTAACAGTCATACATACTAAACTACAGCACTACGCTCACGATGCGCACTCTGATTTTAATAACACTAATATACTTTTAACTAGAATTTAGAACTCCTACACATACTCAAAAACACCTAGCCATTAAAGCAGAAAAATCTTCCATACGCAACCCTCCAAACCAGACACACAAAATAGATACCAGAAATAACACATACAACAAAGCAAAGTATCAGGAAACTTACAGATTTGGTGCTGGAGACTCGGATGCCATACTTCCAGTAACACATATTTTTCTTAAACAATATTTCAAACCAATTTTTGGAAAATGTTGTTGAACCCATTCCACAGCCGAGTTTTGCAACATAGGCTCTGATACCACAATTGTAACACCCCAAACCCGGCCTAAACGTCATAACCGGATCTGGTATGTCACAGAGAAAGGTTGTTTAAAAAAACTGCGCGTTTGTTAAAAATTTCGAGTTTAATTATTTATTCACTTGTTATCCTTTTGTGAACATTTTGGAAAACGGTTATTAAGGGTTTAGAAAATTCCCGTATTGAACATTTTATAATAATAGGCAATAATCAAATTAAAAGCTAAACCAAAAAAAACCAAATTTAACGTTGTAGTGGCCTTATTACATAATGAAATCCCAAGATTAAAAAGTACTATTAAATAAAAACCGCAAATTTACAACAAAAACAGTTCATGGCCACCTCGAAGTCTGCCTCGGCTCCAAAATCGCAATCTGTGAATCACCTGTAGAAATAAGCAGAGGGGAGTGAGTCAAGAAGACTCAGTGTGTAATTACTTTACAAGAACCCTAACTGGGCCCGAGCCCATTCACATATCAGTTGGGCCTTAGCCCTTACAAATCACTCTGGGCGAAGCCCGTACAGAAATAGACTGGGTTTAGCCCTTTAAACAGAGAATAGCAGATAATCAAAAATTAATGCATTATGATGCAAATCCTAACCCAACCTAGATATCCATCCGGTACACACCACCCTTACCTGCCAATCACACCAATGTGGATTTCTACAATCAACCCTCACTGCTACACACCATTGATAGCAGTCATACTGTAGTTTGCTGCTCATCGTCAGAAATGTGACAGTCACCAGGCTGAAATGGTATAGCCACCAGAATAGAGTGTGGCAGAGCCACCAGATCATCAGAGTTGTGATAGAGTCACCATGCTGAAATGGCAAAAGCCACCAGATCATTAGAGTTGTGACAGAGCCACCAGGCTAAAATGGCAAAAGCCACCAGATACACTTCCCCTTTCATTCATATCCTAAAGCCCATGCAACATGTCATGACATAATAGTTTGTGTATGCAGTATGACTTGTATGCAAATCATATATCAAATATAACATATGAAACGAATTACCATCATAATCAGAACAACCAATACAACATAATCAAGCTAATCAACCTCTAAGGGTAGAACAGTAATTTTACCTACCAAGGGATTTTAGTAATTTACCTATTGAGGATATTTCAGTAATTTCACACCTGCAATGGCCCTTCTGAAGGCCTAATGTCACTTCGAGCAACTCAACTACCATATCCGATCGTACCTAACAATTGGGCCTAAAACCCGCTTTCGGGTCGATCGAGTCCATACGCTCGTTGGGCCCACCTAACACAAATCTAGCCACGTATATGTGATTCACCTAGTCTAGTTCACTATATACTACACCATAATACATTTTATTCAATTGGGCCCACAGGCCCATTGGGCCCACTTTGGCCCATCGTGGCCCAAGCAGCCTCAACCCACAAGAAAACTATTGATGGCCTCAACTATCGCGTCGAAGCCCCACCCATGCGCTTGCACGCTCGTGTGTCTACTATTTCTATGACCGGTACTTCGGCATTTGCTGCTCTACAACTAGGGTAGAGAAAATTACACACTTGTTAGAAATCTGGTGCTATTCCGCGCTCCGACCACTCCTGTGCCCAAACACCCTCCAAGGTGTCCTTCCTTCTATCATAGAATGCTCTATATATGCCTAGCTTCTCACCTTCCTTCTTTGTATCTTTCCGATGTGGGATCCTTCGATCAGCAGAGTTTAAATCCAACTCAAACTCCTCCCGTCCATTTTGCAAAATAAATACTCCTTTGCTTTTCATGAGATTCGAACGCAGGCTCCCTTGCAAAATAAATACTCTTCCAGAGGTTTGGCACCTCCAGTGGTTTCGTACCACATTTTTGTGTCTTTGGGACACCAGAAGTTTGGCACCTCATAGCGACTCGTCCCAGTGGTTTCGTACCACCGTGGGTTGGCCCCACTTTTGATGATTTGGGATTGTCGCCAGTGATTTGGTATCACACGTGGGTTGGCCCCACAACTTGATTATTCGTGACTTCGGGTCACCAGTGGTTTGGTACCACATGTTTGTGTCTTTGGGACACCAGAGGTTTGGCACCTCATAGCGACTCGTCCCAGTGGTTTCGCACCACCGTGGGTTGGCCCCACTTTTGATGATTTGGGATTGTCGCCAATGATTTGGTATCACACGTGGGTTGGCCCCACAACTTTATTATTCGTGACTTTGGTCACCAGTGGTTTGGCACTACCAGTGCTTTGGTACCACACCGGGTAGAAAAAGGAGTTATGGATGGCTAGGTTGGGTGCATCATATATATATTCATTGCTTGGTTATAATTTGTGTAAGTAAGTGGCATTTACCCGGGAGAGGGATTATGCACTGAGTCTTGGTGACTCACCTTCTCCCTTACCTTTTCAGGTGATTCGTAAATTCGCAGATAAGGAGCCAGATGAACTCTAGGAGGTCATGCAATAAAAGTTGGTTTTATATGAACTTCCATTTGGGTATTTTATTTTAATTTGGTTTTCATATTTTATGGATTTTTAATAAGGCCTCTTTAATTATGTTTTTTTTTTTTGGATTATTTATATGCTTTGGATTTGTTTTAAATATGGTTATAAATTACATGATTGTTATAATAATTTGAGCACAAAGTTTTCTAAACTACAGAGCGCGATGGTTTTTAAAACATTACCATCGGGTAACATAAATCATTTGATAATTTTTTAATTACTTAAGTATTTTCGATAACTCATACTATTTTCCAAAACTCAAGTTTTCAAATTTCTATTAGCTACGGTTTTCAACCTAATCGCTTTAGTTTCTTTATTTATAAAAGGTTTACAAATCTAAGCTGCAACTAGGTTTTTTTTAAAGATTTATGTACGGAATTTCAAAGTAAATTATTAATTTTTAACTTATTATACACTCGATTTCTACGAACTTAGAACAACAAAAAGTTTTTCACTAAAATTTAATCATTAATTCTATTTCTCTTTGAAACATTTTCCTTCGTGGCATGCCAGATTCGGTCATGGCGTATTGGCCGGGTTTGGAGTGTTAAAAATTGGTATCAGAGCCAAGTTCAAAAGCTTGGCTGTGGGCTCGAGGCCAAAAATGATTTAAAGTATGATCTTAAAATGTTCTTGTTTTAAAATTATATGGTTGGAAAGGCAGGGCACCGAGTTTTCAGCACCGATCCGCCCTGGTAAGTACCTCAAATTATTGATTTTGATGATATGATGATGATGATATGACTGTATAGTAGTAGGAACTACTTTAGAGACACAAAACTATAGGTTGGATGTACTCGCGAAATAATCTTTTATTAAAACTTTTCATAAAACTGTGCTTTAAAGAAAGTGGAATAATGACTAATGCATAACACTTTTTAAATTAAATAAGACAAGACTTTAGACATGAGTACTCGAGGTCGCGGTCGTATTACTCGTGGACGCGGTCGAGGTAGGATGGCTGTGTCTGAGCCAGTGAGGTCTGGTCAAGGATACGAAAATGAAGTACCACCACCCCCACCACCAGCGGTTGGAGTTGAGCATCAGGATCAAACGGGGGATGACGCAGTGTCTCAGGTGGTGCTGTGAGTTCTTAAGAGGGTAGCTGGATTAGGTGGAGGCGCGGGAGCTCGGAAGTCTGTACCCGAGCGACTCCGATCCAATAGAGCGGAGGTATTTCGAGGTGTTTCAGGTGTAGCTCCTAGTGCGACTGAGTATTGGTTAGAGGCGATGGAGCGAATCATGGATGACTTGGATCTGAATGCTGAGGACAAGCTGAAAGGGATTGTGTCGCTTCTTCAGGATGAGTCATATCGGTGGTGGCTCATGGTACGGAATAGTCTTTGCAAATGAGGATCTCACTTGGGATTATTTCAAGCGCGCGACGTGTAGAAAAATATGTTGGGTCTAATTACATTGATGTGCAGCGTAAGGCATTTCTGAGTTTGGTCCAGGGGAGTAAGTCCGTATCAGAATATGAGGCAAAATTTTTAAGACTGAGCTGGTATACTGGAGGTATCATGGTTTCGTAGCACGAGCGATATGTCCAGTTCGAGGATGGATTGAGGGACAAGCTAAGATTGCTGATTGTTCCACATCAGGAGCGAGAGTTTGCTGCTTTAGTTGAAAAGGCCAAGATAGCCGAAGGGATAAAGGAATCTGTAAGGCAGAGTCACGACCAGAATAAGCATAAGAGAGGTTATGGATCATCCGGGTCAGCCGGTAATTCTCAGAAAAGGGCTAGGCAGAGTGGGCCAAATCAGTCTGGGAGGCCTATTACTGCTAATCAGGGACCAGCATAGTGTAACTGATGTGGGAAATCTCATTGGGGCAAATGTTGGACCGGAGGGAAAGGATGTTTCGAGTATGGCTCGCTGGATCATCGTATGAGAGACTGTCTACGTAAGCAAGCCAGGAATCAGTTTGAGGGTCAAGGTCGTGCTCAGTTCAGAAAGGAGGGACCGCCACCGCAGAGAGGTCGTGGTAATGGTAGAGGAGGTAATGGTTCTGGTCGAGACCGCGGAGCATCTGGCAGAGGCGCTGGCAACACTGAGGCAAGACAGCCTGGTTTGGTGTATGCAGCGAGGCGTTGAGAGGAGGGTGACGCACCGGATGTCATAACCGGTACGTTCTTAATCTTTGGTGTACCATATACTGCATTGATAGATGTGGGTTCGACGCATTCGTATGTTGCTAGTAGCATTGTAGAGACCATGAACTTAGATTCTGAGACTACCTCTAGGAAGATGACAGTACTTAGCCCTCTAGGTCACTCTGTAGAAGTAGATAAGCTGTATAGAGATGTATCCCTAGAATTTCAAGGGGTAATGTTTGTAGCTGATCTGATGGAACTGCTGTTTGAGGAGTTTGATCTGATTCTTGGGATGGATTGGTTGGTCAAGTACCAAGCAAGTTTGGATTGTGCTGCTAAGCGCATGGTTTTGAAGACAGCTGAGGGCGAAGAGGTGGTCATGATAGGTAATAGAAGAGATTATCTATCCAATATGGTATCTGCGTTGAAATCTGTGAAGTTGGTCAGGAAGGGTTGTGAGGCATTTGTGGTCCATGTGTGTGCGTTGGAGGCTAAAGAGTCTACTGTAGGGAATGTTCCAACAGTAAAGGAATATACGGACGTATTTCCTGAAGAACTTCCAGGACTACCTCCAGATCGTGAAGTTGAATTTGGTATAGATCTGTTACCCAGAACTGCACCAGTGTCTATTGCTCCGTATAGGATGGCACCGAAGGAATTAGGGGAGTTGAAGGCTCAGATTCAGGAGTTGTTGGATCAAGGTTTCATTCGACCTAGTGTTTCACCTTGGAGAGCGCTGGTACTCTTTGTCAAAAAGAAAAATGGTACGATGCGGATGTGTATTGACTACCGCCAGTTGAATAAGCTGACGATCAAAAACAAGTATCCTTTGCCGAGGATAGATGACTTGTTTGATCAGCTTAAAGGGGCAGCGATTTTCTCCAAGATTGATTTAAGGTTTGGATATCATCAGCTGAAGGTGAAAGAGGCTGATATCCACAAGACGGTGTTTCGCACTCGGTATGGGCACTACGAGTTTCTGGTAATGCCGTTTGGGTTGACTAACGCACCGGCAGCATTCATGGACATGATGAATCAGATTTTCCAGCAGTTTTTGGACTAGTTTGTTGTGGTATTCATAGACGATATTTTGGTATACTCAAAGTCAGAGGAGGAGCATGATGCGCATTTGCGAGTAGTGTTGCAGATTTTGAAGGAAAATCAACTTTATGCCAAATTTAGTAAGTGCGAGTTCTGGCTTAGGGAGGTGACTTTCTTGGGTCACGTAGTATCAGCTGAGGGGATTAGAGTGGATCCTCGGAAGATTGAGGCAGTGTTGGATTGGAAGCCGCCTAAGTCAGTGGCTAAGATTCGGAGTTTTCTAGGTCTGGCGGGGTATTACCGAAGATTTGTGGAAGGATTTTCTTTGATCGCCGCACCTATGACCAAGTTATTGAGGAAAGGAGTTCCATTTGTGTGGACCGAGAAGCAGCAAGGAAGTTTTGACAAGTTGAAGAAGATTCTGACTGAAGCTCCAGTTTTGATTCAACCAGAGGCAGGCAAGGAATTCACGGTTTACTGTGATGCATCACATACTGGTTTGGGATGTGTGCTGATGCAGGAAGGGAAGGTAGTGGCTTATGCATCTCGACAGTTGAGACTACATGAGGTTAACTATCCGACGCATGATTTAGAATTAGCTGCAGTGGTTTTTGCGTTGAAGATATAGAGACACTATTTGTATGAAGAGAAGTCGATAGTCTATACGGATCACAAGATTCTTAAGTATCTTTTGACTCAGAAGGATTTGAACTTGAGGCAGCGTAGATGGATTGAGTTGTTAAAGGACTACGACTGTTCGATTGAGTATCATCCGGGCAAGGCTAACGTGGTGGCAGACGCGTTGAGCCGTAAGGTTGTATCTGACTTAAGATCGATGTTTGCTCGTCTTAGCTTATATGACGATGGGAGTCTTTTGGCGGAATTGCAAGTCAAGCCGACCTGGTTAAAGCAAATCAAGGAGAAACAGTTAGAGGATGATGGTTTGAATGATCAGAGGTTGCAGGTTCAGAATGGAGGTTTAGAGGATTATAGTTTGCCCGGTAATGGAGTTTTGTGTTTTCAAGGGAAAGCTTGTATGCCGAAGGATATTGAGTTGAGGCAAAGGATTCTTCGAGATGCACATAGCAGCCCATACGCTATGCATCCTGGAGGTAACAAGATGTATCGGGATTTAAGAGAGCAGTTTTGGTGGCCAGGTCTGAAGCGGGAGGTAACTGAGTTTGTGGGTAGATGTCTGACGTGTTAGCATCGATTCTGCGTCTGGGTTACTTCAAATGATGAAGATTCCCACGATGGAAGTGGGAAAGGATCACTGTGGACTTTGTCAGTGGATTACCTCTTACGCCTAGTAAGAAGGATTCAGTTTGGGTGATTGTAGATCGTCTGACTAAGTCAGCTCATTTCATTTCGATAAGGGTGGATTATTCGCTTCAGAAGTTAGCTAAGTTGTATGTGGCAGAGATAGTGAGGTTGTACAGTGTACCAGTGTCGATCATCTCGGACAGGGATCCTAGATTTACGTCGAGGTTTTAGAGAGCGTTACATCAGGCTTTGGGTACGCGGTTGGATTTCAGTACCGCATTTCATCCACAGTCTGACGGGCAGTTGGAAAGAGTTATTCAAATTTTAGAGGATATGTTGAGAGGATGTGTTTTGGACTTCAGAGGCAGCTGGGAAGAGTTTTTGCCATTAGCTGAGTTCGCATACAACAATAGTTATCAGGCAAGCATTAAGATGGCTCCATATGAGGTGTTGTATGGTAGGAGGTGTCGCACACCTACTTGCTGGACAGAGTTGGGTGAGCGTCAGATGTTAGGACCAGAGTTGGTTGCAAAGACTGAGGATAAGGTTAAGATGATTCAGACTCGTCTGAAGGAAGCTTCGGATAGGCAGAAGTCTTATGCCGATCTCAAGCGGAGGGATATAGAGTTTTCCGTAGGTGACAAAGTTTTTCTGAAAGTCTCACCATGGAAGAAAGTGTTAAGATTTGGGAGAAAAGGCAAGTTAAGTCCAAGGTTTATTGGGCCGTATAAGGTGTTGAGACGAGTGGGACCAGTAGCCTATCAGCTCGAGTTGCCATCAGAGCTGAGTCAAATTCACGATGTGTTTCATGTCTCCATGCTTACATGCTATCGTTCTGATCCATCGCATGTCGTGGCAGTAGAGGAAATAGAGGTGAATCCAGATCTGACGGTGGAAGAGGAACCAGTGCAGATTCTAGATCGAGACGTGAAAGTGTTGCGCAGGAAGTCAGTTCCATTAGTGAAGGTTTTATGGCGGAACCATGGCATAGAAGAAGCTACATAGGAACCGGAGGATGTGATGAGGCAGCAGTACCCTTAACTCTTTTGATCAGGTAATTTCGAGGACAAAATTTTCCTAAGGGGGTAGAATTGTAACATCCTAAAAATTAGAGTATCTTTCTGTTACTTGTGTTAGCTCGGATAGGAATGTTTATTGTGTGCTTAGTATATTTGTGTGAAGGCTTGGAATTACTAGCTAAGCTAGAATAATTTTTAGTATTGAAAATTTAATGAAGTGGATTAAGTGAACTTGACACTTAAGTTAATTTTAGTGTTAAATTTAGCACATGAGGAGTTAGTGGCAAGGTGGTTAAGATGCATGAAGGGTTGCTTGAGGGAAGAGGTTCAAGTTGTATTAATAGCATTTTGAAGACTTTATTTTTATGTATCCTAGCATTTAATGTCGGTCAAGCTCTAATTATGATAGGTTGGACTTTCAATTTTATGGCAAGTTGAATAGAAAATTTGGAAAGTTTGTACTTTGGGAAAGGAATCTTAAGGTTTATGGAAGGATGGGGGGACATAAGGCTTGGATTAAGGGAGTTGTTTTGGAAACTCTCCTATGGCCATTAGTGCATGAATGTGGACAGCATGTGTGGCTAGGGGGGTGGCCGAATGTTGATAGGAAGTTTGGGGGGAATTGGTTGGTATTTTTGCATCTTGTGTACCATTTTGCATTTTCTTTTCCTCTCCAAAGCTTTCCTCCTTAGCCGAATGTACCTTGATCATTAGGTGCAATTTTGTTTGTTCTAGCTCTCATTTTTGTTGGAACCAAATCCTATTTTTTCTCTCTTTCATTTTTCCTCTTGAAACCGAAACTACATTTGAACTTTGTGCACTTTTCTTCTTTAGTAAACTAGGTGTTGGCCGAACCTCTTTCTCCCATTTCTCTCTTTATTTCTTTCGGTATTGTTCAAAACCACATTTCTTTTTATTTTTCTTGACCGAATTTTCCTTCTCCCCATTCCTCTTTTCTTTTCTTCCACTTTTGCTCAAAACTGAAAACATCCCTTCCCCATTTCAAATTCTTTCTTTTTCTTCCTTTTTCCTTTCTCTTTCTCTACTCTAGCCGAATTCTTTTTGTTATTACAAATCATCCATAGCCGAAATTCCCTTGACCATTTAATCATATTGCCGAAACTTCCCATTCTCTTTTTGATTTGTCTTGGCTGAATATCATCAAGGGTAGGACTTCATTTGGTTTTCTATAATCGGTTTTGGAAGATAGGTATGTGTTCATGGCTGTATTTTCCTTTGTTTCTTTTCTTTTTTTTATGACGATTCTCATGAGGGCAAAAGCCAAATTTTGCGTATATGATAGTAAGATTCTAATCATAGGGACTTATTTCTGTTAGGCTCTTCGGATTTTGGAAGCAATCAAATTTCGGTAAGTCAAGTGGTAAGGTTTGTGTTGGTTTTTTAATTCTTTAAATGGATGTAATGCCAAAGGCTATGGTGGATAAGGATTGTTGTTGACCGAATGGTCGATGGTAATGATCTAAGTATTGGCCGAATGTAGGGGCAAGGTGATCTAGTGCGGTAGATCGGATCTTCAGATTTTAGTATTTGCGTTGGTGAAAGATGTGTACCTTACACACTTTATAACTCGGTAATATGTATATGTGTGTTAATAACCATTCATGTTGTTAAAGCCGAAAACTATGAAATCTTAATATGATACCTTGATGGGTATGAGCATGGATATGGGTAAGTCCGTTTCGATATGATGGTGCTATATGTTGATTATCACGATCTACGATATATATATTGGTTATATATTCATATCAAAGTATAATGACATGCTTTGTTCAATTGTTGCATTGGTATGGGCGATATGAGAGGAGGGGGAAGATTTGATATCCGTGTCTTTGGGACACCAGAGGTTTGGCACCTCATAGCGACTCATCCCAGTGGTTTCGCACCACTGTGGGTTGGCCCCACTTTTGATGATTTGGAATTGTCGCCAGTGATTTGGTATCACACATGGGTTGGCCCCACAACTTGATTATTCGTGACTTCGGGTCACTAGTGGTTTGGTACCACATATTTGTGTCTTTGGGACACCAGAGGTTTGGAACCTCATAGCGATTCGTCCCAGTGGTTTCGCACCACTGTGGGTTGGCCCCACTTTTGATGATTTGGAATTGTCGCCAGTGATTTGGTATCACACGTGGGTTGGCCCCACAACTTTATTATTCGTGACTTTGGTCACCAGTGGTTTGGCACCACCAGTGGTTTGGTACCACACGGGGTAGAAAAAGGAGTTATGGATGGCTAGGTTGGGTGCATCATATATATATACATTGCTTGGTTATAATTTGTGTAATTAAGTGGCATTTACCTGGGAGAGGGATTATGCACTGAGTCTTGGTGACTCACCTTCTCCCTTACCTTTTCAGGTGATTCGTAAATTCGCGGATAAGGAGCCGGATGAACTCGAGGAGGCCATGCAATAAAAGTTGGTTTTATATGAACTTCCATTTGGGTATTTTATTTTAATTTGGTTTTCATATTTTATGGATTTGTAATAAGGCCTCTTTAATTATGTTTTTTTTTTGGATTATTTATATGCTTTGGATTTGTTTTAAATATGGTTATAAATTACATGGTTGTTATAATAATTTGAGCACAAAGTTTTCTAAACTACAAAGCGCGATGGTTTTTAAAATGTTACCATCAGGTAACATAAATCATTTGATAATTTTTAAATACTTAAGTATTTTCGATAACTCATACTATTTTCCAAAACTCAAGTTTTCAAATATCTATTAGCTACGGTTTTCAACCTAATCACTTTAGTTTCTTTATTTATAAAAGGTTTACAAATCTAAGCTGCAACTAGGTTTTTTTTAAAGATTTATGTACGTAATTTCAAAGTAAATTATTAATTTTTAACTTATTATACACTCGATTTCTACGAACTTAGAACAACAAAAAGTTTTTCACTAAAATTTAATCATTAATTCTATTTCTCTTTGAAACGTTTTTCTTCGTGGCATGCCAGATTCGGTCATGGTGTATTGGCCGGGTTTGGGGTGTTACACTGGGCACGATCCCATTCACCTAGCAGTTGGGCCTTAGCCCTTACAAATCACTCTGGGCGAAGCCCGTACTGAAACAGACTGGGTTTTAGCCCTTTAAGCAGAGAATAGCAGATAATCAGAAATTAATGCATTATGATGCAAATCCCAACCCAACCTAGATATCCATCTGCTACACACCACCCTTACCTGCCAATCACACCAATGGGGATTTCTACAATCAACCCTAACTGCTACACACTATCGATGGCAGTCATGCTGCAATTAGCTGCTCATCGTCAGAAATTGTAATAGAGTCACCAGGCTGAAATGGTATAGCCACCAGAACAGAGTGTGGCAGAGCCACCAGATCATCAGAGTTGTGACAGAGTCACCATGTTGAAATGGCAAAAGCCAACAGATCATCAGAGTTTTGACAGAGTCACCAGGCTAAAATGGCAAAAGCCACCAGATACACTTCCCCTTTCATTCATATCCCAAAGCCCATGCAACATGTCATGACATAATAGTTCGTGTATGCAGTATGACATGTATGCAAATCATATATCAAATATAACATATGAAACGAATTACCATCATAATTAGAATAACCAATACAACATAATCAAGCTAATCAACCTCTAAGGGTATAACAGTAATTTTACCTACCAAGGGTATTTTCGTAATTTACCTATCGATGGTATTTCAGTAATTTCGCACCTGCAATGGCCCTTCCGAAGGCCTAATGTCACATCGAGCGACTCAACTACCATTTCTGTCGTACAAGACTATTGGGCCTAAAACCCGCTTTCAGCCCGTTCAGGCCCACACGCTTATGTGCCCTACCTAACATAAATCTAGCCATGTATATGAGATTCACCTAGTCTAGTTCACTATATACTACACCATCATACATTTTATTCAATTGGGCACATAGGCCCATTGGGCCCATTTTGGCCCATCGTAGCCCAAGCAGCCTCAACCCACAAGAAAACTACTGATGGCCTCAACTATCGCGTCGAAGCCCCACACGTGCGCTCGCACGCTCGTATGGCTACTATTGTCGTGACCGGCACTTCGGCATTTGCCGCTCTACAACTAGAGTAGAGAGAATTACACACCTGATAGGAATCTAGTGCTATTCCGCGCTCCGACCACACCTGTGCCCAAACACCCTCCAAGGTGTCCTTCCTCCTATAATAGAATGCTCTATATATAGCTAGCTTCTCACCTTCCTTCTTTGTATCTTTCCGATGTGCGATCCTTCCATCAGTAGAGTTTAACAACTCAAACTCTTCCGTCCAATTCGCAAAATAAATACTCCCTTGCTTTTCATGAGATTCGAACCCAGGCTCCCTTGCAACATAATCCACGCCGCTAACCACTTGGCCACAAGCTCCTCCTGTGTCTTAAACCATGCGCAACTAAATATAAATCTATAGCCCAATTCTAAGGTCTATGTAAAAAGAAAACCAAAATGCAATAGCCAAGACTTGAACCTTGGACCTCCTTCCTTCCTTGTGGCGTCATCCCCTTGCCTCTTATGTGGCGTCACTTTGCCACCACACCACACACTCCACTTCTGTCATTTTTCTCCATATTTTATTCTTAAGGCCTACCTACCAACTCCCAGGGTTTTATTCATCTAAAACCAAAATTTCCCTAAAGCCAAAGTTTGAGCCTGGGACTTCATAGATGCCCTCTAACATTCCAAACTCACTCACCTAATAGGTCCAACTTGCATTTAGGCCGATCTCTTGTTCCTAAAAATTTAAATGCTCCTACGCTCGGGGCCCAATAGGCCCAATTTTGGGATGTTACAAACTCCAACAAAAGCGATACTTCTCCATTTTGACGGTCAGGCTCAATTACGACTCTAACACCTCAGCAACTCGAGATCATATCATTTGGTATCAAAGCTAGTTAAATCTAGTATGAACGTTTTTTGACAAGCTTGAAGTAAGTATTTGAAAACAAAATAAAAAAATAGTATATATAAAAAAGTATATAGTGAATATTTGAATGCAAAGTTGATATAAAAAAAAAGAATTCGAAGTTATTAAAAAAAAGAAGGCTAGTTGTTGAAATTGATCATCTTTTCTTCCCGATCTACAAATTCTCTTATCGAACCCATTTTCGCCACACTCCAAATCCATATACTTTTCTTTCAGCCCACCTAACACCAAAAACATCATCTACCCTTATAACCCTTTTTGAAGCCGACCTCTAGACTAGAAGTTAAGTCTAAACGAGTCTTCTACGAAATTTTGAGAGGCAAATCAAGCGGTAAAAGGCACGAGTGTTGTGAGAGCAATAGAGAGAAGAAAAAGCCAAGTAAAGAGTGTAAACACGATTGGAGTACCATCTACTTTTTTTTGAGTGAATTTTGAGGTTTTGTAGTGAGGTTAAACAATTATGTCTAGAAATTTTAAACTCAAAATGGCGGAAGGAGGCGGACGTCAACCAATAAGAAATGTCGCACCCGGAGGAGGTGGAGTGCCTGATAAACCGTAAAAGTAATATATTTTAAGACCACATTTAGCATGCTTTTGGATGATTTAAGCCTTGAATTATGTAATTTGGTGATCTCAATCCTTTGTTTTCATGTTTTATACTCAAGAGAGCACCGAATGATGAAAAGAACTAAAAATGGGCCCAAAATGGAGCAAATGGGCCATATCAAGAAATCCACATGGCCTGGGCCCAAGACCACATGGTTGTGCCTCATTCAACAGTCTCGAACATGGCCTGGCCACGACTTTCACGGGCGTGTGCCATGGGCGTGTCCCTGCCACGACTAAGAGGAGTTTTACTCGAAATAAGATACTTGGAGGAAAAGGAAAACATTCCAAAGCCTATTCAAACACCCTAGTAGGAATTCTACTAAGATTAGGATACGTAGGGGCCAAGTAAGGCATCTCAAAGCCTATATAAATACCCAAGGGGGCAACTTAAAAAGGAGTTCGACAGAAGCCGGAACCCAAGGCTTTAGTCAGGAGGCGTCCAGCTAGGCCAAAGAGGGCAGATTTGTTGGGATTTACTCGAAGATAGTGAGTTAATCCATCTCAAAAAGCTGGAATCATACTCAAGACGGAAGATCTCTCCTTCAATTCCTTCAGGGGGTTTTAAGAATTTCTTATGTTTTGTTTTATCTTTTCTTCTTAGATGTTTTCTTTTATTGTTATGAACTAAACCCTCAGATACCTGAGGGGGATGAAACCTAAGATGAATCTTGTTATCGTTTGCTGAACTATATGATAAATATTTGACTTGTTCTTAATTATGTGTTCTTAATTCTTGTGATGATATTTCCGGAATATTAATTCAAGTGTGATGTGCTTAGGTGGAGGAGCAAAAGTCCCTGCCTAAGAGTAGATCTAGCATAATTAAGCGGAGTTGATCGCACGCCTAGAAATAGGGTGACGAGATTTTACCGGATTAGGGTGAAACCTAATATGGGAGTCCATAGATCGAGTTAATACGATTCTAGGGGTTTTAATTAGAAAGAGATTTCAATTAATCAACCTAGGGTTAGACATTAGTCGCCTCGAGAGAGGGATTAATATAACTTAGGGAATCTTACGGATCAAGTCAAATGTATGAATCGTCTGGTTTAAAGTTAGATAACAAGTGAAGTCTAGGTGAATTCTTCCTCGGGTATTGTCTTAATCAATTGGTTTTTCTCAAAGTATTTCTCCCCAATTTCGTTCTCCTTTGTCTTAGAGTCTTTAGTTTAGTTGTTAGTTAATTTTAGATTGGATAAAAATTCATTTAATTCTTAGGCTAAATAATAAAAAAGAAAGTTAGTATTAGTACTTTTGGTTCCTTTGGGTTCGACATTCGGGTCTTGCCTTAACTATACTATTGTTCGATAGGTGTGCTTGCCTCGAATCGTTGTCATAGTTAGTTTCCAGGTTCAATCATTCTCTTCATTTAAATTTTAAGACTTTGACATCGCATAAAACAACGATCAAGTTTTTGGCGCCGTTGCTGGGGAACTGAAATATTAAGAATGCTCAATTTTTATTACTTTAGCCATTATTATTATTTTTTATTTTTATTATTATTATTTTTATTTTTTTCACTTTGCTAATTTTTCTTTTATTTGATTTTGGCAGATAGAGGAGATGGCGCTGAATAACTATTAGTGGCAAGTTATGAGGACAAAGCCAACAAAAGCAGCCGATATCTACAACCTCGACCCAATAACCATGCTATCAAATCAGCTGGAGCTTTTAAGTAAGAAAATTGACGGTTTATGTGGTTCTTCGTAGTATATACAGTTACGCAGTATGAAACAAGCAGAGGCGTGGCGAATCCTGAGTACCCACCCTACGGACATGGCATGGGAAGAGAACAAGTCAACTATATGGGTAACTATGCTAGACCTCAAAATAATTTTTATGATAACACTTATAATGCAGGTTGGAGGTACCATCCTAATTTCTCGTGGGATGATCAGAGTAGCCAAAGACTGAAACTTCCTCCAGATTTTCAACAACCATCTCACCAACAGGAAGGTGAGTCGAACCTTGGAGAGATGCTGGCAAAATTCATAGCAACCACATAAACGCGTTTCCAAAATATAGAAACACGTTTCTAAAATATAGAAAAAAATCAAGAAGCATCGATTCAAGGGATTGAGGATTAGTTAGGTCAGCTCGCTAAGCTGATCTTAGAACAACCACAAGAAAGCTTGCCAAGCAACACTGAAACTAACCCAAAAGAACAAATTCAAGCCGTAACAGCTTATGACAGTGAAAGGTTAGTGGAATCTGACCCGAGCCAAGAACATGTGGTAAGTGAAGGTAAGGTTGAGGTAAGCCAGGATTTACCAAACTCGGTAATTACAGAGCACCAAGCTCATATGCCATACCCCAATGTGATAAAGAAAGACCACATAGAGGAACAATTCGATAAATTTATTAAACCTCCAAAGAAGTTTCTTATTAACTTGCCATTTCTTGAAGCTTTTTCGCAGATCCCAGATCCTAGACCTCGTGTCGATAAAGAAGAAATTCATGAGGAATGAAGGCTTTGGATCGATGAGCTAGATGAGTGGAAGATACACTTCAAAGAGAAACTAAAAACACACAAACCAAAAATGAGGCAACTCCACGACGAACTTAATGAGGGGACAACCCAGTTTAAGATAGGAGATCAGGTACTTAAAATCTTCCCAGATGGAACAGTCGAGGTAACTAATCCTAGATTCAACACTTTTAAGGTAAACACTACTTAACTTAAACTATATATCAAAAACCGAATTGATCACATGAGAAAGGATTTTCACCTCTTCAAACCACCCTGATTATGTGAATGAGAGGTAAGTTTACTTAAGACTTTAAACAAGCGCTTCTCGGGAGGCAACCCGAGCACTAACCCTACTAATTAGTTTAGTTTTATTTATTTCCATGTTTAGGCGTAGGTTTCCATACCCACACGGCCTTGCACACGGCCGTGGCCGTGGTCATGTGGACACCACGGGTAGGCACATGGGCGTGAACTGTATCTCTATTGAACTATTTACTTTTATTCCTATTTTTATTTTTATTTCTATTTTTATTTCTATTTTTTCCTTTATTATTTTCTTCTTATTCTTCGTGCTATTTAGATTTAGCTTAGGATACAATAAAATTAGGACGGCTGCTTCAAGGATTCAATCTCAAATGGTTCGAGGCGCTTCCCCACGTTCACCTCTAATCCTATCTGAATTCTTCTCATTAATTCCATCCAAAATTCAGGAAGTTTCACTTCTCTCCCTATCTTATGATTTCATTATTATTTTGCTATTATCTATCTTTGTACATTGAGGGCAATGTACATCTTAAGTGTGGGGGGTTAACTATAGTATTATTTGATAATCCCTAAATTATGCCTTGTTCTAAAGTAAGAATGAAATTTCCCCTGATTTATGATTTTTATTGATATGTTTTAGAGTAAGTCATAGTTAATTGTACATTGATGATTTAAGGATACTAGAGAATCAAGCATGATAAGTCTATTTTTCAGAATTAAAATATTTTTAGGTTGTCTACCTGAATCTGAATGTTACCTTGAAGTTTGAAATTTACGAGGTTGACATCAATTACACATAATTTTTGTGAGATTTTGAGCCTTATAGAGCATACATTCTTTTGTGCTCACTTTTTATTATGAGTGTGTCAACATTGATCTGTTATTCTAGAACTTGCTTCGATTATACATGTAAAGACCACAACTTTGATTTGATATACAGAGATGATAAAGGCACTTAAGATTTAACCCACTTACTCCACTAAAAAGCCTACCTTCATAATTAACCCCTAGTGAACCCCTTTTAATCCTAACAACCCCTTTCCTTGACTTACCCACTAATATTCCCCCAAAACCCTTTGTATTTGTTATCACCATTCTTTTTTACTACCCTTATATCGAGATTTGATTTGATCGGTTGCCTAATTATTTTATTTCAGTAGTAAATCCATCCTTTGACTTGTTCTTAAAAAAGAAAAGGGTGAAGTATATTCATTATTAGTTATGTGGTTAAATGAGCTTATACATTTAATTTGCAAGTGTTGAAGAAGAAGCTCGTATTATTAGTATTAGTAGTACAAGTTTTCATGTGATGTAATTATCTATTATCAGTTCGATATCTCTAGTTAGGTAATTTGTCAGGTCAATCTCGATTCTAACCCTCTAATTCAGCCTTTATCCACACCCTTCACCTAAGCCCTATTACAACCCTGTTAAAGACCTTTTGATTTGTGTATCATCTCATATTATAATGGTGGAGATTTGATTTTCATGCAAGCCTATGGGATTAACTCTTCATGTTTGACTTTTGAGTGCTTAATTCTGAACCTTAAACACTTTGAGTGATTCGAGTTAATCTTTAGTGAGGATGTCAACTCTTGTGAATTCCGAATCAGAGGTAATTATTCAGGAAAGGGGAAACACCTAACGTTTTCGGGCTATAAATGTATGACTTTGATTGTTTGAATCTTTAGGACCCTTCTATTTTAATTATCAATGTATGAATTACCTTTGAATTCTGATGAAACATTATTAATAAATATTATGAATCAAAGAAGTTTGTTTTAATTGTAAGTTGAGAATTTTGCTTGAGGACAAGCCAAAGCTTTCAAGCAAAAGCTTAAGTCTGGGGGTATTTGATAAACTGTAAAAGTAACATATTTTAAGCCCACATTTAGCATGCTTTTGGATGATAGCCTTGAATTATGTAATTTGGTGCTCTTAATCCTTTATTTTCATGTTTTATACTCAGAAGAGCACCGAATGATGAAAATGACGGAAAACGGAGTAAATGGGCCATATCATGAAATCCACACGACCTGGGCCCAAGACTACACGGCCATGCCTCATTCAACAGTCTCGAACAGGGCCTGGCCACGACTTATACGGGCGTGTGCCATGGGCGTGTCCCTGCCTCAGCCAAGGGGAGTTTTACTCGGAATAAGATACTTGGACACAAAGAAACACATTCCAAACCCTATTCAAGCACCCTAGTAGGAATTCTACTTAGATTAGGATACTTAGTAGCCACGTAAGGCATCTCAAAGCCTATATAAACACTTAATGGGGCAACTTGAAAAGGAGTTTGGCAGAAGCCGAAACCCAAGGCTTTAGTCAGGGGGCGTCCAGCTATGCCAAAGCGGGCAGATTTTTGGGGATTTACTCGAAGATAGCCAGTTGATCCATCTCAAGAAGCTGGAATCATACTCAAGACGGAGGATCTCATCTTCAATTCCTTCAGTGGGTTTTAGGGATTTCTTATGTTTTGTTTTATCTTTTCTTCTGAGATGTTTTCTTTTATTGTTATGAGCTAAACCCTTAAATACCTGAGGGGGATGAAACCTAAGATGAATCTTGTTATCATTTGCTGAAGTATATGATAAATATTTGACTTGTTCTTAATTATGTGTTCTTAATTCTTGTATTGATATTTTCGAGATGTTAATTCAAGTGTGATGTGCTTAGGTGGAGGAGAAAAAGTCCCTGCCTAATAGTAGATCTAGCATAATTAAGCGGAGTTGATCGCATGCCTAGAGATAGGGTGATGAAATTTTGCTGGATTAGGGTGAAACCTAATATGGGAGTCCATAGATCGAGTTAATGCGATTCTAGGGTTTTTAATTAGAAAGAGATTTTAATTAATCAACCTAGGGTTAGATGTTAGTCACCTCGAGAGAGGAATTAATATAAGTTAGGGAATCTTACAGACCCAGTCAAATGAATAAATCGTCTGGTTCAGAGTTAAATAACAAGTGAAGTCTAGGTGAATTCTTCCTCGGGTATTGTCTTAATCAATTGGTTTTTCTCAAAGTATTTCTCCCCAATTTCATTCTCCTTTGTCTTAGAGTCTTTAGTTTAGTTGTTAGTTAATTTTAGATTAGATAAAAATTCATTAAAAATTCATTTAATTCTTAGGCTAAATAATAAAAAGAAAGTTAGTATTAGTACTTTTGGTTCCTTTGGGTTCGACATTCCAGTCTTGCCTTAATTATAGTATTGTTCGATAGGTGCGCTTGCCTCAAATTGTTGTCATAATTAGTTTCCAGATTCGATCATTCTCTTCATTTAAATTTGAAGACTTTGAAATTGCATAAAACAATGATCAGTGCCTGAATTAGGCCAAGAAGCTCTCTTGCGGGAATTTCAACAAATGCTTCGAAATGAGCTAGAAACTTTCAATGAACGTTTGGAGCGAGTCGAGGAGAGGGATCAACGAGAGAGAATGTGTAACACCCCTAACTCGTAACAATCACCGGTTTAGGGTTAAAAGGCATTACCGGACATTCGAAAACTTTTACAAACATTTATTAACATAATCTGATAAATCACATCTAAGTGTCCCATAAATAGGTCTACGAGACCTCAAGCATGCTTTAAAATAGGACTGGGACTAAACCGAACTCATACAAAAAATCTCAAAAATTTAAAAATTTTTCCAAGTTATAGAGGTTACACGCCCGTGTGGGCAGGCCGTGTGCCTCCCACAGCCTCAGACACGCCCGTGTGTCTAAGCCGTGTCAAAATAAGGCATACATACTGACTTGTCCACACGGCCGTAGACACGCCCGTGTGTCTCACCCGTGGTCACTACTGACTTGCACCACACGGCCAGTCACATGCCCGTGTGTCCAGCCCGTGGTCGAGTCTGACTTGTTTTAAAATACAACCATGAGGGACACGGTCGTGCCACACGCCCGTGTGCTCAACTGTGTGTGCAAATATAGGCCATTTGCAAGGCCAAATTGCCACCCACACATGGGATCATCCCTACAACCACAAATGAGCATCTTTCTATACATCAAAAGCAATCAAAAACATACCAAATGGTTATCCTTTTCAACTCATTCAGGTACATTTCATCACAACAACTTATACACCATTTAGCTCAACTAAATCACAAGTACACCTAAATAATATCCATCCCTAAACTTACCAGTTCATTATGGCATCACTCCATCAATAATATACCAACTATATATCACCAAAACATAGCCCGACATTTCCATATGCTATATCATTAACAAAACACAACATATGGCTCATCAACTTGTTCACAATATATCATTAACTAGCCATATCACATGGCTATTCATATGTTCCCAAACATAATCTATTTTAGCTAGAATATACATGTCATACTTAATATATACATGATCATAAGGTACCCAAAATGTGATCTGAGTAGTGTGATGACAATCCTCGACGATTCTCGAGCCCTCAGTAGCGTTGACGATCTATAAAACAGAGCAAACACACACAAAGTAAGCTTTCCAAAAGCTTAGTATGCCATATACAAATAAACTTAACATATAATTCACATTATCATATCAATACATGAATCATTAACATATCTCAAAAGCAAATTCATAATTCTTCATTGGCTCATTATTTAGCCATTGCTTATCAACCATCGTATCTCCATTTATCTTATTTGCTTTTATCAATTCATTCATATATCACATTTTAACTCATTGCATCTATGTACGTATTTTCTCACCTTTCATGCCTATTCAAAGCATATACATCAAACGTACCTGAAACGGATATACAACTTACATAGTCATTCATTTCTCAGACTTGCCTTTTGAACCGTTCAGAATCAAATAGGATACCCAGAATGCTCGGAATAGTCGTACAATGCCAACGTCCCAGACGTGGTCTTACATGTAACCAAATATCAATGTCACTATCCTAGACAAGGTCTTACACGAATCAATACGATGCCAATGTCCCAGACATGGTCTTACACGTAAATCTCATATCGATGCCAACGTCCCAGACGTGGTCTTACACAAAATCTCGAATCAATGCCAACATCCTAGGCATGGTCTTACATGATATCACATATCGAAAACCTATGTCATGGCATATGTAATCCTATCTATTCCTAGGTTCGTACGGTGTTTCTCGGACATTGTTACACAATCAATACATCCTAGGATTTCATATATTTATCATTCTCGTACGCATTCATCACAATGAGATTTCTCATGAACATACATAAATCAATAAAAATACATTTATTTGTATATAGACTTACCTTGGATTCGAATAACGTACGGACTCGACTATTCGATCACTTTATACTTTCTGCGATCTAAATCTGTTTTCTCCGATTCTTGAACTATACATATTCAAATATAACTCATTTATTCACCAAATCATTCAATTCAATCCGAATACACATATTTAGGGCAATTTACAAATTAGCCCTCACATTTTCCCATTTTGACATTTTAGTCCCTATTTCACAAAATCACAAAATACACATAATTTGCTTGTACCCATGTTTAGCCGAATGTCCACTATAATCATACAAGTCCATACATTTCATTTATTTCATAATTTATTTCCTCAAAATATTATTTTCTCAATTACGTCCAAATTACTCAAATTCATCAAAAGTCCAAACACAAACTATGTTAATCTATCACATATCTTCCATAATTCATCTTCAAACATCACAAAGCTTGCAAAATCATCAATGCAATATTCACATTCATCATCAATTCACAAAATTAAGGCATGGGTTTTGAAGAACACAAAGCAACAATTACAAAAATGTAGAACTTATAAAAAAATCGAAGCAAAACATACCTTGAATCAAGCTAAAAGAGTGCTGAAACCTAGCTTAGTCTTCTTCTTTCCTTTTTCCTATGATATTTAGCCAAAGATGATAGAAAATGGCAATTTTTTCATGCTTTGTTTTATTATATTATCATTAACTATCATTTTCCCTTTTTACCCTTAATGACATTTTCATTAAAATCATTTAAACTATGGACATAATTGTCCACCAACTTAATAATGGCATAATAACCTCTTAAGGACTTCACATAATAAAGATAATAACAAATAGATTCCCTTACATAAAGCATGCTAATTTTGCAGTAAATGCATTTTAGTCCTTTTCTCTAATTAAGCATACAAACGGAGAAATTAATTCACCGAACTTTAACACATGCTTAATCACATATCATAGGCACAAAAAATAATATTAAAATATTATTATGACTCAGATTTATGGTCCCGAAACCACTGTTTTGACTAGGGTCTAAACTGGACTATTTCAGAATGCCCCAAGGCCCAAGGCGGAAGCGAGGGCGAGTAAGGCTTAACAACAATGATCTCAATGATCCAGGCAACTTGGAAAGCGACCAAGCCTCGAATCAAAGTGAAAGGCGACGAGGCCAAAGGAATCGAGGCCCTCGAGAGCGAGATCGTTTTGATGATGATTTGAAGAACATCAAACTTTCCATTCCACCATTCCAAGGCAAGTCTGATCCGGAGGCGTATCTTAAGTGGGAAAAGAAAATTGAGTTGGTTTTTGAATGCCACAACTACTCCAAAACTATGAAAGTGAAGTTGGCAGCAATCGATTTTTCCGACTATGCTATGATATGGTGGGATCAACTCACCACAAGTTGGCGAAGGAATGGAGAATGGCCAATATCTATTTGGGCCAAGATGAAGGCTATTATGCGAAGGTGATTCATTCCATCGTACTACCACCGAGAGCTTTACCAAAAGCTCCAAAACCTTACCCAAGGCACTAATAGAGACCGCCATGATTCGTGCGGATGTCTAAGAAGATCGTGAGGCAACCCTGGTGCGACTCTTAGCTGGTCTTAACTGAGAAATTTCCAACATCGTGGAGCTTCAACATTACGTTGAAGTTGTGGACATGGTGCACATAGCCATTAAGGTGGAAAAATAACTTAAGCGCAAAGGAGTCGTTCGGGGCTATGCCAACCCTAATGCCTCAAAGTGGGGCCAAGGCAATAGCAAGAAAGATCCACCAAGCTGAGCTAAGGAGCAAATGGTGCCAGCAAAGATGAACAAGCCAACGGGTGAATCCAGAAAATGCAAGGCGACCGAATCATTTTCCAACCGATCAAGGGGCATTAAGTGTTTCAAGTGCCTCGGGAAGGGGCATATTGCCAGTCAATGTCCCAACCGTAGAAATATGATGGCTCATGCAAACGGAGAAATTGAATCAGAGGAAGAAGTTGAAAACAAACCCGATGCTACCACCGATGAGGAGGAGGAGTTAAAGCACACTGTTGATGGTGAACTCCTTATCATTAAAAGGAGCTTAAGCCTTCAAAATTTGAAGAACGAGTAGCAAAGGGAAAATATTTTTCATACTCGATGTCAAGTACAAGGAAAAGTTTATTGTCTTATCATTGACTGTGGGAGTTGCACCATTGCGGCTAGCACTTTAATGGTGGAAAAGTTGGGATTGCCGACCATTAAACACCCCAACCCCTACAAGCTACAATGGCTTACTAATGGTGCCGAGTTGAAGGTGACCAAACAAGTGCTCGTGGCATTCTCCATTGGAAAATACATGGATGAAGTCCTCTGTGACGTGGCTCCAATGCATGCGGGGCACTTGCTGCTAGGCCGACCATGGCAATTCAATAGGCGAATGATTCATGATGGATATACCAACCTATATATATTCAAGCACTTTGAAAAAACTGTCACTTCGGTACCTTTGATGCCAAAAGAAGTCTATGAAAATCAAGTCAAGTTGAAAAACTTTGTTGAACAAGCGAGAGAAAAAGAAAAAAAGTGAGAGTGAAAGAAAAGAAAACCAGGAAAAAGAAAGGAAAAATGGAAAAAGAGAGTGAAAAGATCATGAGAAAAGAAGGAGATGAAAAGGAAGAAATAGAGTGTGAAAAATTGAATGTGTTTGCAAAAGAGAGTGAGATTCGGAAAGCATATTTGATGAGGCAGCCAATCCTTGTGTCAATGTGTAAAGAAAATTTATTGAATGCTAATGACTTAACTGAAAATCTTCCTTCTTCTGTTTTGTCTCTCTTGCAGGAATTTGAAGATGTTTTCCCGGAGGAAGTCCTAAGTGGGTTGCCACCCATTCAGGGAATAGAGCACCAAATTGATTTTGTTCCTGGAGCTATCATTCCAAGTCAGAGCTTACCAGAGCAACCCCAAAGAGACCAAAGAGCTTCAAAGACAAGTCAATAAACTCATAGCAAAGGGTTACATCCGTGAAAGCCTTAGCCTATACGCCGTGCCAGTTTTTTTGGTTCCAAAGAAGGACAGGACTAGGCGCATGTGTGTCAAATGCCAAGCGGTGAACAAAATAACTATCAAGTATAGGCACCCCATACCGCGCCTAGATGACATGCTTGATGGGTTAAGTGGTGCCAAGTTGTTATCTGAAATCAATCTTAAAAATAGGTACCATCAGATTTGGATAGGTGAAGGTGATGAATGGAAGACCGCGTTTAAAACTAAATACGATTTGTATGAATGGTTGGTCATGCCATTTGGCCTAACCAACGCGCCTAGTACTTTCATGAGACTTATGAATTATGTTTTATGAGCCTTTATTGGTAAGTTGTGCGTTGTGTATTTTGATGACATTTTTATCTATAGTAAGTCCTTGGATGAACATGTGTTGCATCTTAAGTCTGTTTTGGAGGTTCGTTGAAAGGAGGCCCTCTATGCAAACCTTAAAAAGTGCACGTTCTATTCTAACAAGGTTGTGTTTCTAGGTTTTGTGGTTAGCTCAGATCGACTCGAGGTGGACTAAGAAAAAGTCAAGGTGATTCGGGATTGGCCTAGATCGACAAGTATTAGCCAATTGAGGAGCTTCCATGGCTTGGCGAGCTTCTATAGGCGATTTGTGCCCAATTTTAGCACCTTGCCTACACCCTTGACTAGCGTGATCAAGAAGTCTTCAGCTTTTCAATGGAATGAAGAGCAAGAAAAAGCTTTTAATTCCATTAAAGATTGTCTTACTAATGGACCTCTACTTGTATTGCATGATTTTAATAAAACGTTTGAAGTTGAATGTGATGAATCAGGTGTAAGAATTTGGGCCATTTTAACTTAAGACGGGAAGCCCATTTCTTCCTTTAGTAAGAAGCTAAACGGAGCCACACTAAACTACCCCATTTACGACAAAGAGATGTATGCACTCATCCAAGCCTTAGAGACTTGGCAGCATTATTTGTGGCCAAAGGAGTTCGTGATTCATTCCGATCACGAGGCATTGAAGCATATCAAGGGCCAAAATAAGCTAAACAAACGCCATGCCAAGTAGGTTGAGTATCTTGAATCATTCCCTTATGTCATAAAATATAAGAAAGGTAAAGAAAATATAGTGGCTGATGCACTTTCGAGAAGGTATACTCTTTTATCTTACTTGGATTCAAAACTGCTTGGCTTTGTATTCTTGAAAGATTTATATTCTTCTGATGTTGATTTTGGCAAATTGTATGTTTCTTGTGAGCATATTTCTGTTGACAAGATTTATAGGCACGAAGGGTTTCTCTTTAGAGAAGGCAAGTTGTGCATCCGCAAAGTTCCATTCGAGACTTGTTAGTCAACGAGGCGCATAGTGGGGGCCTCATGGGCCATTTTGGTGTGGGGAAGACCTTGGTAATGCTCTTAAAGCATTTCTATTGGCCAAGGATGAAAAGGGATGTTGAGAGAGTCTGTGATAGGTGCGTGACGTGTAAGAAGGCCAAGTCAAAAATTAAGCCACATAGGCTATACACGCCACTTCCCATGCCCGAAGCACCTTGGATGGACACTCCCATGGACTTTGTCCTTGGATTACCTAGGAATAAAACGAGGAAGGACTCAATTTATGTTGTCGTAGATAGATTTTCAAAAATGTCTCATTTTATAGCTTGCACAAAAACTAACGATGCTATTCATATTGCCAACTTATTTTTGAGGGAAATCGTTTGATTACATGGCATCCCGAGAACTATCGTATCCGACATAGACGCAAAATTTCTAAGTCACTTCTGGAGGTCGTTGTGGGGAAAGCTTGGAACCAAACTGCTATTTTCAACAACCTGTTATCCCCAAACGGATGGCCAAACGAAGGTGGTCAATCACGTGCTATCTACCTTATTGCGAGCCATCATTCGAAAGAACTTGAAATCGTGGAAGGAATGTTTGCCGCACATCAGGTTCGCTTACAATCGATCCATTCACTCGAAAACTAAATATTCACCCTTTGAAATAGTCTATGGTTTTAATCCCTTAACTCCACTAGATCTAGTATCTTTACCTAATGATCAACTTATTCATGCTGATGCTAGGAAAAAGGCTGAATATGTGAAGGAGATACACCAAAAGGTACGAGCAAACATTGAAGCAAGGACCGAGAGTTATATGCAAAGGGCAAACAAGGGCCGAAAAAGAGTTGTGTTCGAACCCAGCAATTGGGTTTGGGTTCACATGAGGAAGGAGCGACTCCCCGCCTAACGAAGGTCCAAGCTATTACCGCGTGGAGATGGTCCCTTCCAAGTTTTGGAATGAATCAACTAAATTCCTATTGACTCGACCTACTGGGTGAGTATAATATAAGTGCAAACTTTAATGTGTCTGACTTATTTCCTTTTGAAGCAGGTTTCGATTTGAGGACAAATCGCTTTAAAGAGGGGGGATGATACAGCCATGCCCCGAGTCACACCTAGCTCGAGCAAGGAGCTTTTAGAGCTACCTCAAGGTCCTATCACCCGAGCACGAGCCAATCGCTTCAAAGATGCTATCTCGGCCTTAGTAGATCAAGTGTAGGGGAAGACCTTGGCTAGACACATCGAGAGAGCTTGGACCAGGCCTAGGAGTTCACCTTGCAATCTTTTGCGAGCTGAACTAAGCTCAATCTTAGCTCCATGATCTCAATTCCAGCTCGGTTTAATTTATGCATTTCTTTAGTTGCTGGAATAAATTAAATGTTTTTAGTTAATTTAGTTAGTTTAGCTCAAATAGTTAAGTTGCTTTTTAATGTGTCAAAAATCTGGACATTTTAATTATTTTTAAATGTGTCTTAGTTTAATACATATTTATTACCTATTTTATTGTGTCTAAGTTTAGGAGGAATTTATTTCATGTTACAATTTAATTTGTCCAGCCAAATTTTATAATTGCTTTTAATATGTCCTAGCTGCTGCCGAATTTAGCATGACTTAAGACTAATTAATTGCTGAATAAATTGATGCAACTACATACATTGGATGACATGAATATGGTGTGCTGATGGTTCAACTCTTCCAAGCACCTCTTTGTGAACGCCAAGGGCCAAAGAGCTGTTGATTTCTCTTCCCAAGCTGACCATCTAGATGCTTAATTATTTTTACATTGCTAGAGATTCTTTTCACATGTCATGGCTGTTCGGCTTTGAGCATTCACACACAAGGGCCCGCTCACATTATACTTTTACACCTAATAGCCATTGGAGTACTCAAGATATATTAAAATCTTCAAGTCCATTCAGCTGATCAAAGCAGCTCAATTAAAGCCTTTCACACCCCTTGGTTGAGCCTAGCTAGTCCAATCAGCATCATTCAGCTCCATTTAGCTTCTCAATTAATTTTATTTAATTCCAACTAATTAGAATCAGTAAAGGACTTGTCCATTGGCATCACCAATGCTGGAGAAGCTTCAAGGAACTTGCTTGGAAACTTCATGGAAGCTTCAGCTCATTTAAGCTACACACAAGCTGCCCATTCAATTTCCTATTTGACTATTCGACTAGCCTAGTATTTGAGCCTATAAATATGAGGCTTCTAAGTTTTGATTCAGACTTTCTCTACTTGAATGAATTTTTATAACTTTGTGAGTTTAATTCAACTCTCAAATTTCATCTAAGACTCAAGTTGGCTTATCTAGCTCCCTAGTGGCGTCATTCTTGTTTCTTTGAACTTGCCACTCTTAAACTGAGTGTGGTGTTCATCCAACATACCTCTGGTTCCTATCTCGATATAGATAGCGTGTCAAGGTTATTTTAACAACTTCCATCAACTTAAGTGTCGTATAAGTCTCAAGTCAGTACTCTTCATAGTATCGGTTCATTTTTGACCTTAAGCTCGTTTACCCATTTATCCATCACCCTATTTTACTTGTTCCTCTTCCCTAGCCGAACTAATACCCTTATTCCTAAGCCATTGAACATTTTGTTTTGCACATAAACTTAGCTGAATATCCATCAACTCCAACAAAAGTGATACTTCTCCATTCTGATGGTCGGGCACAATTACGACTCGAACACCTCCGCAACTCAAGATCATATCAGTGTCATAATGAGACTCCTTTTTGGTAGATAATACTCAATTTCACCTATTATGATTCAATCCATAAGCAATCAGGACATGTCTATGTGATCTAACTAATGAAACAACTAAACAATTCTACCAAATAAAAATTTAAGAAGACATAGCTAACCATAATATGTCATGAATGACTTAAGCTAACCAAGTATATCATTTTACAAGATTCTACAAGTATACTTTAGCATCAATGTCTCAATATTTGTCTCATTCCCTAGTATTTAGTTATTTTATTATTAAGCATCAATGTCTATTCAAACATATAACATTTCAATTTACTTTCCAATATATGTAACACCCCTAACCCATCTCCGTCGTCGGATAAGGGTTACGGAGCATTACAGTTCAAAATAGAACCTTCATCACTAAAAACATGGATCAATATGCAATTCACATATTTATTTTCAATAACTTAGTTTAAATATGATTAAAAAATACTTTCATAAGCCTTAAATCGAGATTGATTGGCCCTAAAAAAATTGTTTGGAAACAATCAAGGACATATTCGAAGCAAATCAAAAATTTTAGGCAAAACATGAAAAATTTGTGAAACAGGGGTCACACACCGTGTGACTAGGCTGTGTGATATAGCCCAGACCGTGTGGACATTTGAAATAGGGCTACATAGTCGTGTCGTGGGCTATATGCCAAACTATGTGCATTTTCGAAGTTGGGTCACATGACCATGTAGTAGGCCATGTGCCACACCGTCTGACTAACTATTTTGGGAGACAAGATCATGTCACAGACCATGTGAAACCTACATTTAAAAAAAATAAGGACACATGGCCATGCAAATAGCCCGTGTGTGACACACGGTCGTGTGATTGCCTGTGTCTTAGACTGTGTGTACCAAAATGTGCCTTGAAAAAATAAGTTTACCAAAAATGCTTTCTTGAGCCACAAGCATACCATTTGCTAACCTTTTTAACCTAATTAAAGCACACTTAAACGAGACCAAATCATGCTAAAATCATCATATATGCAACACATTTCCATCATTCAACCAATGTACCCTCATTGGTACCACAAAATATACATCCAAGTAAATTCATCTAATTGACATAGACTAAACTAAAATCTACACCATATACCTATCATTCATCCATTCCAATTTCAAATAAACACAAATCAAGTCAAGAGACATTCAACATATACCTACCAATATGTTAATCAAAGGCACCACATTTTACACACCAAATTTAGACCCATTCCACATCCCAAAGTTCTAGTTTGAACCTATGTCAACCATGCCAAATAGCCATTCCAAAACATGCCATTATACCATATAATACCTAATATCTATAAAGCATGCATAAAGTTCATCCACACATACTTGTACTTATTATTCACATGCCATCATTTAATATCAGTATATATGCCCTGTTTTGACATGGCTTAGACACACCGGCGTGTCTGAGGCCATGTGAGGCACACGGCCTGCCCCCACGGGCGTGTGACCTTAGTAACTTTGAAAAATCTTTAAATTTATGAGAATTTCTGTATGTGTTCGGTTTAGTCCCAGCCCTATTCTAAAGCATGTTTAAGGTCTTGAAGACCTATTTAAGGGACACTTTGATGTGATTTGTCGAACTATGTTTTGAAATGTCCGTAAAAGTTTTCGATTGTCTGGTAATGTCTCTTAACCCTAGACTGGCAAAGGTTATGGGTTAGGGGTGTTGCAGCCAAGTATGTAAACACGACTCTAGAAATGGAAATCGGTAAAAAGCTAGAAAACGTGAAAGTCGACGCCACACGGGCGTGTGGTCGCTCTTGTGGTAGGTCGTGTAATCAGACACGGGAGTATGATCGATGAGGCAGGCCATGTGCGATTCATGGCTGTGCTGGATTGGGCCGTATGGGCCCCATGGGCATTTGGGATTATTGAGCTAAGGTCATTTTGGGCCGTAAGGGCCACACAGATGTGGGGGCCCATACGGGCTAACAACATGGGCATTTGGGCCCATTTTTACTATTTTGTTGCTAAGGTTACACGAGTCGCCTAAGACGACTGTAAACCTATGGAAGGGTCGGTGAACATATTTAGACCCCTGATTGACTAAAATGATTGAATGACCATTATACCCTTATACGGTATATATATGTATGACTGTATATTGAGCAGCTGTTAAAACTGTACCAAATATACGTATGATACCATGATTTGGCATGACATGATTGTATGATACATTGCATGGGGATAGGTTGATATTGATTGGAGGAAGTGTACTAAGAGGCTTCGAGCCTAACTTCATCATGCAGCAAATTTTGCATATTCTTTATCATATAGTGTTGCATTCGGTACTACTTGGAGTGTAGGGATGGGTGGGTTGATTATATCCCTACATGGAGTGTAGAGTTGGACGGAGCTGGAGTGTAGAGGCTGGCTGGGTAGGACTTTCTAATTTCATATATGATACTGTACTGATTACTGATACTGTAATGGGCCAAGGCCCAAATGCATGACTACACCTGTACTGAGATGGGCTAAGGCCCTATCTGAAACTGAATCTGATACTGAAAAAGGGTATAGGCCTAGAATGCGATTGCTTCCTATCTGTTTGTTTACCTGGGATTACACATTGAGTTTTCGTAAACTCACCCTTCTGATTTATCTATACAGGTAATCCCCAAACATAGGTGGATCTGTGCATCGGAGGACTCAGCGGTGGCCACACGACTTACTTCATTCTACCTTGTGCTTAATTTTTTATTTCGATTATGTTAGGGTATTTTACTGTATCATGGCCTTTTTGGATTTTTATTTTTAATTTGAGATTTTTATTGTTTTGATTTATAACTGCTAGTAGTAGGGATAAACGAGTTTTCAAAAAGAATCAAACATTTTAACAAAATATACTCAAATACGCAAATTGTTTTTAAAAGCTTCCACTATAAGTGACATTTTGAAAATTAATAACATTTTAAAAGAGAACAACTTTGTGATAATGAATTACGTTTTGAAAATGAACGACACATCCTAGAATTAACATAAGATAATGTAAAGAGGTTATATAAAAAAGGTTTTTGACGGCAACTCACTTTTTGGAAAACACTACCATGTGACATCGACAGATTCGACCATAATGTCTAGGCCGGGTTTAGGGTGTTACATTTAGTGGTATTTGCTCTGTCAGGATTCATTTACTATATGAAAACAGAATTTAAATTTGTCAGGAGTCGTCACACTATCATATCACATATATGGCATTTATAGCTACTCGTACTCATGCTAGGTTTGTCCAAGAATCAACTAAACCATAGCTCTGATACCACTAAATGTAAAATCCCTTACTTGTATCCTATGCTAGAACAAGGTACGAGGCGTTACCTAACTTAATAACATGCATACAAACATTTTCGGGTTATGAAATTTTGTTCAGATTTAAAACTTTTCAGACTTCATCTTAAAGTCTCTAATATGGGCCTATGAGGCCCAAAAAATACATTAGAAATGGTTTGGTACTAAACCAGGCACTTTAGAAAACTTTGGAAAATTTTACTAAAAATAGGGGGACACGCCCGTGTGGGTAGAAAGTGTGGTCACAAACGCCCATGTCCCTAGCCGTGTGGATTTATTTTTTCAATTCGAATCTACAGGGGTTTTCACACAGCCTGGCACACACCTGTGTCCATGGCCCGTGTCCCTCACACAACCAAGACAAGCCTATCTTTCAGCCAGTGTATTAGAACCTTGACATTCTATTTCTGACGTCAGCAACATTTTAGGGTCACACGGGTAGACGCACGAGCGTGCGCTAGGCCGTGTGGCAAATTTAATTTTGCATTTAAGGTGCAGACTTTACACGACCTGGGCACATGCCCATGTATTATGGCTGTGTCATCCACACGATTAAGGCACACGGGCGTGCCTCAGCCCGTGTGGTTACTACTGGGCATTCTGTTTTACCAAATTAAGGTGCCGGGGACACACGATCGGACTACACGCCCATCGGGCAGACTGTGTGTCACACACGGCCTAGACACATGCCCATGCGTCTATCCGTGTGGACAAAAAGAAGGCTTTTTACTAAGCCCTTTTTGCCACCCTTACTTGCATCAACATAAGCCACATCAAGTAACACCAATCCACATATACACATCTGACCAAATCAGCTACAACCAAGACATAAACACATCAAGGCCACTACACTCAATTCATGGAAAGACCAACATTTGCATTTATCAACAACAAGAATTAGCCATCAACTATGGCCTTATACAAAATGAATCAACTTCATGACAAGCTAACACATTTGGCTAACACAATATGACACTTAACAAAAAGACTAAGTCCCTATACATGCCAAGCTCAAAACATTTAAGCTAACTATACCAAAAAACTTTAGGTGATAGTGTGATTGATGCCTCCGACATCCCTTGATTCTCGAGCTAGCTTGGTGGCACTATAAGAAAATGGAAAAGAGAGGGAGTAAGCATAAAGCTTAGTAAGTTGCATGTAAATAAGTAACAACATCAACCATGCATCTTTAAACACATAGCATATTATAAACCAGCACAACATTCTTGATTTAACAATGGTAGATTTACTACATATTTACACATCACAAGTATAAGCCAAAGATTACAATATCATCCCGAAATCATTCTCATAGACCGAACTTACTCAATTTCATCCTTACCATTAAGACATCATAACTAAGCTCATATCTCATGAGTTCCGAGTAAGAACTTGTACCACTCACAACATGATTATATCCTTTCATATCTTTATCATAAGCTTTAAATAACCCGTGGAATCATTTAGAATACTAAAGGATATCCGATAAGCATCACAAAAGAGGGTAAAATGCCGATGCCATGTCCCAGACATGGTCTTACACTGGCTCACATGTCGAGGCCGATGCCACGTCCCAGACATGGTCTTACACTAGCTCTCGTCTTAATGTTGATGCCATGTCCTAGACATAGTCTTACACTAGCTCTCATAATGTGGCCGATGCCATGTCCCAGACATGGTCTTACACTAGCACACATATCACCTAAATGTCATGGCATGGATATCCAATATATTCCTCAAGTTCAACCGGGAGTTTTTACTACAACAATAATCAAACACTTTATGCCATATTAATTGTTTAATACATAATAACAATAAAGTTGTATTATTTACGTACAACTTACTTCAGTATATAAAAAGCGGGCGACTAGATTGAATCAGTCTACTAGCTTGGTCTTCCCCCGGTCTTGGTCTGAAATCCATTTTTCTTGATCTATCATGACAAAATTTAATTATTTAATCACCACATTAATCAAGACATTCCAAAATTCCTACTTTGGTAAAATTACAGTTTTGCCCTTAGACTTTCACATAATTATGATTTTGTCCCTAGGCTCGTAAAACGATTTTCATCAAATTTCCTCCTTTAACAAGCCTAGCCGAACCTTTATTACTCTTATAGAAACTCACAATTTTTAATTATTTCACACATTTACAACCTATTTTATAAACTTCACAAAATGGTCCTTTTAGGTGTTACAATAAAACCCTTTTCACAAAGGTTGTTTATGTAACAACCAAGATTCATTTTCTTCCATAAAATTTTAGCAAACAACATGAATACTCCCTTGGTAAAATCCTAGACTCTCAACCATTTTGCAAAATAGTCCCTGTAACACCCTGGTTTAGGGGCTAGGCAATTCGGGTATAATTCAAGTGTTGGAAGGGTTTTGGGTGTTTTTGGATGTGTTTTAGAGGTTTAAGAATGCTTGGATGAAAAAGGAAGGGCTTTGGAAAATTTTTATTTTTAGTGTAAAAGGGGAAATGGGGCCGGAAGGCCTTAAAATATTTTTCTTGGAGTTTAGGACACAAGAAAGGATGTGGCAAAGTGGCATAGAGGCTCTACTTAAGGTCTTGGAAGGGGACGCCTAAGGGGTCAAGGGTTCGAGTCACTGGGCAAGCAATTTGGTTTTATTTTTGCGTCAAGGGATCACAGCAAGCCTTAAAAATAAATGGCTGTGTTGATGGACATGAAAGTCCAATTGGCGAAGTGGCATTCATGCGCCACTTAGGCGCTAGAGGTGAGTGAGGCACCGGTTCGAGTGGTAGAAGCGGCATTTTGGCGTTTTTATTTTTGTGCGGGTTATGGGCTTGAGATAAGAAGGGTTTAAAAATAATTGTTGTGGGTTTCTAGCATGAAATTCAATGTGGCGAATGGCCCGGGCTTTGGAGGAGGCGTGCAGCAGCTTGGTCCTGTGTTCGAACCCAAGGTCATGCAATTGGATTTTATTTTTTTTTCTCTTTGGCTTTTTGGTTTATTGGACTACATACATGGGAGAGCTAGGTGGTTTAGTCCTTCTTAAATTCTACTGGTGAGTAGGTTGGTTTTTATTTTATTTTATTTTGTTAAATATGGGATTATTATTAATAGGATTAGGTGATAATGGTTGCCATTGGATTATTTTACTTCTTTTTAATTTGAATAGGAGTTTAATTGGAATGAGATACGGGAGTGATAAGGTAGGCGAATGTTGGATTATTTTATTATGGGAGAATTGTAGGATAAATATTATTTTTTTCTTACTTGGAAATAAGTGGGATAATTGGTGACCATTCAAAATAATTTTGAATGGAGTAAAATAGGGAAGTGGACTAATTCAATTTAATTTGAATTAGTAGGTGGCAAACAATTGGGTTCTTTCGTGGGGAGAGTAGCCGAATATTATTTAAGGGTGGTGTGCTCTCCTTTTCCAAATTTTAGTTCACTCTTCTAAATCTTATTTCTCCTTGAATTCTTTTTTTTTTTTTATATTTTTTTTCTAGTTGACCGAATCTCCAAGTAATCTTTATTTCTTTTCATGCTTTGAAATTTAAATCCTCCCAAACACCATTAACCCTTGCCGATTTCTCCTTTGGCCTTTGTAGTCAAATATTTTATTGTGTTCTCTTAATCCCTTGATAGCCAAAACCTTTAGTCCTCCATCTCTCTTCTATTTTACCAAGCTTGAAGCCGAATCTGTGAAGTGTGGTGTTGTCAACATTTAAAGCTTGTGGCGCCGCCAAGGAGCTTAAAGGAGGTCTCAATTGTTTGAACTCATTAAGGGATTTTCGCAACACCATAGGACCATTGGCGCTTTCAGATTCGAGTAAAAAGGGGTAAGTGGTTTGATATTCGGCCTTAGGCCATAGTATGAGCACTTTAGTGTTAATCTATATTGACTATGGTGTATAGGGCAAATCGATGTAAGCAAAGGAAGGCCTTCCGGGATCTCAATTTATTTCGTAAGGATGAGTAGATTATGAATATTCATTTGGGATCTGTATTAATCGTGTATTGATTAGATATCGTTATGGATGCGAAAAGCAATCAAGAGGGGAAAGGGAAGGTCCCCGTCCCGGTTTAAGAAAAGAGCCGCCTCGGCGAGCCGGGATTGGCCACCGGTGTGGGCGCAAATGAGAAAAACGTTAGGCAAATAGTCAGAGTCTCGCTAAACGATAGCGCTTAATCGAGGGTTTAGAACTTCAGGTTATAAGGTGTGTAACTAACCCACTGCTTCCGGTTTTATGTGTTATATGTTTTACTAACAAGTGCAGTAATAAGTGTGCCATATATACCCCTAAAAGGGTATAAGCGATGATCGAGTTAGTATCGGACTGTTGCAATGTGATTATTTGTTTATGAGTATGTTTATGGATATTAATAAGCATGTGCATGCATTATCACGATTATATTTTATGTGGCATGTGCATGGGTGGGTTACGAAAAGAAGGTACGGGTGTACTTCGAGTACGTTGTAACACCCCAAACCCGGCCCAAACACCACGGCCGAATTTAGAATGCCACTACGGAAAACGTTAGAAAAATATTTTGGCTTAAAGTGAAAACATAAAAATTAAGATGTTTAAAATAAAAAAAATATTTTCAAATAGTAATGTAACCGATAATCTAATTTAAAACATAATAAAAGTCCATAAATACTTTAATTGGCCTTTATTACAATAACCAAATATTCGCGACTCAAAAATATTAAATATATATATAATAAGAAAATAACTTCTCTGATGGGCCACCTCAGTATCCACTCCCAACCCGGTCCAAGCTTTATGCATCACCTGAAAAGATATCCCACGAGGGTGAGTCAATGCACTCAATGTGTAACAATACACTAAAACCCAATCGATCATAGCAATAAAGCCCATTAAAATCACATTTAACCATAAGCCCATAAAATAGCAAATCACATAATAACATGTACATATAAAATGAAATGCAATCCCAACCCAACTTAGATATCCATCCGCTACACACCACCCGTACCAACCAATCACACCGTGGGGATTACTAAATCGACCCTCCATCTCGCTACACACCATCGAAGCGCTTGCTGCAATCAACTAGCACATCGCTTTTATAATCGTGGCATAGCCACTAAATAATTGTGACAGAGTCACCGGATTCATAATATCGTGACAGAGTCACGGATTCATAATATCGTGACAGAGTCACCGGATTCATAATATCGTGACCGGTCACCGATAATGTGGTAAAACCACCGAATACTTCCCTTTCAATATTGCCCATATGCCCATGCATTAACATATTACATCATTTTCATGCCATATATCCCATAATCATATCGGAATCGAACACTTTTCGTATTATGCATATAACATTATTTATGATATAAATATCATGCCTTTGAATCATAATCCCAAAATCATAGTCAATTATCGAATATGTTTCATATTAAAAACATACATAGTACGAAGGAAAAACGTACCTCAATTCATCGTACCTTTGAGTGGTACCCAAAGCCATAATCGCTTATATTTCATTATAAACACATTTATATTAATATAGCTATTAATCAATTAGATATTTAGTATAAGTTACACACCTTTCACCAAAGCAAACTAACGTCCAAGATCCGATCTATCGCACTAGATCACTTTGTCCTACAATCGGCCAATACTAAAAATTATTAACAAAGGCCATTCGCCAAACTACAATACTTTAATCCTAAAACCTTAGTCTTTTCAAAAGAATGATAAATCAACAAAAATCCTTACCCTTTAACTTACCAACCTTTGATTGCTAGAGAGATATAAGTCTTAAATCTATCGCCTAAAGTCCCAAAGAGCCTATCTTTCAAAACCGAAAAATCAAAGTGAAACTACCCTTGAATATTCGGCCAAAACAAAGACTAAAAGAGATGGGAAGTTTCTGGCTATATAGTTATGAGAGGAGAAAATATGTGCATAAAAATGAAGGAATATGTAAATAGTAAAGAGAGTAAAAATGATGGGATGGGGTTCGGTTTAATCAATAATGGAAGAAAGAAAAGAAAAGAGAATTTGGGGAAGAAAGAGGTTCGGCCTAATGAAAGAAAATAGAATTGTGTTTGAGCACAAATCAAAGGAAGAAAAGAGAGAGATGGGAGAGATGAGATTCTGCCACACCTTGTTTGCCCAAAAGAAAATGCACAAAGTAAAAAGGTAGTTTTGTGTCAAAAGAATGATGAGAGAAAAAGAAATGGTATTTGTTTCAAACCAAAAAAATGAGGCTAAAAATCCAAAACAATCTTGCACAAAAATGCCTAAGTGCATTCTCTACCAAAGAGGAATTTGCTAGGAGAGGGAAAGAAAATATGCCAATTGGTGCCTAAATGCCAAAGTTGGCCAAATATCCCCCAAACTACTTACAAAAATTCGCCACCCCCTAGACACCCATGCCGTCCCACATTCATCCACTAAAAGCATAGGAATTGTTTCCAAAACATTTCCCACAAGCCAAGCCTTATGTCCCCATCTTACCATAACCTTAAGATAACCTTCCATAACCTCCTCCATATTCCATAACTTCAAGATTCTTATCCCATATTTCATGCTTTCCTTTTCCAAAATTCAACTTACTAAAACTTAAGGTCCAACCTATCATAAACATAGGTTGACCATTCCATAAATGCAAGGATTCAAAAATAAACCTTCAAAATGCTAAACATGCTACTCAAACCTCTAACCTCAAGCCACCTTTCAAGCTCCTTAACCAACTTGCCACTTACTCCTCTTATGCTTTAAATGAACACTTAATTAACTTAAGTGCCAAGCTCACTTAATCTCGCTTCATTAAATAAACCATACTAAAATTTATTCTAACTTCCTAAATAAAATCAAGCTTTCACAAGACTATGCTAACACACAAAAATTCATACTGAGCCAACACAAATAAAAAAAAAATAATACTCTAATATTTTTTTTCTAAAGCCCAAGGTCCAACTGCCCAATCCTTCTAGGCCCAAATTGGATGTTACAATTCTACCCTCCTAAAAAAATTTCGTCCTCGAAATTTCCAACTAACTAACAATCAGTACATCCTATCTCGCCACACTACGCCTTGTCACAAGCACTCGATCTTAATAAAACTATCATACTTCCTAGGCACAATCTCTAAGTTTATGTCCAAGGTTTCATACATCTCACTAGCTCTATATCAAACAAGGCAATGAAGGGGTATTCTAGGAATAAGGGACATACCCGTTGTCCCATCCGGCGCTTCACCGTCCTCGTGACTCCTTATCGCATAAACTAACCTTGGTTGTCTCGCATCTACACCTCAAAGACCTATGCCGATGCTCCACGACCTCGGCCGTAACCATTACTCCTTCCATTCGCACTCACGATCCTCGTCTGCACACCACCTCTCCCACTGCTTAGAACCTTGACCTATCGAACGATTCCTTTCAGTATCCAATGGACAATCCCTAATCATATGATCCTTGGATCCGCACTTAAAACATCCCCGCCTTCTTCCAACATTCTCCCGGTGCATCTTTCCACACAGAGCACAAGTACGATATTGTCCTCCCGAAGCAAATTGTCAACTCGTGGCCCATCAATTCTAGGTTTCTTTTGATAATTCTCTGATGACCTCAAGACTCATAGCTCCTCTTATTCTTATTCTGACCTCGATCTCTGTTCCGACTCTCGATCCGCTTGACTTCTTCAGCTATCCGAGCTCTGTCCACTAGAACTACAAAATCTCTCTCTCGATGCGGTGCAATCATCACTCGCAGCTCATCTCGCAACCCATCCTCAAATCTGACACACCGCTCATATTCAGTAGCTACAATCCCTCTGGCATAACGGCTTAATCGCAGAAATTCCGCTTCATATTCAGCTATTGACTTACTTCCTTGTACCAGATTCAGGAACGCCTTTCATTGAGAGTCTATGTAGCTAGCTCCGACATATTTCCCTTCAAACTTAACCTTAAAATACCCCCAATCCACTCGATCTGCAGGAATACTCTCCTTGACAGTGAGCCACCATTGGTACGCTTCGTCACGAAGCAACGAGATAGCACCTTTCAATTTCTCCTCAGCGGTGCATTCCAAATCGTCCATGATCCTCTCAACTGCCTCTAACCAGTACTCCGCAACATTCGGAGCTACCCCAGATACTCCCCTAAAAACCTCAGCTCCGCTAGATTTAAGTCTCTCAGCCACTGGCTTTCGCGCTCCATTACCCATACCAGCTCCTACTACTCGCTCTAGGACTCGCAACATAGCTTGTGACACAGCGTCATCTCCTCCAGTTTGCTCTTGAAATTCCGCCCAACACTGGTGGCGAGCTTCATTTTCGAACCTTGACTGGACCTAATCGGTTCAAACACCTATTCTCTCGCTTTCTTCCACGACCACGACGACCTCTCGTCCTCTAGAACTCATGTCTACGTGGCGTCTTTATCGATTAAAAGTTTTATGCATTAGTATTTTGTTTCACTGCTTATCCTCGAGAAATTTTATGAAAAGAAATTTAATAGTGGTTCTTTCGATCAATCAAAGTTTTCATCTCAAGTTCACTGTTCTAATTCGAGAACCACATTCACATTCATCCACAACATTCAACACATCATTATGGGTATTTCCGACCATTCCCACCCAGGTAAATTTGTCATTTTTCCTATAGGGGTATTTTTATAATAAATCGAGGTCAACTCAAAATAATCTTTACAAATCAAAGGCATTCCAAATTATACAAATATCAAAGTTATTTTAAAAATTCTACCAAATCGATGGTATTGCAAAAATTTTTAGAAATCGGGGTTATTTTGTAAATTTCAAAAGTCGTATATTATTTTGAAATACAAAATTTGAATACTTTTGCAAAGTAAAAGAATTTTGTTGAAATCGGGGTAATATGGTAATTTTAGAAATCAAAGGCATTTTCGTAGTTTTATCGCTCAGGGGTATTTTAGTAATTTTTGTAAATCGAGTGTGTTTCGGAAAATTCTCAAGTCTAAAAAGGATTTTATAAATCAGAGGGGTAATTTGGTAAATTTAAAACTAAGATCTTTATAAAATAGTATGGCTAGTCCCTTTCGGGTTTTAGTTATCGGGTTTAGCCCGTGAATAGGTCCTCTTGGTTAGGGTGAACCGCACTACGCACTGTAGGATTCGAGTGAAGAGGAGGTGAGTCGCTAGGATCGCTTAAATACCAAGCTCTTCATCAATCCACTCCTAGACATGCGCACAACAATTGCACACCTTAACTCTCGCGACTTAGTCATAGGTTTGTTTGATTAGGCATTTAAAGTTTTATGCAATTCTTTGTTGGCGTAAACTAATCCTAAAGTTCAATAACTTGATATACTAATCTACGCTCCCATCATACCCACTTACCAATCATATAATAATTCACACAACGATTAGAGGTACTTACCGTGGACTTCTGCCTGAGATACAAAGCCATGCCGAATAAACCTAAAAAAATTTATGAAAGCCCAAAGCTTTGGAAAGCCCATCTTAAAAATGTTTTTTTTTTTTGAACCCAAAACCCTCAAAGTCGAGTTTTGAACCTAGGCTCGATACTGTTGTAACACCCCAAACCCTACCCAAACACCACGGCCGAATTTAGAATGCCACTACGGAAAAAAACGTTAGAAAAATATTTTGGCTTAAAGTGAAAACATAAAAATTAAGATGTTTAAAATAAAAAAATATTTTCAAATAGTAATGTAACCGATAATCTAATTTAAAACATAATAAAAGTCCATAAATACTTTAATTGGCCTTTATTACAATAACCAAATATTCGCGAATTCAAAAATATTAAATATATATATAATAAGAAAATAACTTCTGCATGGGCCACCTCGTATCCACTCCCAACCCGGTCCAAGCTTTATGCATCACCTAAAAAGATATCCCACGAGGGGTGAGTCAATGCACTCAATGTGTAACAATACACTAAAAACCCAATCGATCATAGCAATAAAGCCCATTAAAATCACATTTAACCATAAGCCCATAAAATAGCAAATCACATAATCACATGTACATATAAAATGAAATGCAATCCCGAACCCAACTTAGATATCCATCCGCTACACACCACCCGTACCAACCAATCACACCGTGGGGATTACTAAATCGACCCTCCATCCGCTACACACCATCGGCGATTCTTTGCGATCAACTAACTAGCACATCGCCTCTTATAATCGTGGGCATAGCCACCAAATAATTGTGACAGAGTCACCGGATTCATAATATCGTGACAGAGTCACCGGATTCATAATATCGTGACAGAGTCATCGGATTCATAATATCGTGACCGGTCACCGGATAATGTGGTAAAACCACCTAATACTTCCCTTTCAATATTGCCCATATGCCCATGCATTAACATATTACATCATTTTCATGCCATATATCCCATAATCATATCGGAATCGAACACTTTTCGTATTATGCATATAACATTATTTATGATATAAATATCATGCCTTTGAATCATAATCCCAAAAATCATAGTCAATTATCGAATATGTTTCATATTAAAAACATACATAGTACGAAGGAAAACGTACTCAATTCATCGCACTTTGAGTGGTACCCAAAGCCATAATCGCTTATATTTCATTATAAACACATTTATATTAATATAGCTATTAATCAATTAGATATTTAGTATAAGTTACACACCTTTCACCAAAGCAAACTAACGTCCAAGATCCGATCTATCGCACTAGATCACTTTGTCCTACAATCGCCAATACTAAAAATTATTAACAAAGGCCATTCGCCCAAACTACAATACTTTAATCCTAAAACCTTAGTCTTTTCAAAAGAATGATAAATCAACAAAAATCCTTACCCTTTAACTTACCAACCTTTGATTGCTAGAGAGATATAAGTCTTAAATCTATCGCCTTCCAAAGTCCCAAAGAGCCTATCTTTCAAAACCGAAAATCAAAGTGAAACTACCCTTGAATATTCGCCAAAACAAAGACTAAAAGAGATGGGAAGTTTCAATTTATATAGTTATGAGAGGAGAAAATATGTGCATAAAAATGAAGGAATATGTAAATAGTAAAGAGAGTAAAAATGATGGGATGGGGTTCTGTTTAATCAATAATGGAAGAAAGAAAAGAAAAGAGAATTTGGGAAGAAAGAGGTTCGCCTAATGAAAGAAAATAGAATTGTGTTTGAGCACAAATCAAAGGAAGAAAAGAGAGAGATGGGAGAGATGAGATTCGGCCACACCTTGTTTGCCCAAAAGAAAATGCACAAAGTAAAAAGGTAGTTTTGTGTCAAAAGAATGATGAGAGAAAAAGAAATGGTATTTGTTTCAAACCAAAAAATGAGGCTAAAAATCCAAAACAATCTTGCACAAAAATGCCTAGGTGCATTCGGCCAAAGAGGAATTTGCTAGGAGAGGGAAAGAAAATATGCCAATTGGTGCCTAAATGCCAAAGTTGGCCAAATATCCCCCCAAACTACTTACAAAAATTCGCCACCCCCTAGACACACCCATGCCATCCACATTCATCCACTAAAAGCATAGGAATTGTTTCCAAAACATTTCCCACAAGCCAAGCCTTATGTCCCCATCTTACCATAACCTTAAGATAACCTTCCATAACCTCCTCCATATTCCATAACTTCAAGATTCTTATCCCATATTTCATGCTTTCCTTTTCCAAAATTCAACTTACTAAAACTTAAGGTCCAACCTATCATAAACATAGGTTGACCATCCATAAATGCAAGGATTCAAAAATAAACCTTCAAAATGCTAAACATGCTACTCAACCTCTAACCTCAAGCCACCTTTCAAGCTCCTTAACCAACTTGCCACTTACTCCTCTTATGCTTTAAATGAACACTTAATTAACTTAAGTGCCAAGCTCACTTAATCCTCGCTTCATTAAATAAACCATACTAAAATTTATTCTAACTTCCTAAATAAAATCAAGCTTTCACAAGACTATGCTAACACACAAAAATTCATACTGAGCCAACACAAATAAAAAAATAATACTCTAATATTTTTTTTTTTCTAAAGCCCAAGGTCCACCGCCCAATCCTTCTAGGCCCAAATTCGGATGTTACAATTCTACCCTCCTAAAAAAATTTCGTCCCTCGAAATTTCCAACTAACTAACAATGTACATCCTATCTCGCCACACTACGCCTTGTCGCACTCTCCGATCTTAATAAAACTATCATACTTCCTAGGCACAATCTCTAAGTTTATGTCCAAGGTTTCATACATCTCACTAGCTCTATATCAAACAAGGCAATGAAGGGTATTCTAGGAATAAGGGACATACCCGTTGTCCCATCCGGCGCTTCACCGCCCCTCGTGACTCTCATCGCATAAACTAACCTTGGTTGTCTCGCATCTACACCCTCAAAGACCTATGCCGGATGCTCCACGACCTCGGCGAACCATTACTCCTTCCATTCGCACCACGATCCTCGTCCGCTGGCGACCACCTCTGCCACTGCTTAGAACCTTGACCTCTCGAACGATTCCTTTCAAAATCCAATGGACAATCCCTAATCATATGATCCTTGGATCCGCACTTAAAACATCCCCGCCTTCTTCCAACATTCTCCCGGTGCATCTTTCCACACAGAGCACAAGTACGATATTGTCCTCCCAAGCAAATTGTCAACTCGTGGCCCATCAATTCTAGGTTTCTTTTGATAATTCTCTGATGACCACAAGACTCATAGCTCCTCTTATTCTTATTCTCGACTCTCGATCTGCTGCTCGACTCTCGATCGCTTGACTTCTTCAAATATATCCGAGCTCATCCCACTAGAACTGCAAAATCTCTCTCTCGATCGGTGCAATCATCACTGCACTCATCTCGCAACCCATCCTCAACCGACACACCGCTCATATTCGTGAGCTACAATCCTCTGGCATAACGGCTTAATCGCAGAAATTCCGCTTCATATTCAGCTATTGACTTACTTCCTTGTACCGCATTCAGAACGCCTTTCTTTGAGAGTCTATGTAGCTAGCTCCGACATATTTCCTTCAAACTTAACCTTAAAATACCCCCAATCCACTCGACCTGCAGAATACTCTCCTTGACAAAGGTGAGCCACCATTGGTACGCTTCACACGGCAAGCAACGAGATAGCACCTTTCAATTTCTCCTCACGGCATTCCAAATCGCCCATGATCCTTTCAATCGCTTCTAACCAAGATTCGCAACATTCTGAGCTACCCAGATACTCCCTAAAAACCTCACCCGCTTAGATTTAAGTCTCTCACCATCAAGCTTTCAAGCTCCATTACCCATACCAGCTCCTACTACTCGCTCTAGGACTCGCAACATAGCTTGTGACACACGTCATCATCTCCTCCAGCTTTGCTCTTGAAATTCCGCTCCAACAAATGTGGTGGCGGAGCTTCATTTTCGAACCTTGACTGACCTAATCGTTCCAAAAACGACCATTCTGCTTCTTCTTCCGCGACCACGACGACCTCGCCCTCTAGAACTCATGTCTACGTAGCGCCTTATCTCGATTAAAAGTTTTATGCATTAGTATTTTGTTTCACTGCTTATCCCCAGAAATTTTATGAAAAGAAATTTAATAGTGGTTCTTTCGATCAATCAAAGTTTTCATCTCAAGTTCACTGTTCTAATTCGAGAACCACATTCACATTCATCCACAACATTCAACACATCATTATGGGTATTTCCGACCATTCCCACCTGTGGTAAATTCGCCATTTTTCCTATAGGGTATTTTTATAATAAATCGAGGTCAACTCGAAAATAATCTTTACAAATCAAAGGCATTCCAAATTATACAAATATCAAAGTTATTTTGAAAATTCTACCAAATCGATGGTATTGCAAAAATTTTAGAAATCGGGGTTATTTTGTAAATTTCAAAAGTCAGGGTATTATTTTGAAATACAAAAATTTGAATACTTTTGCAAAGTAAAAGAATTTTGTTGAAATCGGGGTAATATGGTAATTTTAGAAATCAAAGGCATTTTCGTAGTTTTATCGCTCAGGGGTATTTTAGTAATTTTTGTAAATCGAGTGTGTTTCGGAAAATTCTCAAGTCTAAAAAGGATTTTATAAATCAGAGGGGTAATTTGGTAAATTTAAAACTAAGATCTTTATAAAATAGTATGGCTAGTCCCTTTCGGGTTTTAGTTATCGGGTTTAGCCCGTGAATAGGTCCTCTTGGTTAGGGTGAACTGCATTACTACGCACTGTAGGATTCGAGTGAAGAGGAGGTGAGTCGCTAGGATCGCTTAAATACCAAGCTCTTACTGAATCCACTCCTAGACATGCGCACAACAGTTGCCACACCTTAACTCGGCGACTTAGTCACAGGTTTGTTTGATTAGGCATTTAAAGTTTTATGCAATTCTTTGTTGGCGTAAACTAATCCTAAAGTTCAATAACTTGATATACTAATCTACGCTCCCATCATACCCACTTACCAATCATATAATAATTCACACAACGATTAGAGGTACTTACCGTGGACTTCTGGCCTGAGATACAGTGCCATGCCGAATAAACCTAAAAAAAAATTTATGAAAGCCCAAAGCTTTGGAAAGCCCATCTTAAAAATGTTTTTTTTTTGAACCCAAAACCCTCAAAGCCGAGTTTTGAACCTAGGCTCGATACTGTTGTAACACCCCAAACCCGCCCCAAACACCACGGTAGAATTTAGAATGCCACTACTGAAAACGTTAGAAAAATATTTTGGCTTAAAGTGAAAACATAAAAATTAAGATGTTTAAAATAAAAAAATATTTTCAAATAGTAATGCAACCGACAATCTAATTTAAAACATAATAAAAGTCCATAAATACTTTAATTGGCCTTTATTACAATAACCAAATATTCGCGAATTCTCAAAATATTAAATATATATATAATAAGAAAATAACTTCTGCATGGGCCACCTCGTATCCACTCCCAACCCGGTCCCAAGCTTTATGCATCACCTAAAAAAGATATCCCACGAGGGTGAGTCAACAGACTCAATGTGTAACAATACACTAAAAACCCAATCGATCATAGCAATAAAGCCCATTAAAATCACATTTAACCATAAGCCCATAAAATAGCAAATCACATAATCACATGTACATATAAAATGAAATGCAATCCCAAACCCAACTTAGATATCCATCCGCTACACACCACCCGTACTAACCAATCACACCGTGGGATTACTAAATCGACCCTCCATCCGCTACACACACCATCGAAGGCGCTTGTCGCAATCAACTAGCACATCGCTTTTATAATCGTGGCATAGCCACTCAAATAATTGTGACAGAGTCACCGGATTCATAATATCGCGACAGAGTCACCGGATTCATAATATCGTGACAGAGTCACCGGATTCATAATATCGTGACCGGTCACCGGATAATGTGGTAAAACCACCGGAATACTTCCCTTTCAATATTGCCCATATGCCCATGCATTAACATATTACATCATTTTCATGCCATATATCCCATAATCATATCGGAATCGAACACTTTTCGTATTATGCATATAACATTATTTATGATATAAATATCATGCCTTTGAATCATAATCCCAAAAATCATAGTCAATTATCGAATATGTTTCATATTAAAAACATACATAGTAATGCAAGGAAAACGTACCTCAATTCATCGTACCTTTGAGTGGTACCCAAAGCCATAATCGCTTATATTTCATTATAAACACATTTATATTAATATAGCTATTAATCAATTAGATATTTAGTATAAGTTACACACCTTTCACCAAAGCAAACTAACGTCCAAGATCCGATCTATCGCACTAGATCACTTTGTCCTACAATCGGCCAATACTAAAAATTATTAACAAAGGCCATTCGCCAAACTACAATACTTTAATCCTAAAACCTTAGTCTTTTCAAAAGAATGATAAATCAACAAAAATCCTTACCCTTTAACTTACCAACCTTTGATTGCTAGAGAGATATAAGTCTTAAATCTATCGCTTCCAAAGTCCCAAAGAGCCTATCTTTCAAAACCGAAAAATCAAAGTGAAACTACCCTTGAATATTCGGCCAAAACAAAGACTAAAAGAGATGGGAAGTTTCATATATATAGTTATGAGAGGAGAAAATATGTGCATAAAAATGAAGGAATATGTAAATAGTAAAGAGAGTAAAAATGATGGGATGGGGTTCGGTTTAATCAATAATGGAAGAAAGAAAAGAAAAGAGAATTTGGGGAAGAAAGAGGTTCGCTAATGAAAGAAAATAGAATTGTGTTTGAGCACAAATCAAAGGAAGAAAAGAGAGAGATGGGAGAGATGAGATTCGCCACACCTTGTTTGCCCAAAAGAAAATGCACAAAGTAAAAAGGTAGTTTTGTGTCAAAAGAATGATGAGAGAAAAAGAAATGGTATTTGTTTCAAACCAAAAAAATGAGGCTAAAAATCCAAAACAATCTTGCACAAAAATGCCTAGGTGCATTCGGCCAAAGAGGAATTTGCTAGAGAGGAAAGAAAATATGCCAATTGGTGCCTAAATGCCAAAGTTGGCCAAATATCCCCCAAACTACTTACAAAAATTCGCCACCCCCTAGACACCCATGCCGTCCCACATTCATCCACTAAAAGCATAGGAATTGTTTCCAAAACATTTCCCACAAGCCAACCTTATGTCCCCCCATCTTACCATAACCTTAAGATAACCTTCCATAACCTCCTCCATATTCCATAACTTCAAGATTCTTATCCCATATTTCATGCTTTCCTTTTCCAAAATTCAACTTACTAAAACTTAAGGTCCAACCTATCATAAACATAGGTTGACCAGTCCATAAATGCAAGGATTCAAAAATAAACCTTCAAAATGCTAAACATGCTACTCGAACCTCTAACCTCAAGCCACCTTTCAAGCTCCTTAACCAACTTGCCACTTACTCCTCTTATGCTTTAAATGAACACTTAATTAACTTAAGTGCCAAGCTCACTTAATCCTGCTTCATTAAATAAACCATACTAAAATTTATTCTAACTTCCTAAATAAAATCAAGCTTTCACAAGACTATGCTAACACACAAAAATTCATACTCGAGCCAACACAAATAAAAAAAAATAATACTCTAATATTTTTTTTTTCTAAAGCCCAAGGTCCAGCTGGCCCAATCCTTCTAGGCCCAAATTCTGGATGTTACATACGTGGTTGATGTCAGCTTTGTGCTACATCGTGGATTGGCGCTGACTGAGGTCGCGTTGTGGATCTTTGCGATTTAGTTCGCGTGGTTACCTTGATTGATATCGGCTTTATGCCATATCGTGGCTTGATGGGTTGCTATGTGCTCCATCGTGGATGGCATTGGTTGCCTTTTTGGAGGGAAAAGGAGAGGGTGACTCGATAGTCCCCTGGTGTGTGGTAGGCTGGATAAGGGGGTGTGTAGCGGATGGACCCTAGGTTTGGGTTGGGAATCATGTTGCATTATTTTCGAAATAATATGGAAATGGGCCAAGCCCAATATGACATGTGGATAGGTATGTTTTGGGAACATACGTGGAAATGGGCCAAGCCCAGTTGATATGTGGTTTATTGAGAAATGGGCCTAGCCCAGTATTTGAGTATGATTTGAATGTGGGCCAAGCCCAGATTGTGGTAATTGTTAAAATGAATGTATTACTTGTTGCATTTGATAATTGGAATATTATGTGGCTAGCATGTGGGTGGATTTTAGTGGTTAACTTACACACTGAGTCATTATGACTCACCCAATTATTTTCAAACATCGCAGGTGACAGGTTGATCGGACCGGGTTGGAGAGGATGCAAGGTGGCCCATGCGATGAGATTGATTTAATTATTTTTAAGCAATTTTTAATACTAAGTGTTTTGGATTAATTATTTTTGTAATAAGGGCCTTATTATTATTATTTTTGTTATCACTATTTTTGATATTACTTGATATTATGGTTTACTTAAAAGAAATTATTATGTGAAGATGATTTTAATTTTAGCAACCTATTTAATCAAAGTATTTATATATTTTTATACTAAAGTTTTAATATGGATTATTTTTAATAACAAAGCTTTATTTATAATTTTAAAAGAAAAGACATGGTTTCCAAAAGTTAATAAAATTTTCAAGTTTTATTCTAAACTCAAAGATTTTGCAAACGGTTTCCGCAGTGACATAACCAGATCCGGTCAGGACTTGTGGGCCGGGTTTGGGGGTGTTACAGTCCCTCCATTTATTAGCTTATGCTACGAGGGTCTCAAAAGTACAAAAACTGAAACACCCCAAACCCGGCCCACGAGCCTTGACCAGATTTGGTATGTTCCTCAAGTAAACCGGTTCAAAATTCTTTTGTTATTTAGGAAAAACTTGTGAGATTTTTTAAAAAAAAATATTGTTTGGGTTGGGCTTGTGTTGAAAACCAATTTATCTTACATTGAAATCCATTTATTTAAGGTGACAAAACATTTAGGGTTTATTTTAAAAGAAATTTTACTTAAACTTTAATTGATAAAAATTTGTAAACATAATAAATAAAATGAATGAAAAATAAAATAGTTCCATATGGCCTTATTACATCAAATAAATCCAAATAATTGAAAGTACTTAAGTAAAAATAAAAGTCCAAATCGTGAAATTTCTTGTCAGGCATGGCCACCTTTAAGCTCCAAATTGACCCTTGGTCCATTACCGATCATCACTTGAAAAATGTTCCTCAACGGGGTGAGTCAATGCACTCAATGTGTACACAACACTAAATCATAATAGAAGTAGGCATACAAGAGTTACACATTCGAACAATGAATACAAGTTATGATGCATTCCCAAACCCAAACCTAATTGTCCATCTCGCTACACACCCCGCACTCGCCAAATACACCGGGGACTACTAAGTCGACCCTCCATCCGCTACACACCATCGAAGCGCGATCACTGCAATCGACGAGCTCATCGCCCATATAAAATTTGTGGCCTAGCCACTGAGATAATTGTGTCATGAGACACCACATTCGAATAATGTAACCGGTTACCACATTCGATAATGTGACCAAGTCACCACGTTCGGATAATGTGACCAAGTCACCACATTCGATAGTGAGACCAAGTCACCACATTCACTTCCCTTTTCATATAACCCAAATGCCCCATATTATTCATATTATGCATATCATACTTAAATTCACATTCATGTCACCTTTCACATGTTAAATATAACATATTTCGTAATCCTAGTAGAAGTAGGAATCGTACCTGAGTACTTTGTACCATAACATGGTACATTAGCCACATTCTTATATTTTCACATTAGAACATATAACAAGTTTAAGCCATAAATCGTATTAAAAGATAGTGTGGGGTACACACCTGATTCGCTTAGCAAATTCTTTGAGATATCGAAATCTGATCTACCGCTTAGATCCTTAATCCCTACATTTGATTAATCACTTTAAAAAGCCATTCGGCCATAAATCCAAATCCTAGTAGGATTAGTATACTTAAACTTACCTTGTTTGCTGATTTGACTAATAATCAAATCCCGAAATTTGTAGTATTCCTTCCTTAAAAATCGGCTAGCCACCAAATCATTTAACTAGGTCAGTTTCCGGCTTTTGAATAAATAGGAAATAATTCTAAATACCAAAAATAAGCCTTGGCCGAATACTTCATATGCTTACCTTGTGGATTTTAAATCCCGAAACTCACCGAATAACTAGGGAACACGTGGCCTATGGTGTACCTTCTGAAAAGAACTTCTCCTTCCTTGTAGTTGACACTTAGTAAATCCCAAAAGATCTCTTCAAAGTTTCTAACAAGATATTAATGGGGTTAGTCCTAGATTTCAGCAAATCTTAAAAGAAAAGGATGAAACCGAATGAGATCTTACCCTTACTTGAAGAAATCAATTGCACCTTCACTTCAACCTTCGTGAGATTCTGGCTATGGCTAGATGATGATCTCACAACTTTCTCGCTTTTGGAAGGATTAGAGAAGGAAGAATAAAGATGGAGGATTCAAGCTAGAACACAAGGTATTTCGGCTTGGCAAAAATAAAAGAAGAAGAAGATTTGGTGAAGAGAATTCGCAGAGGCTTTCAAAGAATGAAAAATAATGCAGAATGGCCTCTCTTTTCCTTTTATAGCCGAAATTACTAAGCTAGAGTCCTTTACTTGGCCACCACTCTTCTATTTTGATAGCTTTATCCCTTTAATTATCATAAATAAAAGAGTTTAATCCAACATTTATCTCTTCAAAATAATCCAATTTAAAAATCCTTTATTTATCACCTTTTAATCGAATATTTATGAAAATAAAACACCTCCTTTCTAGAAGCATGTGCCAGCCCACTCTCGCCTTCTTCTGAAGCAAAAATAAAACCTCCTTTATTTGCTTCCCAAGTGACTCAAACTCAGGCCCATTCCTCTTGCATATGGCACCATTTCCATAGGCCCTAAGTGACATCTTCAAAGCACTTTTCCAAGCCTGCTTGTGTGTCAAATTTCACAAACTTTTTCTTTTAAGGCCACATTGCCTTAATTTCCCTTTTAAACCTTAAAACTCGTCATTTCTAGGTCATTTCTAAGTTTCAAAAATTTTCGCTTGGCTCAGAAAACTTGACATTTCCTTACATTTCCAAGTTTTCTTTAAATGTTCACTTTCCTCTTCGAGTCATTTCTAAATCATTTCCTTACATTTCCTAGTTTCCAAAAATGTTCATTTTCCTCTTTTGGACTTAACATTTCCATACATTTCCAGGTTTCCAAAAATGTTCACTTTCCACTTTTGAATCATTTCCAAATCATTTCCGTACATTTTCAGGTTTCCAAAAATGTTCATTTCCAGATCATTTCCATACATTTTCGGGATTCTAAAAATGCACACATCACATCCATAACACATAAGACATACTAATGCATAGGCTATAATCCAGGATGTTACAAAAATTATCAAGAATGGCCATTAAAATCATTTACTTGCAAGGGTGAAGAGTTGCTGAAATTTCAAGCTTCCAAAACCCTTATTTTTACTGATATTTTTTGTGGTGAAGAGAAAGAATGAAAACGATGAAGCTTTCTTTTTATTTTATGATTATTTTATCAATTATGTCACCTAAAATCTACCTAACCTTTGACCAATTTCATGAATTAAAAATTCATGTCCAGCCACTACTTTATTGTTCTATTTACTCAATAAGGACCTCTACTTTAGTGTTCCATAGCTATTTAACACCTTTAGCTTGTAGAACAAAACTTTCGCACTTTATGCGATATAGTCCTTTTTCGAAATTAAGCAATTAATCACTAAAATTAATTCACCAAAATTTAATGAACTCATATAATCAAGCTATAACACATAAAATAATATTAAAAATAATTTCTCTGGCCTAGGATTAGTGGTTTCGAAACTATTATTTTGACTAGCCCCAAAATTGGGTTGTTACATGATCAATTGAAATATACAAGTCTAATTGGTTGTCTTATGTACATAATGACTTATACAATACCAGATATAACATATTTTGTTGGGAAATTGAGTAGGTACACAAGTACTCCAAGTAGTTTGCATTGGCAAGCTTTGAATAGAATACTTAGGAACTTATAGAAAACTTTTAACTATGGGTGATGCTATAATGGATATCCTTTAGTTTCAGAAGGGTATTCAAATGTTAATAGGATTACAAGTTTGGAAGATCATGCTGCTACTAGTGGATGAATCTTCATTCTTGGTGGAGGAGTCGTTTCTTAGGGTTTCAAGAAACAAACATGTATTATTGATCCCACCATGGCAACTGAATTTATTGCATTAGCTACTCCATCTAAAGAAGTAGTAAACCAATTTCACCTATTTCTTTCTGTTGTGATAGTGAGGCTGCTCTAGTAAAGGCATATAGCCAAGTATATAATGGAAAGTCTAAACACATTGGATTAAAACATAACTATGTTTGAAAATTAATCTCTGATGGAGTGATCACCATTAATTTTGTGAGGTCAAGTGAAAATTTGATAGATCTTTTGACAAAAAGTCTTGCTAAAGATGTAGTCAATAAGACCTCAAAAGGGTTGGGACTCAAGCCCATTAATTAGATTTACCCATGATGGAAACTTGACTCAACCCTTGGTATAATGTCGAGCCTTGAATTCAATGAGAAAAAGTACATCATTAGTATGTGACTGCTAGCAATATAAATAAATTCATCCTAAGATTAAAAAGCTAGGTACTCGTAATGATAAGGGAAAGATGAGTAATGTACTCTTAATGGACCCATAACATAAATATGTTAAAGTGTTATAATTACGAGAACACACTTGATGGGATCTACCTATGTGAGTGTGAAGTGTGGCCGCTTCTAGGAGCTTAAGAGTTTTGCTCTAATAGCACACATGAAAAGAGGACATAGAAACATGGCCATAATAGAGTCCTTGGATACTATGCATTGACCGATGTTGAAATCAGTGTTAGATGTGTTCGGTTAATCAAATGGAATAATTGGTTCAAAGCTTAGTTTACCATGCAATTTCAATTAACTTTAACATGTTTCCACTAAGTGAAGGTTCATCGTAAGGCACTTTTATTTATGGAAATTGATTTCCAATAATATCAAAATCTAAAAAAATTTCAAAATGGGGGGATATTGTTGGAACATTTTCAAATATTTATAGTGTTCCAATAACTATAAATGAAAGGATGTAATTAACCAAAAGTTAAATCTTTTTGTTATTGGTCAAGAGTTATATAACTTGATTTTTGACAAAAAATTATAACTATTCAAACAATATTACTTGAATAGTTATATTATTAGATTAATTTTAACGCCCTCAACCTGAACCGATTCCCCGAGTCTAAATTTTCAGGTGTTACTAGCCACAATATTTAACAATTTAACAAAGCATATCACAATTTCTCATTTCTTTAAATATTTTATTTATCATTTTTAACTGAAAAACTTAACATTTAAAAATAAGAGAAGCTTTTAAAATAACTTATTACATCAAACATCATATAGATCATTACAATATAGAAGTTTTACTAATAATTGACACTTTCTAAAGCTATGCCATACTTCCACTGTATGCATAATATTCCACTCTGTAGCATCCTTGGCATAGTCCTGACATCGTCCCTCCAGGCGCGGTCTCTTAACATCGAAATCTAAAACATAAACACAACATAAATAAATTCAAGAGAACTCAATGAGTTTTAACATAGAATTACCTTAGTAGATACTTTGTATTTTTATAGGAACTTCTATGCGCCAACTATTCTTCTGAACCATTTATTTCAAGTGGATACTGTTATAGTTCTAGCATAGCCTTACCCACCAACTATCATACCCATATCTTCCTTTTCTAACTAACTAAATATCCTTTCAGACATTCATCACAGATGGATACATATACTTTTGGCGAATACTTTCGCAGAACTAAATACAACCAAACTCACACTCAAAAGATATATTGGTTCCATACTACACAGACCCATACTGATAACATACTACATAGACCATTCAGATGAATTCCACATCATTTTATTTTAGAACCCATGAATTCAAAATAACCTTGACTTGAACTCAGAATAATCTCAAAAGAAGATACTACAACTCAGATATAGTAGATTCCACATAACTCATATTCAACCTTCACATAAAACAGATGAGCTCATACCAATAATTTCTTAAATCTCTTATAACTATGAATACATCGATTTTCAATATTTACATATCACCATGGCGAATACCCTTCTTAACATGCAAATACACATCTCTTTTCATGAAAACCCTTAAGACTTATTCAACTATATCATAGATCTTATTTACCCTGAGCATATCAATTCCATATCTTAGCCATACTTTTTACAAAACTAATAGAATTTATCCACAATTTACCATAAAAACTGGTATTCAAATCTTACCAGACATGCATGATAGATCATGCCACAAGAGCCAAATAGAACATGCCATAAAGGCATCATAAAAAAATCTCATGTTTACTGTCCTGACAGACTTCACAGAATTTCATGTATCATGATCTGCCATTTCGATTTTCGCATTACCAAAGGCTACACCATGAACATACATACAGACATATCACATCATGACATGGGTCTTAACAACATGGTCTTACACACATTTATGTATAGTGTTATGCCATTCTAGGTCCATCTTACTAGAGGCTACACCATGAATAGTTCCAAATCATACCAAGCTACTATAGGTCTCTCCCTCTTTCTACCTTCATACTTTTTCACAAGCCTTCAAGCTATTAGATCAAAACCTAATCACCAATTCTTTTTCCTCTTTGCCGTCGGCCTAAATCCCAAAATTTCTTCCTAAAATTTCTTCCTTGTCGCAAGCCCCTAGTATTACCACAGCATGACCTTTTCTGGAGTAGCTCATTTGTCGCTGCATCCTATCGTCGTAGCAAGCTTCACGCTGCTACAAGTCGTCATTATCACAAGTCAATTGTTGTTACACCCTAAACTCAGCCCATGCGTTATGACCGGATCTGACATGTCACATGAGAAAAACATGTTTAAATCCTTTTTATTCGAACTCAAATAGGTATTATTTCATTGTAATCAAGAAAACAAGTTTGATTTGAAATATTTGATAAAATACTACTAACCTGGAAGGTTTGATTGATAAATCGATAATTTGAACTAGATATCTTATAAACTGACTTGTGAAAATATTGTTGATAATTTGAGAGAAAATTTTCGAATTAAAAATATTTGTAAAAGTTTGTTTTGAAATCCATTGTTAATTCATTTTGAAAAATCTTTATTTAAGTTTTTAGAAAAAAATTACCATTTAAAGAAATTTAAACAAAATAATAAGTACGTCAAACATAAAGCAAAAATAAAATATTCTAGAGGCCTTATTACAACATAAAAACCCAAAATAGTAAAAGTAATTAAGTGAACGGAATAAAAATCTAAAGTTCAAAATCAAACACCATTTTTGAAGTATGGCCTCCATCGAGTCATCCATGGCCCAAATCCACGTTATTGAGCATTACCTGCAAGGGTTAAGGAAAAGGGGTGAGTTACTAGAACTCAGTGCATAATCCCCTTACCGTTGTCCACTGCGCTTGAACCCGCATAGCAATATCTTGGGCCTAAGCCCATTTACATAAAAATGTATAAATGAAATAAATGTATGCAACCCAACCCATCCTAGTACTCCAACCGCTACACACCACCCGTACCATTCCATCACACCTGTGGGGCTCAAGTCAACCCACCCCGCCAAACATACGAATCGCAGGCAAGTTGCCATTTATAATATATTTTTATTGTGGCCAAGCCACCGGAATCATAGTGAAACATAATAACAAACATTTTTGTGGCAATGCCACCGGGCTACACTTCTCTTCAACATTTTTCCCATCCCATGCGAAATTATGTAAATGCAACATATATATAATAAAGCAAAATAATTGCAAATATAAACATCAATCATTAATCCAGAGATTTATTACGATAAATCGGCCCATTATATCACTTTGTAATTCGGCCTACAAGGACAATCTATCAAATCGGCCCATAGGGGCATTTTCGTAATTCGACCCATAAAGGCATTTTTGTAATTCAACCCATAAGGGCATTTTCGTAATTCGGCCCATAAGGATAATCTATCAAATCGGCTCATAGGGGCATTTTCATAATTCTCACAGTTTTAATACTGATTTTGACAAATCTATCGAAATAATGCAATTTAAACCAATTTCTCGGTTTCTACCATATTACGATTTTAATCATAACAATAATAACGATCAATTTTCAATATGATATCGAATCTTAAATCTACGGAATAACGGTGTGAGGTTACACACCTGATTACGGTAAGGATCAAACCGTTTTGATCGTCGGCACCTAAGACAACATAATACTCGATTAACAACGTAAGGGGTTTTTCTTAATCCAAAACTAAATCAATGATCTAAAATGCTTACTCTCAAAATCGTGAACGACCACGAATTGTTGATTCTCACCTGATGATGGTCCACAACTCGGTGGAAAATCTCGAACCGCCGATACCGCTCTATGCTTAAACTTAGGAGTAGGAATAGCAAATCCACTCCTTTTGAGTTCTCCAATCGCTTTTCCTTTCGATTCAGTATCATTTGCCTCCATTGGAAAAAGTCTTAATCAAAACGATATTACAATATATATCAATTGTCTAAGGAAAAAGGGTTCGGTTTACCACTATTTCCGTAGAATCAATAAGTGGATAGATCGAGCGATTTAGCCCCTAAAAATTAACGATTAGTCACAACCACTATTCCGTTTAGCAAACTAATCGGTCAACGAAAAAGTTCAAAATGAACCATAACGAATCCCTTACCTTAATGGTTATAAAACCAATTCCCACTGATTGTGCTTATGGCTATGGATGAATCAAAGGTAATAGATTCTGCCTTCCCACTATTACACAAGAAAAAGATAACGATTAAGATATGAGGGAGTATGGAAAAACTCCATTTTGGTTTAGAAACAATATGAAATAACCAAATGAAGTGAAATACTCATTCGGCTAAAGAGAGAAGAAAATGAAAAGATTTGAATGAAACACTTACCCGGTTTAATCAAGAAAGAAAAGTCTAACTTGTAAGATGAAGAAGATGATCAATATTCGACTTTTGAATAGAAAAAGGGTTGATAAAATGATCAAAATAAAAGAAAAGATGAAGGAGGAGTGCTTTGTTAGTTTCAGCTAACAAAAGAAAAATGAACAATAGTGGGTGGAGTGTTGCGGCAAAACAAAGAAGTAAGATGAACAATTAGATTAGGTGTTTCGGCTATCAAAGGAAGAATGACCAAAATGCATTGAGGTTTTGGTCAAGACAAAGAAAAGATAATGCTCACTTTTGGCTTTGGAGTTTTTGGCAAAAGGGGAAGAAATTGGAGAAAAGAACACAAAAGAATGCTAAACGAAATTAGGCCTAACAAGCACCAAAATTTTACCAAAAGACTAATGAAAAATTCGGCTACCACAAAACCCCTCCCAAACCGTGTATACCATACCAAAAGATGAACATTGGCCAAATAAAATCTTTCCAAAACATCACCCACAAAATAGGCCAACATGTTCCCTTCCCTTGCCTTTTCTTTTGATTCTTTCCTTCATTATCCCTTGTTTTCCTCCATACCATATTTCTTAGCCTCCTTTCCAAAATTAAAAAGTCTTCCTTACCTTATTTACCACCATGGCCGACACTAAGGGAAGGAACACAAAAATAAATCCCAAAATTTGCACTAGGTGGGATTCGAACTCCACCCCTCAAGCCCATGCATGCAACGCCACACCACTCCTCTACTAGCTTCACTTGTGATAGCAAAATGCACACTTATTTCCTTAAGCCTTAATACCACTTACCTTCTCTCCTTAAAGTGCTTAAACACAAAAATTTTACTAAGGCCCTACTCAACCCCGAGCCTTCTTAGGACCTTAAAACATACACAATTAATATTTTTAACAATCTATCATAAGATATAATGCACAAACATAAATTCTGAATTTCAAGATGTTACAATTACCACCGCAACACCTTGCTCCTATACTTTGTCAATTTCTTTATCCATTATTTTTCCAAAATATTGCTTATTTTATGGGAAAAATGTCTACATCTCGCAAAAAAACTTATGATGAAGACCTCTGCCCATTGTGATCCAAGATGAAGAAGTGAAAGAAAGGTTTGACTCAATCTTCAAGAATAAACCTATGATGCCAGAAAAAGGTTTCAACTTGGAAAACAATGATAAGATGGTTGTACCTTTACCTATTCAAAAGACGATTGATGCCCTCAATTGGAATTATTTTTGTGATGCATGATCATTGTCGAAAGAAGAGATAGTTCGAGAGTTCTATGTCAATTTGACAAAGCCAGATGCTACTAAAGTTTTTGTTCACAATAAAAAAGTACCCCTAACTTCTAAATTCATTAATGATTTGTTTAACCTACCTGAAGTTGAAGAAGATGAGTACTTTGCCATTATGGCAAATATAAATTGGGATTTTCTTCAACAAGTGCTTAATGTTATGACAAATCTGGGATCCCAATAGACTATAAGGAAGTATGACTACCATACTTACCGAATGGAATACTTAAGGTCGTTGGCTAAGGAATGGTTTTACTTTGTTCGATATAGTCTCATGCCTATCTCACACAGTTCCACCATCTCGATGGAGCGAATTCTTTTGTTGTATGCAATTATGACAAAACAATCCATCAATGTTAGGAATATTATCCTTAAAGAGATCCATGATTGTGCTAGAAAGAAGATCGAGATTGGTTACTTCCCATCCTTGATAACTTCACTTTGATTAAGGGCCCAAGTTAAGACAAAAGCAAACTTGAAGGGCCCATATGTTCAAGGTTGCACTACAGCCCATGATCTTGGAAGGTTAGTGGAGAATGTACATGAACTACCCAATTGAACCAAGTCAGTCAACAAAACCAAAAACCAACGAGTCATCGAAAAAATCTAGAACTGAAGCTAACTAAGTTATTGAAACGGAAGAGGTAGAATCAGAGGAAGAATAGAATGAGACTGATCTAAATGCGTAAATGTTGTGGCAGGGGCAGGGTCGGTCAAATCATCTGCAGGTACATAAACTACTTGAATAGAAGTTATGGATCCCTCCTTTGTAGAAGTAATTCTTTCTTGTAAAGTACCCATTTCAGTACTAAGGGTGGGTTGATAACCCACAGCGGAAGGCATTCTACACAATAAGGCAGATACTTCGGATCTCGCTTGGACAAAACGGAAGATATTGTCTATAAATAGAAGTATGTCTTGTTCATTAACATCCCGGAAATATTCCGCCATAGTTAGGGCAGTCTGTAACACCCCTATCCCGAGTCCATCGTCAAATTAAGGTTACGAGCGTTACCGGACAGATCGGAAACATTCACAGACAAAATCATACATTCAGTCGGATTAAGGTTAGGAGCGTTACCGGACAGATCGGAAACATTCACAGACAAAATCATACATTCAATCATCATTCTCAGACATAATGTCCCTTAAACGGGTCCTTGAGACCTTAATTACACTTAGAAGTCGAGTCGGGACTAAACTGAAACACATATAAAATTCCATGAAAATTTGAAACTTTTCTAAAATACAGGGGAGACACGTCCGTGGGAGGAGAGACACCCCCGTGTGTCCTTTCATGTCTATATACTGACTTGATCCCCACGGCCACTAGACACGGTCGTGTTAATGCTGTGTTGTTTTTATGTTACATTCTGCCAATTCGCCCACGGTCTTAGGCACGCCCGTGTGCCACAACCGTGTGACATTATAGGCCTTTTACAAGGCCAAAATGCCACCCATAAGGGTCAAACTTATAATCAACATATATCATCCTATTTCATACACCTATGACCATCAAAACATACCAAATAGCCAACTAAATCATGCATATTTGTCAACTAAATCACATGGCTAAGTTCACTTTACAACTCATAACAAAAACTGGCCTATACATGCCATATCTAGCTATATACATAACCAATGTGTACCAAAATGATATTAGTAGTGCGATGACGATCCTTAACGGTCCCGAGCCTTTAGTAGCTTTGACGACCTGTAAAACAGATTAAACACACACAGAGTAAGCTTTCCAAAAGCTTAATAAGTCAATACACAAACAAACTTGATATGTAAAGCATGTAAACATATAACCACATTGGCACGTTTCTTCTACAAGGTAAATTTCTTACATTTATACTTTGATTTATATTCTTGGCCAAATTGCCACATTTATCAATTCAAGAATCATAGATACATAGTTTTTCATATATGCTTTCATGTGACATATTTCTAATCCATCAAAGTAAAACACATAGTCACTTACCTTATATACACATTTGGTGTATAATCAACGTACCTGAATCAGACATTCATTTAATTAATCTATCAAAGCTCAGATTTGTCATTCGTATTTCAGACTTGCCCGTTGAACCATAAGGAATCCAGTAGGATACTCAGAAGCTCAGAATAGTAGTACAATGCCATCATCACAGACGAGGTCTTACATGTACTCAGATATCCATGCAACTGTCCCAGACAGGGTCTTACACGAATCAGAACGATGCCAATGTCCCAGACATGGTCTTAGACGTAAAGATCAAAATGATGCCAACGTCCCAGACGTAGTCTTATACGCAAAGCTCATATTGATGCCAACGTCCCAGACGTGGTCTTACACATAATCAAATATTGATGCCGCTGTCTCGGACAGGGTCTTACACAAATCTCAAATCAATACCAACGTCCCAGACGTGGTCTTACATGATAAAAACAAAACAGATATCTATGAGTGACTTAACCAATCCTATCTACTCCTAGGTTCGTACGGGGCTTCTTGGACTTAGTTACTATATCGAACTTATCTCAGAATTCAAATACATACCTCTCATAAGCATTCATTATCATAATTGAACATATGAATAATTACAAATGCATACATATTCATTTATTTGTATAATGACTTACCTCAGATTCGGTTTATCGGAATAGAAACAGCTACTCGTTTACTTTCGCCTTCCCGCGATCTAAATCCGTTTTCCTTTGTTCTTGATCTAAACATATTCAGATTTAACCCTTTTAATCACTAATTCATTCAAATCAATCCAAGGACAACATTTAGGGCTATTTGCAAAATAACCCTCATATTTGCACAATTTAGCACTTTAGTCCATTTTTCTCAAAACATCAAATTCACAAAATCCACTTATACACAAGCTTGGTCGAATATATACACATCACATACAAGCCCACATTTTTCATCAAATTCACAATTTAGTCCCTCAATTTGCCATTTTCTCAATTTAGCCCTGTTTAGCTAAATTCATCAAAACTTCAAGAACAAAACATGCTCATCAAGCTTGAATCTTCCATTTAACACCATAAGACATCATAAAACTCAACATAGCATCAATGGCATTTTCCACAAACATCATCAATTCATCAAACTGAGACATGGGTTTTAAAGTTCTCGAAGCAACGATTTCAAAAACATAGAAATTATCGAAAACGGATCAGAAACTAACCTTTAATTCAAGCTTGAACAATGGCTGAATATTTGAAAGCTTATAACCTTTCTTTTTCTTTTGATTTTTCGGTGGTATAAACATGAATGAATTCCACTACCTTATTTTCTTTTATTATAATATAATATAAATTATAAAATAAACATAATATAACTTTTAACATATAATATAACATATAAAAACACATCATAAAAACCATGTTGCCGTCTACTAGCCATATTTTGGCCAAATTGCAACATAAGTCCTTACAATTATAAAGCCACATCACTTAAGCACTTAAACAATTAGCATACAAATTTCACACTTAATGCAATTCAGTCCTTTTTTGTCAAATTAACCACACAGATGGACAAATTATCTTACGAAAATTTACCACATGCTTAATCACACATCAACGGCACAGAATATAATATTAAATTATTATTTAGACTCGGATTCGTGGTCCCAAAACCACTATTTCAACTAAGGTATAATCCAGACTGTTATAATTCTCCCCTCCTTAGGGATTTTCGTCCCAGAAAATCTTATCGTTAAACAGAGTCGGATATTGCTGTCTCACTAAATCTTCAGGCTCCCATGTAGCCTCTTCAATTCCATGCCGGTTCCATAATACTTTCACTAACAAAATTCTTTTGTTTCTCAACTCTTTCACTTCACGATCTAGGATACGTATCGGTTCCTCTTCATATGTCATATCAGATCGGATTTCAATTTCAGATGGGGCAATCACATGTGACGGATCAGATCGATATTTACGAAGCATCGAAATATGAAATACTTTGTGTATCGTTTCTAACTTAGAGGGTAACTTTAATCTATATGCAACAAGCCCAACACGTTCAATGATCTCGTACGGTCCAATGAATCTCAGACTCAATTTGCCTTTACGACCAAAATGAAGTACTTTCTTCCACGGAGACACTTTCAGAAATACTTTGTCGCCGATCTCAAATTCTATATCTTTTCGTTTCAAATATGCATATGATTTTTGACGATCAGATGCTGCTTTCAAACAATTTCGGATTAGTTTCACTTTGTGTTCTGAGTCTTTCACCAATTCAACCCCATATAACTTATTCTCACTGAGTTCAGTCCAATACAGAGGTGTTCGACATTTTCGTCCGTACAAAGCTTCATATGGTGCCATTTTGATGCTCGTCTGAAAACTATTATTATACGCAAATTCGATCAATGGCAGATATTGATCCCACGAACCATTAAACTCAAGTATACAGCATATCAACATGTCTTCAAGAATCTGAATGGTCCGTTCAGACTAACCATCTGTTTACGGATGAAAAGCTGTACTGAAATGTAATTTCGTGCCCAAAGCTTCTGGCAATATCTTCCAGAATCTCGACGTAAACATCAGATCTCTATCGGATACAATAGACAGTGGCACCCCGTGCAATCTCACAATCTCAGAGATATAAAGCTCGGCTAATTTGTCAAGTGAGTAATTAGATCTTACCGGAATGAAATGGGCAGATTTCGTTAATCTATCAACCACGACCATATCGCATCTTTCTTTCTCGGAGTCTGAGATAAACCAGAAACAAGATCCATTGTCACTCTATCCCATTTCCACTCAGGAATCAAAATTGGTTATAACAACTAGACGGAACTTGATGTTGGTCTTTCACTTGCTAACAGACTAAACATTTCGAAACAAATTTAGAAATGTCTCGTTTCATACCAGCCACCAGTAGTGTCGTTTCAAATCCTGATACATTTTCGTACTTCTCGGATGAACAGATAGACAACTATTATGTGCCTCATTCAGAATCAACTGAATCAACTCTGGATTTCTTGGAACACAGACACGATCCCGGAATCTCAAACAATCATCAACAATTTGAAATCTAGATTCAGAATTTACTTCACACTGAGCTTATTTCGCTAGCAATTCATTATCAGATTTCTGAGCATCACATATATATTGTAAAAACAATGGTTTGGCTTTTAATTCTGCTAACACAGAACAATCATCAGATATATCCAACTGAGTACTCAAAGTACGTAATGTAAACAATGATTTTCTACTTAGAGCATCTGCAACAACATATGCTTTACCCGGATGATAATCTATCACGAGTTAGTAATCTTTTAGCAGCTCTAACCATTTTCTTTGACGCAAGTTCAAATCTTTCTGAGTCATCAGATATTTTAGACTTTTATGATCTGAAAAGACGTGACATTTCTCACCATACAGATAATGGCGCCAAATCTTAAGTGCAAACACAATCCCAGCTAGCTCAAGGTCATGTGTCAGATAATTCTTTTCATGAGGCTTCAACTGTCTCGAGGCATAAGCTACCACTTTGCCTTCTTGCATCAAAACACATCCCAGACCATTTAATGAAGCATCACCGCATACAACAAATTCTTTACCCGATTCTGGCTGTACTAACACTCGAGCTTCTGTTAATAGAGTTTTCAACCGATCAAAACTTTTTTGACATTTATCCAACCATTCAAATCTGACATCTTTCTGAAGTAGTCTAGTCAATGGAGTAGCTATTGTTGAAAAACCTTTCACAAATCTGCGGTAATAACCAGCCAAACCCAGAAAACTGCAGACTTCAGATACATTTCTCGGAGGTTTCCAATTCAGAATAGCAAAAATCTTGCTCGGATCAACTCGAATTCCGAATGCTGACACAATATGTCCCAGAAAACTAACCTCGTGTAACCAGAATTCACATTTGCTGACTTTTGCATACAACTGCTTTTCTCTCAAAGTTTACAAAACAACTTTCAAATGTTCATCATGTTCAGCCTTATCACGCGAATAAATAAAAATGTCATCAATGAATACGAAAACGAACCAATCTAGGTACGGTCTGAAAATTCTGTTCATCAGATCCATAAAAACAGCAGGAGCATTGGTTAATCCAAATGGCATAACTAAAAAATCGTAATGCCCGTACCTTGTTCTGAAAGTAGTCTTCGGAATGTCTAAATCTTTCACCCTCAACTAATAACATCCCGATCTCAGATCAATTTTGGAAAACATAGTAGCTCCTTTTAACTGATCAAATAAGTCATCAATACTAGGCAACGGATATTTATTCTTTATTGTCACCTTATTAAACTGACGATAATCAATGCACATTCTCATTGTGCCATATTTCTTTTTCACGAACAGAACAGGAGCTCCCCAAGGCGAGAAACTCGGTTTAGCAAACCTCTCTCAGTTAATTCTTGCAACTGAGACTTTAGTTCTTTCAATTCTGTTGGTGCCATTCTATACGGAGCTATCGAAATAGGTGTAGTACCAAGTAACAACTCAATACCAAACTCCACTTCACGAATCAGAGGTAAACCCGGTAACTCTTCAGGAAACACATCAGAAAACTCACAGACAATAGGCACTAATTCAATCTTCCTTTCAGACATTTTCGAATCAATTACATAAGCAAAATATGCCTCATAACCCTTATTCAAATAACCCTGAGCTTTCAAAACAGATATCACAGCAGGCAATCCATTTAAATCATTCGATTCAATACGTACAATCTTATCATTCGGGCATCTCAACTCTATAGTCTTTCTTTTGTAGTTCACAACCGCATCATGCATAAACAACCAGTCCATACCCAGAATAATATCAAACTCATCAAATGGCAAAAGCATCAAATCAGCAGGGAAACAGATATCTCGAAACATTAACGAACAGTTCTTGCATACTTTGTCAACAATGACACTTTTACCTAAGGTGTTTGATACTTTTATAGCAAACTCAGTAGACTGTACAGGCAAAGTCTTGCTGAATACTAAATTCATGCAAATATATGAATGCGTAAAACTAGGGTCTATCAAAGCAATCACAGAAGTATCATAAAGAGTAAAAGTACCAGTTATAACATCTGGCGATGAAGCTACTTCTCGAGCTCTGATAGCATATGCTCTGGCTGGTGCTCTAACTTCCGATCTGACCACGTTGTCTCTCATAGTTCTCTGACTACAACTAACATTTCTGACATTCTTCGATGGCCTACCCCTCATAGTTGCATTATCAAATCTCAAATTCTGAACAGTTTCTGGCTCAACAGACTCAGGGCAATCACGGATAAAATGATCAAATGATCCACATCTGAAGCAAGCTCTATCATTAAGTCTACAACTTCTCGGATGTCTTTTTCCACAATGTTTACAATCAGGTCTCTCGGATCGAACATTTCCAACACTGGCCACTGAAGTTGCTGGAGTTTTGGAACTCATTTGCGATCTAACTCGATTTTTAATCAAATGACCCACCTTATCTCTGGAACGACTTTCATCATCTCTAATTTTCTTTAAAACACACTGAAATGATCTACTCTGAAATCTCTTTCTCACAGCTCGGGCTTCAGACTCAGCTTTCCTCTTATCCTTCCCGAGTGCTTCAGCTCTGCACGCTCTATGAACGAGTACAACGAACTCTTTTATTTCTAAAATCCCGACTAATAGATGAATGTCTTCATTAAGGCCATCTTCGAACCTTTTGCACATTATAGCTTCAGATGATGCACATTCTCGAGCATACTGACTCAATCTCACAAATTCTCGTTCGTATTCTAAAACAGTCATACGGCCCTGTTTAAGTTCTAGAAATTCTTTCTGTTTCTGATCAACGAATCTCTCACTGATATATTTCTTCCGAACTCAATCTGAAAGGAATCCCATGTGACTCGTTCTCTCGGAACAACAGAAATTAGAGTTTTCCACCATTGATATGCTGCATCTCGGAGTAATGATACAACAAATTTTATACATTCTTCTGGAGTCAGAGACATTTCGTCGAATACCCGGATAGTATTTTCAATCCAAAACTCGGCCTTTTCAGCATCATCATCTTAATAGCTCGAAATTCATCGGCCCCATACTTATGGATCTTGTCAACAGGAGCTTACTCAATAGATTCGGATGTATAACTGGTGGCACAACTGTAGACTGAGGGGGATTAACCGGGGGCGAGGGTTGTGAAACGGTCGGGTTATTCTTAACAAACTGAGTGAACCACTCACTCATCATTTGGAAAAAAGCTTGCTTAGCTTCTTCCTCTTGACCGTTAGTAGCCGGTCTCGATTCAGAGGGCACTGTCCCTTGTATGGGAGTAGGAGCATTACTTTCTACATCATCAGCTACGACTCTTTCGGGATCCATTACTACACGAAAATCACATTTTATATCTCAGGATTCATCACACTATCACAGTTCAGATATATGGCATGTATAGCTAGATCTAACATGCAAAATTACTCTGAGAATCAGCTAAACCGTAGCTCTAATACCAACCAAATGTAACACCCCTATCCCAAGTCCGTCGCCGGATTAAGGTTAGGAGCGTTACCGGACAGATCAGAAACATTCACAAACAAAATCATACATTCAATCATCATTCTCAGACATAATGTCCCTTAAACGGGTTCTCGAGACCTTAATTACACTTAGAACTCGAGTCGGGACTAAACTGAAACACATATGAACTTCCATGAAAATTTGAAACTTTTCTAAAATACAGGGGAGACACGCCCGTGGGAGGAGACCGTGTGCCCTCCACAGCTTCTAGACACCCCCGTGTGTCCTTTCGTGTCTATATACTGACATGATCTCCACGGCCATTAGACACAGCCGTGTTAATGCTGTGTTGTTTTTAGGTTACATTCTGCCAATTCGCCCACGGTCTTAGGCACGTCCGTGTGCCACAATCGTGTGACATTACAAGCCATTTACAAGGCCAAAATGCCACCCATAAGGGTCAAACCTATAATCAACATATATCATCCTATTTCATACACCTATAACCATCAAAACATACCAAATAGCCAACTAAATCATGCATATTTGTCAACTAAGGCAATCACACTACAATCTATTCAATATTCATTCAATCTAACCATTCAAACCAATTCCAAATATACCAATTTGCATGATCAAATCTCATTTATGCTCAAGCACCAATCATCTATATACTTACCATTTCAAAACCATTTCATATATCTACTAATCATACCAAAACAACTTCTCAAATCACATTCATTTAAGCATAATACCAAAACATAACTAGCCAAATCACATGGCTAAGTTCACTTTACAACTCATAACAAAAACTAGCCTATACATGCCATATCTAGCTATATACATAACCAAGGTGTACCAAAATGATATTAGTAGTGCGATGACGATCCATGACGGTCCTGAGCCTTCAGTAGCTTTGACGACCTGTAAAACAGATTAGACACACACAGAGTAAGCTTTCCAAAAGCTTAGTAAGTCAATACACAAACAAACTTGATATGTAAAGCATGTAAACATATAACCACATTGGCACATTTCTTCTACAAGGTAAATTTCTCACATTTATACTTTGATTCATATTCTTGGCCAAATTGTCACATTTATCAATTCAAGAATCATAGACACATAGTTTTTCATATACGCTTTCATCTGACATATTTTCAATCCATCAACGTAAAACACATAGTCACTTACCTTATATACACATTTGGTGTATAATCAACGTACCTGAATTGGACATTCATTTAATTAATCTATCAAAGCTTGGATTTTTCATTCGTATTACAGACTTGCCCGTTGAACCATAAGGAATCCAGTAAGATACTTAGAAGCTCGGAATAGTAGTACAATGCCATCATTCCAGACGAGGTCTTACATGTACTCAGATATCGATGCCACTGTCCCGGACAGGGTCTTACACGAATCAGAACGATGCCAATGTCCCAGACATGGTCTTACACGTAAAGATCATAATGATGCCAACGTCCCACACGTGGTCTTATACGCAAAGCTCATATTGATGCCAACGTCCCGGATGTGGTCTTACACATAATCAATTATCGATACCGCTGTCTCAGACAGGGTCTTACACGAATCTCAAATCAATACCAACGTCCCAGATGTAACACCCCAAACCCGGTCAAAACGCCACGACCGAATCTGGTATGTCACAGGGGAAAACGTTTTGAAGAAAAACGAGTTACCAATTAAATTTTAATGAAAAACTCTTTGTTACTAGAAATCAGGTTTATAATAAGTTAAAAACTGATAATTTACTTTGAAATCCCGAAAATAAATCTTTAAAACATAGTTGTAAATCGATGGATTAGAAAACCTTTTATAATTTAAAAGAAAGTAAAGCAATTAGATTGAAAACCGTATCTAATAGAAATTTGGAAACTTGAGTTTTGGAAAATAGTATGAGTTATCGAAAATACTTAAGTTGTTAAGTACTATCAATTGATTTATGTTACCCGATGGTAACGTTTGAAAAACCATCGCCTCATAGCGACTTGTCCCTGTGGTCTAGCACCACCGTGGGTTGGCCCCACTTTTGAGATATTGGGATCGTCGCCAGTGATTTGGTATCACAACGTGGGTTGGCCCCACAACTTGATTATTCGTGACTTTGGTCACCAGTGATTTGGTATCACATTTGTGTCTTTGGGACACCAGAGGTTTGGCACCTCATAGCGACTCGTCCCTATGGATTAACACCACCGTGGGTTGGCCCCACTTTTGAGATATGGGATCGTCGCCAGTGATTTGGTATCACACGTGGGTTGGCCCCACAGATGGATTATTCGTGACTTTGAGTCACCAGTAATTTGGTATCACATTTTTGGATATCGTGACTTTGGGTCACCAGTGGTTTGGCACCACCAGTGGTTTGGTACCACACGGGGTAGTAAAGGTGTTATGGATGGCTAGGTTGGGTGCATAATATATATGTTGCTTGATTATAAATTGTGTAAGAATTTTTGCATTATCTGGGAGAGGGATTATACACTGAGTCTTGGTGACTCACCTTCTCCCTTATCATTTCAAGTGATTCGTGAGATCGCGGATGAGGAGCCGGATGAGCTCGAGGAGGCCATGCAATAAAATTCGATTTTACATGAACTTCAATTTGGGGTACTTTAATTTATTTTTAAATCGGTTTTTGTTTTATTTTGGGTTTGTAATAAGGCCTCTTTAATTATGGTTTTTGGATTATTTATATGCTTTGGGATTTATTCTAAACATGATTAAGTATATCACTTGATTAATTTAATAATTGAGCCCAAAGTTTTCTAAACTATAAAAACGCTATGGTATTTTTTTTTAAAATCTTACCATCAGGTAATCTAAATTGTTGATAGTAAAATTATAAATTAAGTGTTTTCTACAATTTAAATGATTTCCAAAATTTAAGTTTCTACATTCAAATGCAAACGGTTTCAAAGTATTAATTCGAGTTTTCTTAAAATGAAACAAATGTTTTCTAACCTATGATTTATCTACTTAGTTTAAAAGTTTTATTTATGGAATTTCAAAGTAAATTTTCAGTTTTAACTTATTAAACATCTGATTTCTACAAATATAGAATTACAAAGAGTTTTTCACTAAAATTTAATCGTTAACTAAATTTTCTCCAAAATATTTTCCTCAGTGACATACCAGATTCGGTCGTGGCGTATTGACCGGGTTTGGGGTGTTACACCAGACGTGGTCTTACATGATAAAAATAGAACAGATATCTATGACGTGACTTAACCAATCATATCTATTCCTAGGTTCGTACGGGGCTTCTCGGACTTAGTTACTATATCGAACTTATCTCAGAATTCAAATACATTCCTCTCGTAAGCATTCATTATCATCATTGAACATATGAACAATTACAAATAGATACATATTCATTTATTTGTATAATGACTTACCTCGGATTCCGTTTATCAGAATAGAAATAGCTACTCGTTTACTTTCGCCTTCCCGCGATCTAAATCCATTTTCCTTGGTTCTTGATCTAAACATATTCAGATTTAACCCTTTTATTCACTAATTCATTCAATTCAACTCAAGGACACACACTTAGGGCTATTGCAAAATAACCCTCATATTTGCACAATTTAGCAATTTAGTCCATTTTTCTCAAAACATCAAATTCACAAATTCCACTTATACATAAGCTTGGCCGAATATATACACATCACATACAAGCCCACATTTTTCATCAAATTCACAATTTAGTCCCTCAATTTGCCATTTTCTCAATTTAGCCCTATGTAACATCCCGAAATTGGGCCTATTAGGATTGGGCCGATTGGGCCTTGGGCTTAGGAGTGTTTAAAATCTTTAAGAATATGAGAATGGTGTTTTTGCAAATTGGATTTATTAGTTAAGTGGATTTGGAAGGTTATGAGGTTTCTATGAATTCTCGGGTTTAATTGGGCTTTAGGAAAAAAATTAGAGTATCATTTTGTTACTTGTGTTAGCTCGGATAGGATGTTTATTGTGTGCTTAGTATATTTGTGTGAAGGCTTGGAATTATTAGCTAAGCTAGAATAATTTTTGGTATTGAAAATTTAATGAAGTGGATTAGGTGAACTTGACACTTAAGTTACTTTAAGTGTTAAATTAAGCACAAGAGAGTTAATAGCATAGTGGATAAGGGGCATGAAAGGTTGCTTGAGGGAAATGGTTCGAATAGCATGATTAACATTTTAGAGGCATTATTTTTTTTTATCCTAGCATTAATGGATGGTCAAGCTTTACATATGGAAGGTTGGACTTTCAAATTTTTTCTTTATGGCAAGTTGAATATTAGTTTAAGGTAAGTTTGATGTTTGGGAAAGAAATCAATGGTTTTAAGGCTAATGGGAGAACATAAGGCATGATGTGGGGTGTCTTGTTATGGAAAGAATTGGGTGGTAAGAATTGACTTGGAAGTCCATATATGTGGACGGCATGTGTGGCTAGAGGGAGAGTGGCTGAATTTTTGGTTTGGTTGGTAGCTAGTTAGTGCCAAATTTCCCTTTGGTTAGTAGTCATTTTTGGCTAGCTTGGTAGGCATTCAACCTTTGCCTTGTGTCAAAACCAAAACTCCTTTGAACCTTACCAATTCTTCTCTTTTGTGCACCTTTTTGCATTTCCTCTTTTATTTTTCTCTTGAAACCGAAACTACATTTGAACTTTGTGCATTTTTGTGCACTTTTCTTCTTTGGTAAAATAGGTGTTGGCCGAATCTCTTAATCCCATTTTCTCTCTTTTCTTTCTTTTGAATATTGTTCAAAATCACAACATTTCTTTTACTTTCTTGGCCGAATCTCTTTCTTCCCTTTTCCTCTTGATTTTTCTTTCACTAGTTGCTAAAGCCGAATCATCCTTCTTCCCTTTTCATTTTTCTTTGCCATACTAGTTCTTCATCTCTTGTTAGCCGAATATCAATTGTTTTCTTCTTTCAAAACCATAGCCGAAACTTCTCATATCCTTTTGATTTGTCTTGGCTGAATTTCTTCAAGGGTAGGACTTCATTTGGTTTTCTTCAAACGGTTTTGGGAAATAGGTAAGTGTTATGGCTGTTTTTCCTTATTCTTTTTCTCGTTTCTATGTTGTTCCTCTTATGGACAAAGGCCGAATTTTGGGCAATTGTTGCAAGGTTCTAATCATTCTTAGAAACTGATTTCTTTTAGGCTCCTCGGAACGTTGGAAGCAATCAATCTAAGCCTCGTTTCTTTGTCAATCGTTTTGGGTAAGCTTTTAGGTAAGACTTGGTTTTTCAAGTGATAACTCATTGGGATTTAGTGGTATGGCCGAATGGCCTTTGTTTATAATCTAAATATTGGCCGATTGTAGGACAAGGTGATCTAGTGTGGTAGATCGGGTCTTCGAATTTTAGTACTTGCGTTAGTGACAGGTGTGTATCTTACACACTTTATAATTTGGTGATATGTATTTATATATATACTAATCATTTTATTAAAGTGAAATACTATGAGATCTTGATTTGATACCTTGAAGGGTATGTGCAAGGATTCGGGTAAGTCCGTTTTGATATGATGTTAATATATGATTGATTGATATCATGATCTACGACTTAAATATGTTATATGATCATATCAAAGTATGATGGCATGTTTTATACTATTAATACATTGGTTTGGGAACATGAGTGGAAGGGGAAGAATTTGATATGCGTGTCTTTGGACACCAGAGGTTTGGCACCTCTAGTGATTTGGTATCACATTTGTGTCTTTGGGACACCAGAGGTTTGGCACCTCATAGCGACTCGTCCCTGTGGATTAACACCACCGTGGGTTGGCCCCACTTTTGAGATATGGGATTGTCGCCAGTGATTTGGTATCACACGTGGGTTGGCCCCACAACTTGATTATTCGTGACTTTGGTCACCAGTGATTTGGTATCACATTTGTGTCTTTGGGACACCAGAGGTTTGGCACCTCATAGCGACTCGTCCCTGTGGATTAACACCACCATGGGTTGGCCCCACTTTTGAGATATGGGATCGTCGCCAGTGATTTGGTATCACATGTGGGTTGGCCCCACAGATGGATTATTCGTGACTTTGAGTCACCAATGATTTGGTATCACATTTTTGAATATCGTGACTTTGGGTCACCAGTGGTTTGGTACCACACGGGGTAGTAAAGGTGTTATGGATGGCTAGGTTGGGTGCATAATATATATGTTGCTTGATTATAAATTGTGTAAGAATTTTTGCATTATCTGGGAGAGGGATTATGCACTGAGTCTTGGTGACTCACCTTCTCCGTTACCTTTTCAGGTGATTCGTAAATTTGCGGATAAGGAGTCGGATGAACTCGAGGAGGCCATGCAATAAAAATTGGTTTTACATGAACTTCCATTTGGGTACTTTATTTTAATTTGGTTTCCATCTTTTTATGGATTTGTAATAAGGCCTCTTTAATTATGTTTTTGGAATATTTATATGCTTTGGATTTGTTTTAAATATGGCTTATAAATTACATGGTTGATATAATAATTTGAGTACAAAGTTTTCTAAACTACAAAACGCGATGGTTTTCAAAACGTTACCATCGGGTAACATAAATCATTTGATAATATTTAACGTTTTAAGTGTTTTGATAACTTAAACTATTTTCCAAAACTTAAGCTTTCTAATTTCAATTAGAAACGGTTTTCAAAATAATCGCTTGGGTTTCTTTTAAAATTTTAAAAGGGTTTTTTTCTAATCTATGGATCTGTAACTAAGTTTTAAAGATTTATTTCCAGAATTTCAAAGTAAACTTTCAGTTTTTAACTTATTATACATTTGTTTTCTACAAACATAGAACAACAAAGAGTTTTTCACTAAAATTTAATCGTTAATTCGATTTTCTTAAAAACGTTTTCCTTCGTGGCATGCCAGATTCGGTCGTGGCGTATTGACCGGGTTTGGGGTGTTACACCCTATTTAGCTAAATTCATTAAAACTTCAAGAACAAAACATGCTCATCAAGCTTGAATCTTCCATTTAACACCATAAGACATCATAAAACTCAACATAGCATCAATGGCATTTTCCACAAACATCATCAATTCATCAAATTGAGACATGGGTTTTAAAGTTCTCGAAGCAACGATTTCAAAAACATAGAAATTATCGAAAACGGATCAAAAACTAACCTTTAATTCAAGCTTGAACAATGGTCGAATATTTGAAAGGTTATATCCTTTCTTTTTCTTTTGATATTTCAGTGGTATAAGCATGAATGAATTCGACTACCTTGTTTTCTTTTATTATAATATAATATAAATTATAAAATAAACATAATAAAACTTTTAACATATAATATAACATATAAAAACACATCATAAAAACCATGTTGCCGTCCACTAGCCATATTTTGGCCAAATTGCAACATAAGTCCTTGCAATTATCACATCACTTAAGCATTTAAACAATTAGCATACAAATTTCACACTTAATGCAATTCAGTCCTTTTTTCAAATTAACCACACAGACGGACAAATTAGCTTACGAAAATTTACCACATGCTCATTCAGACATCAACGGCACAGAATATAATATTAAATCATATTCAGACTCGGATTCATGGTCCCGAAACCACTGTTTCGACTAAGGTATAATCCAGACTGTTACACAGTCAATCCAACTCTCATACGAGCTCCTAGCGGTTCATTCATCTGATCGTAGACTAAAGCCACTTTCGATTCCGCAAGATTTTGTTCATTAACTACTCTAGATTCTTTCATTTCCATGTAAATATCATTTCCTTCACAAGTCCATTCACCTACTCTGCCAAATACGGATACGCCCCCATGAACTTTGGCAATGTTGTTGATCAATTCCATAACGAGTACTGCCGACTGGAACACTTAGAGCAGCTCTCGTGTCAATCACTTCCATTCCTCTTGTTAGACCATCTGTAGCGCTCATAGCTACAGCTCTAACTCGATTATTTCATAATAATTACTGTACCTCACAAGTTACATCAATTTGTTGACCGGCGGTAACTCGACCCTTAACTACTACGGCGTTGTAAGTATAAGGCATCTTGCCCGGGGGAAAGGCTACATCCAGTACTGGACTGATGATTTGAGAAATACGCTCCAGTTTCTTTTTCAAGCGTGGAAACTCCAGGAACAGAAGTAGTAGGATTTATTTTCATAATAAAGTGAAATATGTCAAATTTTTTTCCTAAATTATCTAATACAAAATAAATCTTCGACAAGAGGTTGATCGGTTAATTCAATAAGAAATGGGGGTTAGCGCTTGATTTCGTTGGTCCCATCCAATTCAAGTGCATGCAATTGGATTGTTTCCTTATTCAATGAAGGAATTTTTAAGTTCAACCAACCTATTTTAAAAATAGGAAGTGGATAAATAAAAATTTTGGGAGAGTCTTTCATTTGTCCATCATTATAGGCAACACCATCCATATTATCTATAGAATTCGAACCCGAACTCTATTTATGATTCCTTATTTCTATCTCATTAGCTTTGTTTCAATTTCATTTCGTATTTTATTTTATCATATCGATTTTTTTTTACTTTACGTCCAACCTCTCCCCCCTTTTTCCATCTATATTCCCTTTTTCTTTTCATTTCAGGGCCGAATTATGCCTGTTTTCACATCTAGGATTTACATATACAACATATATTACTGTCAAGGATGAATTTCTTATTTCTTATTATTGAGCTTATAATATATAATATGTAATTTATATTAGATGTTAGAATATTAATTCTATTATATATATTCTAATATATATTAGTATTAGAATTTATTGATATATTTTATTAATTTATTTATATAAAAATTATTATATATTTTATTTATAATATATTAGAATATTATATTAATATTATTTTTATATTATTTATCTATTTCTATTTCATTTATTTCGTTTGCATTTAGAATTTTGATTCAAAAAAAGTAAGGAATTATAAACTTGAAAACACAGATCGGGTTGCGCCATACATATGAAAGAATATAGAATAATGATGTATTTGGCGAATCAAATACCATGGTCTAATAAGGAACCTTTCGGATTCGTTGATAATTTTTTGAAAGATTTCTTCGAAAAGGTTTCATTAACTCCTCATTTTTATCGAGTAGACCTTGTTGTTGCGAGAATTCTTAATTCATGAGTTGTAGGGAGGGACTTATGTCACCAGAAACAGAGACTAAAGCAAGTGTTGGATTCAAAGCTAGTGTTAAAGAGTATAAATTGACTTATTATACTCCTCAATATGAAGTCAAAGATACTGATATCAGCCTTCCGAGTAACTCCTCAACCCGGAGTTTCGCCTGAGGAAGCAGGGGCCGCGGTAACTGCTGAATCTTCTACTGGTACATGGACAACCGTGTGGACCGATTCCAAGTTGAAGAAAGAATCGAATAGAATAGTCATTAATCAAATCATTCACTCCATAGTCTAATAAATCTTTTGAAAAACTGATTAATCGGAGGAGAATAAAGATAGAGTCTCGTTTTACATGTCAATATCAATACCGACAACAATGAAACTTATAGTAAGAGGAAAATTCGTCGACTTTAAAAATCATAAGGGCTCAAGTCCCTCTATCGCCAACCCCAAAAAGCCTGTTATCTGTCTATTTATTTTATCCTACCTTTTTTGTTTGTGGTTCAAAGTTCCTTATGTTTCTCATTCATCCTATTCTTTGCCGGTTTACAAGCGTATCCTAGCATAGCAGAATTTTGTTCTCTTATCACAAGTCTTGTGATATAGTGTAATATATTGTGATATATATATGATATACGTAGAAATCTCTTGAGCAAGGAATACCTATTTGAATGATTCATAATACATATGACTACTCGCATGGAAATTTACAAAGTCTTCCTTTTGAAGATCCAAGAAATTCCTGTTTGAGACTTTTAATTTAATACTTTTTCATTTTTTTTTTGTTTTCATTTTTAATTGACATAGACCCAAGCCATCTAGCATTATGAGGATAATGCGTCGGTAATGGTTGGGATAGCTCAGTTGGTAGAGCAGAGGACTGAAAATCCTCGTGTCACCAGTTCAAATCTGGTTCCTGGCATATGATTAATTTGTATGAGTATCTACTCTACAAATTAATTGATATGGATCGACATAATACATATCTAGCTAGGTATCTGAGAGTAAACCCTCTCTTTATTTATTTTATTTTGTATTTTTTAAAAATGAGCAAAGAGTCTATTATAATGTGTCTATTATAATGCAATAAAAGATAAAATTTGCTTATCTTTCCTCTTCTTTTTTATTTGTTCACACTGCGGCTTCTCACATTTAAAAAGAATGTTAATACTTCATACATATTTAATTAAAAGATTAAAATAGTTGGTTGAAAGGCCCAACAAAAAGTCGGGTCTAGAGGAGTTCAAGGATAGAAATAACCAAGACTCATCTTAGTTACAGTACAAATAGAAGCCGATCCCCTTTCATTTATTTCTTTGTATTCTCTTTCATATTCCATTTCTTCATTCCCTTCTATGCGACTATCTAGAGTTCATCTAAGTGATGTGTGCGATACAAAGTTCACGGTACAGAACCCTTGTTGTTCATCCTATTGTCTCGGCTCATCCGAAATAAAATAAATAAAAAAGTCTCTTCAAAAATCGAGAATCTCAATGATGTATTGTCTTTTATTTCTTTTTATTTTTTAGCCTATCCATAAGAATACGAATGAAACCTCAATTCCTCTGTTTGAGCTAGAAGAGAATGCACAAATATTCCTTGAATATTCGAAGTTGAAATTAGTTTCTTATCATTCAATGAGTGTCTTGTATTTCATAAAAATTGGGGGCAATGTAATCCTTACGTAAAGGCCACCCTATCCAACTTTCGGGCATTAAGATACGTTTTCATGTGTGGATGATTTTCATAAGAGATTCCCAACATGTCATAAGATTCTCGTTCTTGAAAATCTGAACTTTTCCAAACCCAGAAAATAGACGGAATTCTAGGGTTACTCCTTGGAGCAAATACTTTTATACATACCTCTTCCGGTTGATCTACACCATACTCTATTCTCGTATGATGATACACACAGCTAACAAATCACTTTGGTGCTACATCATAGGCACATTGGGAACGTAGATAATTGTAACCATATACATATAAAATAACAGCAATGGAATGCCAATCCTCAGGCTCTATTTGTAAAGTCTCTATTCCTTGGTAATCGAAGCCCAAAGATCTATGAACTAGCCCGTATTTGACTAGCCAAACAGACAAACGACCTTGCATCTTTTTATCTCTCCTACACTTTTCTTTTTTGTTTTTCATTTTTATAAGATAAGTATTTTGCATTTATGATGAAATCAAATTTATGAAGATTAATTCGTTGTCTATTTCTGTAAAAAAAAAAAAATCCTACCTAATTCACTAATTCGTGGGAAGATAGTGAACCCTTGTAGTTGAAAAATGTTTCAGGAGGAATCTCTGAAGTAGATGGTGGTTGATAGAGCAATCCTTGATTATAATTTCCAGAGATTGTGTATTGCGTATAAGGCAAAACTTGTGATTGGTAGTAAAACACCGATCCCCTGTTGAGATCTAATTCGATCTTCATAGATTTCGCGAGATATTTTCTTACGAAGTTTTGTTATAGCATCTATAACTGTGTAACACCCCAAACTCGGCCCAAACATTATGACCGAATTTGGTATGCTACAGAGAAAACATTTTGAAAACCATTTTAAGACCGATTTTGAAATTAGTTGAAATGCCATTCAATTTAAATGTCTTTGTTAAAAACCATGCTTAATTTTATTTTAAAAAAAATAAAATATTTGTTGAGTCGTGTTGTTTACAAATTTCAAGTGTACCCGATGGCACAATAAAACATTTTACGTATTAATTTTCATAAAACATGTGTAACCATTTTTCAAGTCATTAAGTTGTTAAACCGATTATCCAAAACAGATAAATAACCAAAATATAATTCTAGGAGGCCTTATTACAAAATAAATCAAACCCATGATAAAATAAAATAGTTCAAAATCCACCTAGTCCTTATTTTTATCGCATGGCCACCTCGAGTTCATCCGACTCCTTATCCGCAGCTACGAATCACCTGAAAATGTTAAAGGAAAAAGGTGAGTCATCAAGACCCAATGTGTAACCCTTTTTCCCGGTTTAATTCAACAACATACACAATTTATAACAATTTAACATGCATTAAAATATGCACCCAACCTAGCCATCCAAACACCTTTTTCTACCCCGTGTGGTACCAAACCACTTTGGTGGTGCCAAACCACCGTGACATATAGTCACAAATGTGATACCAAATCACCGGTGTCCAAGACACGATTGTGTTACCAAAACACTCGGTGACCAAGTCACAAAATAGATGATGGGGCCAACCCATCGTGTGATACTGAAATCACCGCGACAATCCCATATCTCAAAGTGGGGCCAACCCACGGTGGTGTAAACCACAGGGACAAGTCGCTATGAGGTGCCAAACCTCTAGAGGTACCAAACCTCTGGTGACCGTAGTCACGATGTGTTACCAAAACACTGGTGTTCGTCGACACGAATATCACTGCCCCCTCCTCTCATCAGCCCATATCAATCATTCTTATGCATATACAAAAATCATGTTGATAGATTTATTTAACAACATCCAATCGATTATCATAAGCCATATATCAAATAATACACATACCAAATGTGTCATGCTTCCCAAAGCATCAAATAATAATCTCATAGCAATAAAGACTTACCCGAGTCCTTGTTAATACCATGAAGGTATTACATCCATGTCTACACAAATTGATTAGACATAAAATAACACTTAGCATATTAAAAGTCATAAGATGTGTATGTACACACCTGATACTAACGAGAGTCCTAAATCTCGAATAAACAAATCGGCCACACAAGTATTCTTGTCCCTATATTCGGCCAAAAATGATCATTAGAACCATGGCCTATTCGGCCAAACCAAAATAATTGAGAAGGGTTCCTTGTGAACCTAAAATCTTACCCAAAAGCCTTTGAACACTAGCCAACACACTCCTAAATGAATCGGCCTCACTTTCCTACAATCAACCATCATCATCAAGGTTATTAGCTTTCGGCTTAAACGAAAACTTAAAAGAATAATCCTTTGAAATAAACCCTTACCACCTTACCAAAACTGATTGCTAGAGAAGTACCGAGGAAATCTATGCTACTTTCAATATTCGGCCAAAGTTGATCAAGATAGGAGAAGAAGATTTTCGGCACAACAAAGAGGTATATTCAGCTATGGGACAAAAAGAAAATAATAGGAAGAGAAATATAATTTCGGCAAAGAAGAGTGTATAGGAGGTTTTTGATGTTTTAGCAAAACGAATGGGAGAACAAAAGGTTAATGCAAGTTTTGGTTTTTGAGAGAATGAAAAGGAGAAAATAGCAAATGATCAAAAATGACCAAATGGTCAAAAGAGTTTAGGCTTACCACAATGTAGAATTCGGCCAAAAAGAAAAGTGTTTGAGAGAAAATGTTTTGCAACTTTTGCACCAAATGAAAGAAATGACCAAAACAATTCCTAAGCCTTTCCCAACAACTAGAATATTTGGCCAAATCCCCCCCTTAGCCACATTGCTGTCCAAGTTCATGGCATAAAGGCCATGAATTTGTTTCCAAAACATTTCCCACAAACCAAGCCTTTGTCCCCTCAATTTACCATAACTTCAAGATATCTTACAATAACCTTAGGAATCTTATCCCTTATTCCATGCTTTCCTTAAACAACAATTCAACTTACCAAAATTATTAGTCCACCTATCATAATTATGTTTGACCGTCCATTAAAGCTAACATACAAAAATAAACTTTAAAAATGCTATACCTACTACTCGAACCATTAACCTCATGCAACCTTTCAAGCTCTTTAACCAACTTGCCACTAACTCCTCTTGTGCTTTAATATACATTTAAATTAACTTAAGTGCTAAGCTCATTTAATCCTCTTCATTAAATAAGCCATACTAAGAATTATCCTACTAAACCGAGCTTACTCAAGACCCCTAATTAAGTCTTATAACACCACATATAATATCACAGAAATTCATACACAAGAAAAATAATTCAATCCCAAATAACCCCTATTTTGGGATGTTACAGTTCTACCCCCCTTAAAATAATTTCGACCTCGAAATTACCTGATCAGAAAAGATGGGGGTATTGCTGCCGCATCACATCCTCGGGTTCCCACGTTGCTTCCTCCGTACCATGGTTTCGCCATAGCACTTTCACTAAAGGTACTGACTTTCTACGTAAAACCTTGACATCACGATCTAAAATCAACCGGTTCCTCCTCGAAAGATAAGTCGGTGTTAACCTCAATCTCACGCCATCGCACGACGTGCGATGGATCCGACCGATACCGTCTAAGCATCGACATATGAAAGACGTCATGAATCTGACTCAACTCTGCCGGTAGTTCGAGCTGGTAAGCTACCGGTCCTACTCGCTTCAACACAGTATACGGGCCGATGAACCTTGGGCTTAACTTCCCTTTTTGCCCAAAACGCAACACCTTCTTCCAAGGCGACACCTTCAGAAAGACTTTATCTCCTACCTCGTATTCCATTTCCTTGCGCTTGAGATTGGCGTAAGACTTCTGCCTATCCGACGCTTCCTTGAGACGAGCCTGAATTACCTTAAATTTGTCCTCAGTTTCAGTTACCAATTCCGGACCCAAAACCTGACGTTCACCTAACTCCGTCCAACACGTAGGAGTACGACACTTCCGTCCATACAGCGCTTCATATGGAGCCATCTGAATACTCGCTTGATAACTATTGTTATAAGCGAATTACGCCAACGGTAGATACTCCTTCCAACTGCCACTGAAATCTAGAACGCAACCTCTGAGCATATCTTCTAAGATCTGAATCACTCTCTTCGATTGTCCATCTTATTGCGGATGAAAAGCTGTGCTGAAATCCAATCTCGTTCCCAAGGCTTGATGCAACGCTCTCCAAAACCTCGACGTAAATCTGGGATCTCTATCCGAGATGATCGATACTGGCACACCATGCAATCTCACTATCTCGGCTACATATAACTTAGCTAGCTTCTGAAGCGAATAATCTACCCTTACCGGAATGAAATGCGCTGACTTAGTCAGACGATCCACAATCACCCAAACTGAGTCCTTCTTACTAGGCGTAAGAGGTAATCCACTGACAAAGTCCATGGTGATCCTCTCCCACTTCCACTGAGGAATCTTCACCGGCTGAAGTAACCTAGATGGTAACTGATGTTCAGCCTTAACTTGTTGACACGTCAGACATTTACCCACGAACTCGCCATTTCCCGCCTTGCACTGCCACCAAAATTACTCTCTCAAATCCCGATACATCTTACTACCTCCGGGATGCATAGCATATGGGCTGCTATGTGTGTCCCAAAGAATCCTTTGTCTCAACTCCACATCCTTAGGCATACAAGCTCTCCCTTTAAAGCACAAAACTCCATCACCGGGACGGACTAAAATCCTCTAATCCACCATTCGAACTTGTAACCTCCGATCATTCAAACCATCATCCTCTAATTGCTTCTCCTTAACTGATCTAACCAAGTCGGCTTGACTTGCAATTCGCCAAAAGACTCCCATCGTCGAACGTACTAAGTCGAGCAAACATCGATCTTAAATCCGATATAACCTTACGGCTCAACGCGTGCGCCACCACGTTAGCCTTACCCGATGATACTCGATCGAACGATGTGTAGTCCTTCAACACCTCAATCCACCTACGCCGCCTCAAATTCAAATCCTTCGAGTCAAGAGATACTTCGGACTTTTGTGATCCGTGTAGACTATTGACTTCTCTCCGCATAAGTAGTGCCTCCATATCTTCAAAGCGAAGACTACTACACCGCTAACTCCAAGTCATGAGTCGGATAATTAGCCTCATGTGGTCTCAATCGCCGAGATACATAAGCTACTACCTTCCTTCTTGCATCAAAGACACATCCCAAACCAATATGTGATGCATCGCAATAAACCGTGAATTCCTTGCCTGCCTCAGGTTGAATCAAAACCGGAGCTTCAATCAGAATCTTCTTCAATTTGTCGAAACTTTCTTGCTGCTCCTCGGTCCACACAAATGGGACTCCTTTCCTCAACAACTTGGTCATAGGTGCGGCAATCAAAGAAAATCCTTCCACAAATCTTCGATAATACCCCGCCAGACCTAGAAAACTCCGAATCTCAGCCACAGACTTAGGCGGCTTCCAATCCAACACTGCCTCAATCTTTCGAGGATCCACTCTAATCCCTCGCGAAACAACGTGACCCAAGAAAGTCACCTCCTAAGCCGCAGTGTGCACTTACTAAATTTCGCATACAGCTGCTTTTCCCTAAGAATCTGCAACACCACTCGCAAATGCGCATCATGCTCCTCTTCTGACTTCGAGTATACCAAAATATCGTCTATAAAGACCACAACAAATTGATCCAAAAACTGCTGAAACACCCGATTCATCATATCCATGAAAGCTGCTGGTGCGTTAGTCAAACCGAACGGCATCACCAGGAACTCGTAGTGTCCATACCGAGTACGAAATGCCGTCTTATGGATATCAGCCTCTTTCACCTTCAGCTGATGATATCCAGACCTTAAATCAATCTTAGAAAAACGCGCACCTTTTAAGTCGATCAAACAAGTCATCTATCCTCGGCAAAGGATACTTGTTTTTGATCGTCGACTTATTCAATCAAGCGGTAGTCTATACACATCCGCATCGCACCATCCTTCTTCTTGACAAAAATACCGGCTCTCCCCATGGTGAAACACTTGGTCGAATGAAACCTCGATCCAACAACTCTTGAATCGAGCCTTCAATTCCAACAGCTTCCTTCTGTGCCATCCTATATGGAGCTATAGACACCGCGCTGCCTGTGTAATGATCTATACCGAATTCGACTTCACGATCCGGGAGGTAATCCCTAAGTTCTTCAGAAATACGTCGATAAATTCCTTTGAGCTTTGAACATTCCCACACGAAGACTCCTTAGCTTCCAAAGCACACACATGAACTACGAACGCCTCACGCCCCTTTTTGACCATCTTTACAACTTTTTCAAATACAGATACCACATTGGATAGATAATCTCTCCTATTACCTATCATGACCACTTCTTCACCTTCAACCGTCTTCAAAACCATGCGCTTAGCAGCACAATCCAAACTTGCTTGGTAGTTGACCAACCAATCCATCCCAAGAATCAGATCGAACTCCTCAAACGGCAGTTCCATCAAATTGGCAACAAACACTACCCCTTGGAGTTCTAGGGGTACATCCCTATACAGCTTGTCTACTACTACAGAGTGACCTAGAGGACTAAGTACAGTCATCCTCCTAGAAGCAGTCACAGGAACTAAACTCATGGTCTCAACTATGCTACTAGCAACGTAAGAATACGTCGAACCCACATCTATCAAAGCAGTATATGGAACACCAAAGATTAAAAACGTACCGATTATGACGTCCGGTGCCTCTCCATCCTCACGACGCCTCGCAGCATACACCAAACCAGGCTGTCTAGCCTCTGTGTTGCCAATACCTCTGCCGGCTACTCCACGACCTCTACTAGAGCCATAACCACCTCTACCATTACCACGACCTCTCTGCGGTGCTGGTCCCTCCTTTCTGAACTGAGTACGACCTTGACCTTCAGACTGATTCCTAGCTTACTTACGTAGACAGTTCCTCACACGATGTTCCAGCGAACCACACTCGAAACATCCTTTCCCTTCGGTCCAACATTCACCCCAATGAAACTTCCCACATCGATTACACTGGGCCGGTCTCTGATTAGCAGCTGTGGACCTTCCTGCCAGATTTGGCCCACTCTGCCTAAGCCTTTTCTGAACAATACCACTTGACCCAGACGACCCAAAGCCTCTTTTCAGCTTGCTCCTATCATAACCCTGCCTCACGGACTCTTTGACTCCTTCGGCTACCTTGGCCTTCTCCACCAAGACAGCAAACTCACGCTCCTGCTGTGGAGCAATCAGCAGCCTTAACTCATCCCTAAGCCCGTCTTCAAAGCGAACACAACGGTCATGCTCCGATGCCACTATTCCCTGAGCGTAACGACTCAGCCTTAGGAATTCCGCTTCATATTCCGACACAGACTTATTCCCTTGTACCAACCCCAGAAAAGCTTTCCTCTGAGCATCAATGTAGCTTGTGCCCACATACTTCTTTTGATAAGTAGTTTTGAAATACTCCCAAGTAAGATCATCTGCCGTAGCACCATCACGCACCGTGAGCCACCATCGATAGGACTCATCCTTGAGAGCTTACACCGCTCCTTTCAGTTTCTACTCATTTGTCAAATCTATCTCATCCATGATTCTTTCGGTCGATTCTAGCCAATACTCAGCCGTATTGGGCGCTACACCGGACACACCTCGGAAAAATTTAGCTCTGTTAGCTCGAAGTCTCTCAGGAACTGACTTCCAAGCTCCTCCACCTCCACCCATTCCAGCTACCCTTTCTAGAACCCACAGCATTGCTTGTGAGACTGCGTCATCACCCGTTTGATCCTCGCTCCTCGCCTCCAAAGGTTGGGGGTGGTGGTGGCGGTGGTATCTCGTTCTCAGATCCCTGACCCGACCCGACAGGTTCTGACACGGTCATCCTACCCCTTCCGCGTCCATGACGGCCACGTCCTCTAAAACTCATTCTAATTATCGCGCTTTAATCTGATTAGGAAATTTTATGAATTAGTACATGTTTCACTTGATTATCCGCGAAGAAATTTTATGAAAAGAGTTTAATAGAGATTCTTTTGATCAAACAAAGTTTTAAATCTTCTATCCTAGTTTACACAGAAAAGTACATCATTCCCTAATACCTTTCATACCTATCACTCTTCAGACATTTCTGTCCGTTTCTAACCTAGGGGTATTTCCTTCATTTTCTTATAGGGTATTTTTGTAATAAACCGAAGAAATTTTGAAAACTTTAATGAATCAAAACATTTTGTAGTTTCTAAAACTGAGAAGTATTCTTTGTAAATTTCACAATTTAAAGGTACAACGAAATTTTTGAAAACAGGGGTATTTTGGTAATTTTGTCAATCAGGGGTGATTTTGTAAATTTCCAAAGTCAGGGTATTATTTTGAAATGCAAAATTTTCGAGTACTTAAACAAAATAAAAATTTAATCAAATTGAAGTAATATGGTAATTTTAGAAATCAAGGGTATTTTCATAATTTTGCCACTAGGGGCATTTCGGTAAATTTTTTTGTAAACCGGGAATATTTGATAATTTCTAAAGATAAATTTGTCCTACTATCTAAAAGAGATAATTTAGTGGTTTTAAAACCGAAGTTTTCCTTAAAACATGGCTAGTCCCTTTCGGGTTTTATTTAGGGTTTTACCTATGACCGGGTCCTCTTGGTTTAGGGTAAACCAAAGCTACGCACCAGGTAGGAATCTCGCGAAGAGGAGGTGAGTCACGAGGACTGCTTAAATACCAAGCTCTTCCGGATCCAATCCTAGACATGCGCACCAAGATTACCACACCCTAACTCGGCGACTTGGTCCTAGGTTGGTTTTATTTAGGCCACTAAAGTCTTATGTCTTTGTTTAGGGTAAACTAGTCCTAAAGTTTAAGGTATTTATCACTATCTACGTCCCATGTCTCCTACCCTTCTACAATAATAATCCACACAAAAAGTTAGAGGTACTTACCAGGGCGGATAGGTGCCGGAGACTCGGTGCCATGCTTATTCAAAATCCAAAATATTTCAAATAGGCCTACTAAAAGAATTTTGGGCCTTGGGCCCCCACAACCGAGCTTTGAACCGGGCTCTGATACTAATTTTGTAACACCCCAAACCCGGCCCAAACATTATGACCGAATTTGGTATGCTACAGAGAAAACATTTTGAAAACCATTTTAAGACCGATTTTGAAATTAGTTGAAATGCCATTCAATTTAAATGTCTTTGTTAAAAACCATACTTAATTTTATTTTAAAAAAAAATAAAATATTTGTTGAGTCGTGTTGTTTACAAATTTCAAGTGTACCCGATGGCACAATAAAACATTTTACGTATTAATTTTCATAAAACATGTGTAACCATTTTTCAAGTCATTAAGTTGTTAAACCGATTATCCAAAACAGATAAATAACCAAAATATAATTCTAGGAGGCCTTATTACAAAATAAATCAAACCCATAATAAAATAAAATAGTTCAAAATCCACCTAGTCCTTATTTTTATCGCATGGCCACCTCGAGTTCATCCGACTCCTTATCCGCAGCTACGAATCACCTGAAAATGTTAAAGGAAAAAGGTGAGTCATCAAGACCCAATGTGTAACCCTTTTTCCCGGTTTAATTCAACAACATACACAATTTATAACAATTTAACATGCATTAAAATATGCACCCAACCTAGCCATCCAAACACCTTTTTCTACCCCGTGTGGTACCAAACCACTGGTGGTGCCAAACCACTGGTGACATATAGTCACAAACAGGATACCAAATCACTGGTGTCCGAAGACACGATTGTGTTACCAAAACACTAGTGACCGAAGTCACAAAATAGATGATGGGGCCAACCCATCGTGTGATACCAAATCACTGGCAGACAATCCCATATCTCAAAGTGGGGCCAACCCACGGTGGTGTAAACCACAGGGACAAGTCGCTATGAGGTGCCAAACCTCTAGAGGTACCAAACCTCTCCGTGACCGTAGTCACGATGTGTTACCAAAACACCGGTGTCCGCGATTACACGAATATCACCGCCCCTCCTCTCATCAACCCATATCAATCATTCATATGCATATACAAAAATCATGTTGATAGATTTATTTAACAACATCCAATCGATTATCATAAGCCATATATCAAATAATACACATACCAAATGTGTCATGCTTCCCAAAGCATCAAATAATAATCTCATAGCAATAAAGACTTACCCGAGTCCTTGTTAATACCATGAAGGTATTACATCCATGTCTACACAAATTGATTAGACATAAAATAACACTTAGCATATTAAAAGTCATAAGATGTGTATGTACACACCTGATACTAACGAGAGTCCTAAATCTCGAATAAACAAATCGCCACACAAGTATTCTTGTCCCTATATTCGCCAAAAATGATCATTAGAACCATGGCCTATTCGGCCAAACCAAAATAATTGAGAAGGGTTCCTTGTGAACCTAAAATCTTACCCAAAAGCCTTTGAACACTAGCCAACACACTCCTAAATGAATCGGCCTCACTTTCCTACAATCAACCATCATCATCAAGGTTATTAGCCTTCGACTTAAACGAAAACTTAAAAGAATAATCCTTTGAAATAAACCCTTACCACCTTACCAAAACCGATTGCTAGAGAAGTACCGAGGAAATCTATGCTACCTTCAATATTCGGCCAAAGTTGATCAAGATAGGAGAAGAAGATTTTTGGCACAACAAAGAGGTATATTCGGCTATGGGACAAAAAGAAAATAATAGGAAGAGAAATATAATTTCGGCAAAGAAGAGTGTATAGGAGGTTTTTGATGTTTTAGCAAAACGAATGGGAGAACAAAAGGTTAATGCAAGTTTCGGTTTTTGAGAGAATGAAAAGGAGAAAATAGCAAATGATCAAAAATGACCAAATGGCCAAAAGAGTTTAGGCTTACCACAATGTAGAATTCGGCCAAAAAGAAAAGTGTTTGAGAGAAAATGTTTTGCAACTTTTGCACCAAATGAAAGAAATGACCAAAACAATTCCTAAGCCTTTCCCAACAACTAGCATATTCGGCCAAATCCCCCCCTTAGCCACATTGCCATCCAAGTTCATGGCATAAAGGCCATGAATTTGTTTCCAAAACATTTCCCACAAACCAAGCCTTTGTCCCCTCAATTTACCATAACTTCAAGATATCTTACCATAACCTTAGGAATCTTATCGCTTATTCCATGCTTTCCTTAAACAACAATTCAACTTACCAAAATTATTAGTCCACCTATCATAATTATGTTTGACCGTCCATTAAAGCTAACATACAAAAATAAACTTTAAAAATGCTATACCTACTACTCGAACCATTAACCTCATGCAACCTTTCAAGCTCTTTAACCAACTTGCCACTAACTCCTCTTGTGCTTTAATATACACTTAAATTAACTTAAGTGCTAAGCTCATTTAATCCTCTTCATTAAATAAGCTATACTAAGAATTATCCTACTAAACCGAGCTTACTCAAGACCCCTAATTAAGTCTTATAACACCACATATAATATCATAGAAATTCATACATAAGAAAAATAATTCAATCCCAAATAACCCCTATTTTGGGATGTTACAAACTGCCTCAGGTTTAGGGGGACAGCCCGGCAAATAGACATCCACGGGAATTAGCTTATCGACTCCCCGAACAGTACTATAAGAATCACTACTGAACATCCCTCCTGTAATTGTACATGCGCCCATAGTAATAAAATATTTATGTTCGGGCATTTGTTCATATAATCTCACTAAAGAGGGCGCCATTTTCATTATTACTGTTCCAACTGTTAAAATTAGGTCTGCCTGTCTAGGACTCGATCTTGGTACCAACCCATAACGATCAAAGTCAAAGCGTGAGCCTATTAACGAAGCAAATTCAATAAAGCAACAACTGGTACCATAAAGAAGCGGCCATAAACTGGAGAGTCTTGACCAATTTGAAAGATCATTTAATGTAGTTGAAATAACTAAATTTTGGGTTGTTCGATCAAGTAAAGGAAATTCGATGGAATTCATACTCAATGTTATTATTATTTTGACTTTTTTTTCTTTTTATTATCTGAATATTCAGGAACTAAGACCATTCCAATGCTCCTTTTTGCCATGCATAAACTGAACCAACAATTAGAATAAGCACGAAAATGAAAGCTTCTATGAATACGGATACCCCCAATACATCGAAACTTATTGCCCATGGATAAAGAAAAATCGTTTCAACATCAAAAACAACAAAAACTAGAGCAAACATATAATAACGGATTCTAAATTGTAACCAAGCATCGCCCATTGGTTCTATACCTGATTCATAACTAGAAAGTTTTTCTGGGCCCTTTCTAATCGGGGCTAAAACTCTAAAAATTAGAAATACCAAAATAGGAATTATAACATCCTAAATTAGGGGTTGTGTGTAATTTAAATATTTTCCCATGTGTGTGCTTGAAGAATTAAATTCTATGATCATTTGACATGTTTTAGGGTCTAGAAATAAACCCGAGCTAGGCCTGACTTAGTATTAAAATTTCTTTTTAAGTACCTAAAAGGAGGGAGCTAGGTGAGATAAGGCTTTAATAAAATTTTGGACGAAATAGGGCAAACAATGGGCTTGGTACAATTGGCTTGGTGCGCCTCAAGGTGCTAAGGGGGCTTGGGTTCGAATCAAGGTGGCAGCAAGGTGTTTTAATTTTTGGTTTGGCGTTAAAATGGAAGAAGGCCTTAAAAGGAGCTGGAATGAGTCTAGGACACAAAGAACTCATCAGCAAAGTGGTTTCTGTGCGTCACTTAGGAGTTGGAGGGGAAGAAGGGCGCAGGTTCGAATAGCTGGAGCAGCAGTTTGTATTTTAATTTTATTTTAGGGTGATAGGCTTAAGTAGGGAGGCTTTAAAAATAAATGTTGTGGTTATTTGACATGAAAGTCAATTTGGAAAAGTGGCCTGGACGTTGGAAGAGAGGGATGGGGCGTGAGGTCGGTGGTTCGAATCAAAGAAGCAGCACTTTGGTTTTTTTTCCTTTTTGCTGCTGGCGTGACAAGGTGAATTGGCCTGCACATGGGTTCTTTGTTTAACATTCGGCTGGAAGAGTTTGATAAGCACATGGTCTCTTTTATTTTCATTATTTATTTGATAAGATAAAAAGGGATAATATTAGCATTATTATTAGATTATTATGGGATTATTATTTGATTATTCTTTGAGGTATTCAAATTATTTTGAATAATTTGAAATATGTGGCCTAGAGTGAATCAAGGAATTGGTGGAATTTTAAACTCTTCAAAGGAAGAGTGGACGGCAAGTATAGGGGCATTAATGCCGAATTTGCTTAGCCAATTACTTGGTAATTTCGGCTAAAGCAATTACATTTTTTTTTTCTTTCAAGTCTTTTCCTTTCACTCCCTTTTCAACCTCTATCAAAACCGACGGCACCATTAATCCTTTACCTTTCTTTCTTTGTTTCAAAAACTCTCTCTACTTCTCCTTGCCGAATCCCCATTCTTAATTCCCTTTTCTTTTATTTTCTTTATTGGCCGAATATTCACTCCTTATTGCCGAAACTCTTTTCCTCCCCATCAAACTCTCTTTGGCCGAATACTAAGGGTGGTATAAATCTTTTCAGGATTTCTGGTGGCAATCGATTGGTGAAGGTAAGTGTGTTAGCCGAATGGTTATTTCGTTTTTCACTGGTATCCTGGCAATTTGGATGGTTGGGAAGCCGATATATTTTGGTGGCTAATCAGTGTTGAAACTGATTTTCTCTAGGTACTCAAGGATATTTTAATCAATCCTTCATTTACTAATGTCGACTTTGGTAAGTGGTAGTAAGGCTTTATTTAAGATCATTGGTTTCATTATATATATGTGTATTCAAAAGCCGAAGGCTATTTATGTGGATAAGTGCCGATTGTAGGGAAGTGAAGCTGATTCGCACATAGTGTGTGGTGGTTGATAATCACAAGGCATTTGGGGTAAGAATTCGGGTTTAAAAGATGCCCTTTAAATTTATTGGGTTTGGCCGAATAGGCCATGACACTAAACTTGTGTTGGCCGAATATAGGAGCAAGGATACTGAGGGTGCCGATTTGATTCTTTGGGATTTAGGGTCATTTGATCGACACACAGTGTGTACATACACACTTTATAACTGATTAAAATGCTAAGTCTTTGTATATGCTAAATCTGGTTGTGTAGATTTGGATTTGATACCGACATGGTATGAGCAGGGATTCAGGTAAGTCCTTGTGTTACGATGCTTTTGGGAAGCATGATATATTTGATATATGTGACTTATGATATGTGCCTGATAAGCATGACTTATGTATATGTATGTTATTAGTTGATGTGGGTTGATGAGAGGAGGGGGAAATGATATTCGTGTCGACGGACACCAGTGGTTTGGTACCACATTGTGACTACGGTCACCAGAGGTATGGCACCTCCAGAGGTTTGGCACCTCATAGCGTCTCGTCCCAGTGGCTTGGCACCACAGTGGGTTGGCCCCATAGACAATATTAAGGGATTGATGCCAGTGATTTGGTATCACACAATGGGTTGGCCCCATCATTCGATTTGTGTCTTCGGACACCAGAGGTTTGGCACCTCCAAAGGATTTGGTATCACAATTGTGACTTTAAGTCACCGGTGGTTTAGCACCACCAGGTGGTTTGGTACCACAAGGGGGTAGAGAAAGGCGTTTGGATGGCTAGGTTGGGTGCATGACTTAATGCATGTTAATTTGTTATAAATTGTGTATGATGTGGTATTAAACCGGGGGAAGGGTTACATACTGAGTCTTGGTGACTCACCTTCTCCTTTAATTTTTCAGATGACTCGTAGATCGCGGATGAGGAGCCGGATGGACTCGAGGTGGCCATGCAGTGGAATTAGATTTAATGAACTTCGAATCTTAGTTATTTTTCTTTATTGTTGGTTTTTGTTTTTAATCAAGTTGTAATAAGGCCACCTAGGATTATTTTTATTATTTTTGCATGTTTTGAATATTTTTGATTAAACTATTTTAATGAAATTAAAACAAGTACACATGTTTTTCTCAATTTGTACGCAAAACGTTTTATCGTGCCATCAGGTACTTTTAAAATATGTAACAACTTGACTTAATAAATAAACCTAAGTATGGTTTTTATATATCTCAACTGTTTTAAACAAAGACACTATTTTTATCAAAAACTCAAATCGGTTTTAAGAAGTTTTACAAAGCATTTTCTCTGTAGCATACCAAATTCGGTCGTAGTGGTTGGGCCGGGTTTGGGTTGTTACAGGAATAGCATTTGATATTATTAGAAATGCCCAGAAAATATCATATTCATAAAGCAGAAACATAGACGAACTCCTATGAATGTAAAAAATAGATCGGATTAGTCGCTTCGACCTGGAATTCATTGTCAAGTCATCCGCAATTGTTTGTTTAGTCAAAACAACAATTCATTTTGATCGAATCGTCTAGTTTCGTTTGTTTGTTGTGTTTCCATGTTCCTTTTTAAGATTTATTGATTGGAATTAATCTTATTTTATTTACATTCCACTTATTTCGATTTCATTTTGATATAGTACAAATTTGTATAGTACTAGTATAAATATATATTTTTACTATATATAGTATAATACTATACAAATCCAAAACAAGTAATACTTTTTCGTTTTCACTTCATTTCGGATTTTTCTAAATAAAAGGAATTCTAATATCTAACTAATATCTAATATTTATTAGAATTTTAGAAATAAAAAACTTTTAATTTGAAATTATATTTATTCTAAATATAAATTCGAAATTATAGATTTAGAATAAATAGAATTTTTTTTATTTTATATCTATTTATATAGAATCAATCTAAAATCAATCTACCGCGAGGATTAATTAAGAAAATAGGGTTTTGTTTATTTTATTATTATCCAAGAATAAAAAAGAGCGATTGGATCCGTTGAAATGCGCTTTTGTTTTCAGGGTTATACTCTGAGTGATCTCCCTGTGAGCGAGCTTATGGGAATGATTTTAACCAAGCAACTGGAAGCAACCAGTTCCAATCAACAAAGAATACAATAATTAGGAAAAAATTGATACAACTTTTTTATTTTTAGTTGTATTTGGATATTCTTTATTGTTTTAGTTTGCTTTAGTTTTAAGAATATTATTTTCATTTCATTTTTTTAATTTAATAAATTTAATGAATATTTAAAATTAATAAATTAGAAAATTAGAAAATATAGGGCTATACGGACTTGAACCGTAGACCTTCTCGGTAAAACAGATAGAACTGATTATTATCAAAATGATTCGGCCTATTTCAAAGACCCAATATGCAATTTTTTTTTTTTTTTTGCATTGGGCTCTTTCATTAACTGATAGAAATATCAGTTAGTCTACCGTATATATATTTTTTTCTAACAGAAAAAAAGAAGACAGTTTCGTGTGCTCTGATTCATTACTGATAGAGGAGCACTTCCAAAGTGTTTCAAAGAGGGGAAGGGTTATCTTGACGTAGGTCTGTTTCTGGCCTAAATCAACCTAAGTTAAATGGTGTCTCTACCATCCTGATTAAAAAATCAAACATGAAACTTCATACACCTTAAGATTCATAGGACGAAAAGAGCATTTTTGAGGTCCTTATACTCATTATGCCTAGCATTGAATAGACCAGGTATTCACCCTATCAATATCTCAAATAAATGATGGGTTCGATTAGGATCTTGCCTAAATGGCACCCGAATTGGACGGAACCATTTGTCAGGCTATTGTTCTCTTGTTTTGTTCCTTCAAAGTAATGGAGTAAGACATCGATTTCTCAAAAGATCAATTCTTTTGATTGTATGATAGACTTCCCTGAAAAACATTGGCGCACGTATAAATGAGGTGCTCTACCAACTGAGCTATAGCCCTTGTGTTTGTGATACATATTTTATCATATTATGTAGATAATTTCTTTTCAAGATGAATATTACATGATCCAACATCATAATCATACCCTTTTGGTCGGTTTGATTGGTATTGCTTAGAAGTAATATTGGATTTATAATCCATCGATGTAATAGGTCCCTTTTCTTTCTCTTTATGATTCCTTATGATAATAAATGACCTACTTAACTTAGCGGTTAGAGTATCATGCGGGAATTAATCGTTCATATGATTCTTTGATAGAAAAAAAAGAGAGAAAAAAGGGCATGTTACTGCCATTATTGAAATGATTAAATATCGTCGAAGTAATGTCTAAACCCAATGATTCAAGGCAAAGATAAAAGATCCTAGAACAAGGAAATACCCTTTTCAATTTTCTCAACAACTAGATTAAAATGAAGAATCGAAATAGATTCTAAGTAAGACAAACAAAAAAGGGGTTAGAGACCACTCAATAAAAGAATGCCTAAGGATTTTTTTTTGATCATTTTGAGAGTTATTTGACTTGAGTTATGAAAGTACAAATGCTTTTTTCTTCTTTTTTTTTTTTTGAAAAAAAAGATGGGGTTAAATGTCTAATTGATTTGCTGGTTTATGGATCTTTTTGACATTCTAATTACATACATAGACATAACATTTAATTAATCATTTTTTTTCTCGAGTCGTATGAGGAGAAAACTTCTTATACGTTTCTAGGGGGTTTTATTTAACTACATCTATCCCAATGAGCTGTTTATCGAATTGTTGCAATTGATGTTCGATCCGAAGAGAGGGAAGAGATTTTTGAAAAGTGGGTTTTTATGATCCGATAAATAATCAAACCTATTTAAATGTTCCCGCCATTCTCTATTTCCTTGAAAAAGGAGCTCAACCCACAGCAACTGTTCATGATATTTTAAAGAAGGCAGGGGTTTTTACAGACCTTAGTCTTAATCAAACAAAATTCAATTAATGAAATACAAAAAAAGGGGGTGTGGATGATTCATATCTAGCTTTGTATAAATTTTTATTTATTATTTCCTCCCCCCTCTTTTGGTCTATTCAGACTTTTATTTTTAAAAAATTTATTATTCGTATTTCTTATTGCTTTGCTACTATAAAAAATTGCTACTATAAAATATAGAATACCGTGTTCTATAACAACAAAACCTGATTTTATTAAGCCAATTTTATTGATAGAAAATAGAGATAAAAAATATCAAGTGAATAAATGAAGTAATTGCATTTAAACATTTACAAAACAACATAAAATAAGATAAAATAACAGATAAAATAACATATAAAAAGAGAAAATATTAATAATAATTAATAAAAATAAAAAAATGAATTCTTTTTTTTTCATTGTATTTTTTGTAGTCTTTTTTATATTCTTTATTCTTTTCTCAACTCTCAACATTTATATTCAAAATTTCCAATCATATTGACAACAGTGTATCGAACAAATATAATTCGATCATAGATAAATAGATCCATTTCTCCTCGTTTGTCACTTCACTTCATTCAAATAATGGGTTCTTTCTTTCAATTTGTTGTGATACAATAAGTTTTTTTTTATTGTATTTAAACAAGAAAATGGATAACAATGGAATGAATAAGACAGGAGGTGGTCCGCAAATTTTCGCTTATTCTATTTCTATGGTTTTATCTGAGAATTTCGTGTCTTTTTTATTATTATTACAATTTTTGCTAATTTCGTGTTTTGATTGCCTAGTGCAATTTAATTTTTTTATTCCGATTGTATCTACATATTATAATTTTTTTCGGGTTGCTAACTCGACGGTAGAGTACTCGGCTTTTAAGTGCGACTCGCATCTTTTACACATTTGTATGAAGAAAGGGATTTGTTCAGACCATCGGTAGAGTTTGTAAGACCACGACTGATCCTGAAAGGAGTGGATGGAAAAAACAGCGTGACGTAGCAATGGAGAATTCTAAGAATCCTTTTTTTCCGGATCATTCCAAAAAAACCGTTTTTGAATTTTTGGTGCGGAACAAAAAAAAATTAATTGAATTCAAAGTTGGGTCGAGTGAATAAATGGATAGAGCTCTACGACCCCAATTATAGGGAAACAAAAAGTAACGAGCTTCTGTTCTCAATTTGAATGATTACTTGATCTAATTAAACGTTAAAAATAAATTAGTGCCTAGTGTGGTAAAGGGTTTTCTCATGAGTAAATTATCGATTTTTTTGTGAGTCCTAATTATTATTATTAGGCATTCCCTTTATGGGTTAGCCATGAATGTATAGAAGAAGCAGTATATTGATAAAGAAAAGATATTTTTTTCCAAAATCAAAAGAGCGATTGGGTTGAAAAAATAAAGGATTTTTAACCGTCTTCTTATCCTATAACGAACATAACTCAATTAGATGGCAAAAGATAGGATAGAGAATCCGTTGATGAATCCGCCTGTCTCCGAGGTATCTATTCTTTTCTTACTATGATACCTTGTTTTGACTTTATCGCACTATGTATCATTAGGTCAAATCAAATTTGAAATGGAGGAATTTCAAGTCTATTTAGAACTAAATAGATCCCACCGACACGATTTCCTATACCCACTTATTTTTCGGGAGTATATTTATGCACTTGCTCATGGGCATGGTTTAAATAAATCGATGATTTTTTTTTAAAAATCAGGGTTATGGTAATAAATTTAGTTCACTAATTGTGAAACGTTTAATTCTTCGAATGGATCAACAGAATCGTTTGATTAGTTCTGCTAATGATTCCAACCAAAATCTGGTTTTTGGGCACAACAATAATTTGTATTCTCAAATGATAGCGGCGATTTGCAACATTGTGGAAATTCCATTTTCCTTACGATTAATATCTTACTCACAAGGGACAGATGTCGCAAAATCTCATATTTTACAATAAATTCATTCAATATTTCCTTTTTTAGAGGACAAATTCTCACATTTAAATTATGTGTTAGAGGCACTAATACCTCATCCCATCCATCTAGAAATCTTAGTTCAAGCCCTTCGCTACTGGGTAAAAGATGCTTCTTCTTTGCATTTATTACGGTTCTCTCTCTACGAGTATTGTAATTTGAAGAGTTTTATTACTCCAAAGAAATCTATTTCGATTTTTAATCCAAGATTATTCTTGTTCCTATATAATTCTCATACATGTGAATACGAATCCATTTTCCTTTTTCTCCGTAATCAATCTTTTCATTTATGATCAACATCTTCTGGAGTCTTTCTTAAACGAATTTTTTTCTATGGAAAATCAGAACAACCTATGGTTGTTCAAGACCCTTTCATACATTTTATTAGGTACCAAGGAAAGTCAATTCTGGCCTCAAAGGATATGTCTCTTCTGATCAATAAGTGGAAATATTACTTTTTCGATTTATGGAAATATTATTTTTACCTGTGGTCTCAATCTGGAAGAGTCCGTATAAATCAATTATCTAAATATTCTCTCAATTTTCTGTGAAACACCTCACACCCGGCCCACGAGCCTGGACCGGATCTGGTATGTTCCTCAAGTAAATTGGTTCAAAGTTCTTTTGTTACTTAGGAAAAACTTGTGTGAATTTAAAAAAAATATTGTTTGGGTTGGGCTTGTACTGAAAACCAATTTATCTTACATTGAAATCCATTTATTTAAAGTGACAAAACACTTAGGGTTAAAAAAATTAAATTTGTTTGATCCGTTAATCAATAACAGTTCATAAACGTAATAATTAAAAGTAAAAAGAAATAAAGAAATTCAACTTGGGCCTTATGGCCTTATTACATCAAGTAAAAACCCAAAATAAAATTCTAAAATACTTAAATAAAATTAAATGTCCATATTGAATAAAACTTCAAGCTGAGCATGGCCATCCCTAAGCTTCTGCCGAACCCGGTCCATTATTGATTGTCACCTGAAAAATAGTCCCACAATGGGGTGAGTCAACAGACTCAATGTGTACACAACACTAAAATTCAATAGATCAGGCATACATTTTCATATCAAATACTTATTCATATAACAGATAAAAATGATGATGCAACCCAAACCCAAACCTAGGTGCCATCCGCTACACATCCCCGCACCAACCTGCACACCGTGGGGACTACTAAGTCAACCCTCCATCCGCTACACACCATCGAAGGCAGTTGCTGCAGTCGACGTGCTCATCGCCCATACAAAATTTGTGGCATAGCCACCAGATAATTGTGTCATGAGACACCACATTCAGATAACGTAACCGAAGTTACCACATTCAAATAATGTGACCGAAGTCACCACATTCAGATAATGTGACCGAAGTCACCACATTCGAGATAGTGAGACCAGAAGTCACCATGTTCACTTCCCTTTCTCATATAACCCGAATGCCCCATATTATTCATATTATGCATATCATACTTAAATTCACATTCATGTCACCTTTCACATGTTAAATATAACATATTTTGTAATCCTAGTAGGAGTAGGAAACATACCTGAGTACTTTGTACCATAACATGGTACATTAGCCACATTCTTATATTTTCATATTAGAACATATAACAAGTTTAAGCCATACATCATATTAAAAGATAGTGTGGGGTACACACCTGATTCGCTTAGAAATTCCTTGAGATCCCGAAAAGCTTGATCTAATGCTTAGATCCTTAATCCCTACGTTTGATTAATCACTTACTGCTTTAATAAAAAGCCATTCGGCCACAAATCCAAATCCTAGTAGGATTAGTATTCTTAAACTTACCTTGTTGCCGATTTCACTATAAATCAAATCCCGAAAACTTTGTAGTATTCCTTCCTTAAAAATTGGCTAGCCACCAAATCATTTAACTAGGTCAGTTTCTGGCTTTTGAATAAATAGGAAATAATTCTAAATACCAAAAATAAGCCTTGGCCGAATACTTCATATGCTTACCTTGTGGATTTTAAATCCCGAATCTCACCGAATAACTAGGGAACACGTGGCCTATGGTGTACCTTCGGTAAAAGAACTTCTCATTCCTTGTAAATCCCGAAAGATCTCTTCAAAGTTTCGGCAACAAGATATTAATGGGGTTAGTCCTAGATTTCGGAAAATCTTAAAAGAAAAAGGATGAAACCGAATGAGACCTTACCCTTACTTAAAGAAATCGATTGCACCTTCACTTCAATCTTCAGAGATTCGGCTATGGCTAGATGATGATCTCACAACTTTCGGCTTTTGGAGGGATTAGAGAAGGAAGAATAAAGATGGAGGATTCGACTAGAACACAAGGTATTTCGGCTTGGCAAAAATAAAAGAAGAAGAAGATTTGGTGAAGAGAATTCGCAGAGGCTTTCAAAGAAAGTAAAATAATGCAGAATGGCCTCTCTTTTCCTTTTATAGCCGAAATTACTAAGCTAGAGTCCCTTACTTGGCCACCACTCTTCTATTTTGATAGCTTTATCCCTTTAATTATCACTTTATTCAAATTAAAAGAATTTAATCCAACAATTATCTCTTGAAAATAATCCAAATTAAATCCTTTATTTATCCCTTATTTATCCACTATTTATCTCTTAAAAATAAAAGAATAAAAGCTCCTAAATTATAGCCTTGTGCCGTCCACCTCACTTCTTCTGGAAGCAAAATAAAATTTCTTTTATTTGCTTTCCCTGTGACTCGAACTCAGGCCCAATTCCTTTGCATGTGGCGCCATTTCCATAGGCCCTAAGTGGCATCTTCAGGCCACTTTTTCAAGCCTGTTTGTGTGTCAAATTTCACCAACTTTTTCTTTTAAGGCCACCTTGCCTTAATTTCCGCTTTTAAACTTTAAAACTCGACATTTCTAAGTCATTTCTAAGTTTCCAAAAATTTTCGTTCGGCTCTGTAAACTTGACATTTCCTTACATTTCCAAGTTTCCAGAAATGTTCACTTTCCTCTTTTAAATCATTTCCTTACATTTCTAAGTTTCCAGAAATGTTCACTTTCCTCTTTTGAATCATTTCTAAATCACGTCCATACATTTTCAGGTTTCCAAAAATGTTCATTTCTAAATCATTTCCATGCATTTTCAAGTTTCCAAAAATGTTCATTTCCAAATAATTTCCATACATTTTCGGGTTTCCAAAAATGTTCAAAATTTATTCTTAATACCTAAAACATGTCACTTTGTGCAATTAAACCCAAAACGCATAGGCCCTATTCAGGATGTTACAGTTCTACCCCCCTTAAAAATAATTTCGTCCTCGAAATTACTTACTAACGAACAATCGTATGGTCTAACTCACCCCACTACGCTATTGCTGCGCACTCTGATCTTAAAGATCTATCATGCTTTCTAGGCATATTCTCTAGGTTCACATCCAAAGTTTCAAACAGTTCACTTGTAACACAAGAATAAACTATCTCTAAAACAATAAATAGTACTCCAAAAACAAGGAACTTAACCGCTATCACATCCTTGGTTGTCTCACATCTGAACCTTCAGCACCTCTACCGGGTGTTCCGTGACCATTTCCTCCATGGTTTAAACCACAAACCTTCGTTGCCTGAGGGCAATTCTTAACCAAATGAGCCTTAGACTTACATCTAAAACATTCCTGATCTCGGTTCCAACACTCGCCAACATGATACCTTCCACACTGAGCACACGAACGGTCCAGATTTTTAGTAGTTGGCTTAAAAACACGAGCAGAATTCTCAACCTTCGGTCTTTTCTGAAGACTCTTAGACGATTCTGACGGTCCAAGACTCCTCTTATCCCGTCCACGACGACCACGTCCCCTAGAACTCATTTTCTAACATCACGATTTAATCCGATTAAAGAGTTTTATGCATTAGAATTTTGTTTCACTTGTTTACCCGCGAAGAAATTTTATGAAAAGAGTTTTAGGAGTGGTTCTTTCGTATTCATACATGCACACAGTCTTTTCATTCATTCATACACCCATCAACCAATTATGAACTTTCGTTCATTCAGAGAAACGTTGTAGTTTTCGTTGCTATTGTTTTTCCACTACCCAGGGGTATTTTCGTAATTTTGTCCTACAGGGGTATTTGCGTAATTTTTCAAAAGAAAAAGTTCCTTGGTGATTTTGTCACAAAGTATTTTTGGTATTTTTAAATTCCCGGAGTGTTTTGGAAAATTTTTGAACTCCGAGGGTATTTTGGTAATTTTGGACTTCGAGGGTATTTTGGTAATTTTTCACAAATCGGGGTAAATTTGTAAAATTTACTAAATCAGGGATATTTCAAAAGTTGAAAAACTTTGAGGGTTCTTTTTGAGAATTGTACTTTCCAAAACAGTGATGTTGCAAAAATTTTGGAAATCAGGGTTATTTTGGTAATTTTGTAAGTTAAGGGCAATTTTGTAATTTTCCAAAATCAAGGTATTTTTGATAATTTGCAAATTAGGGTTTTTGAACATTTTATAAACTAATGAAATCTTGATAAGAACTGTGGGTATTTTGGGAATTTCATAAACCAAGGTATTTTTGTAATTTACCACTGTGGGGTATTTTGTAATTTCATAAATCGAAAATTTTTCGGAAAATTTTGTAAAAATAGTTCTCACAAATTAAAAGGTAATTTTAAGAGTTTTAAAAACTAAGGTTTTTATAAAAACACGGCTAATTCCCTTTCGGGTTTTAGTTATTGTGTTTAGCCTGTGACCGAGTCCTCTTGGTTAGGGTGAACCGTAGCTACGCACTGGTAGGATTCCAGTGAGAGAGAGGTGAGTCACTAGGATTTGCTTAAGTACCGTGCTCTTCCTGATCCAATCCTAGACATGCGCACAAGGGTTACCACACCCTAACTCGGCGACTTAGTCATAGGTTTGTTTAATTAAGCATTAAGTCTTACGTAAGTGTTGGGGTAAACTAGTCCTAGGGTTCATATACTTAACATGCTAATCTACGTTTCATTCCATTTCTACCCTTCTACAAATCACAATATAAATCACACAAAGGATAGGGGTACTTACCTGGTGGACTTCGGGTCGGAGACTTGGGTGCCATGCCAAAAACCTGCTTATTTCAAAAAAATGTTTTCAAAAAAACTTCTTTGGGCTCGCTTTGAAAATGTTTTGGGCCTTAAACCACAGCCCGAGAGTTTGAACCGGGCTCTGATACCAAACTTAAACACCCCACACCCGGCCCACGAGCCTGGACCGGATCTGGTATGTTCCTCAAGTAAACCGGTTCAAAGTTCTTTTGTTACTTAAGAAAAACTTGTGTGAATTTAAAAAAAATTATTGTTTGGGTTGGGCTTGTACTGAAAACCAATTTATCTTACATTGAAATCCATTTATTTAAAGTGACAAAACACTTAGGGTTAAAAAAAAATAAATTTGTTTTATCCGTTAATCAATAACAGTTCATAAACGTAATAATTAAAAGTAAAAATAAATAAAGAAATACAACTTGGGCCTTATGGCCTTATTACATCAAGTAAAAACCCAAAATAAAATTCTAAAATACTTAAATAAAATTAAATGTCCATATTGAATAAAACTTCAAGCTGAGCATGGCCATCCCTAAGCTTCTGCCAACCCGGTCCATTATTGATTGTCACCTGAAAAATAGTCCCACAATGGGGTGAGTCAACGACTCTCAATGTGTACACAACACTAAAATTCAATAGATCAGCATACATTTTCATATCAAATACTTATTCATATAATGTGATAAAAATGATGATGCAACCCAAACCCAAACCTAGGTGCCATCCGCTACACATCCCCGTACTCAACTTTCACACACCGTGGGGACTACTAAGTCAACCCTCCATCCGCTACACACCATCGAGCTGCGTCATTGCGCTTGACGTGCTCATCGCCCATATAAAATTTGTGGCATAGCCACTGGATAATTGTGTCATGAGACACCACATTCGATAACGTAAACCGGTTACCACATTCGGATAATGTGACCAAAGTCACCACATTCGAGATAATGTGACCGAAGTCACCACATTCGATAGTGAGACCAAGTCACCCCATTCACTTCCCTTTCTCATATAACCCGAATGCCCCATATTATTCATATTATGCATATCATACTTAAATTCACATTCATGTCACCTTTCACATGTTAAATATAACATATTTTGTAATCCTAGTAGGAGTAGGAAACGTACCTGAGTACTTTGTACCATAACATTGTACATTAGCCACATTCTTATATTTTCATATTAGAACATATAACAAGTTTAAGCCATACATCGTATTAAAAGATAGTGTGGGGTACACACCTGATTCGCTTAGAAATTCCTTGAGATCCCGAAAAACTTGATCTAGTGCTTAGATCTTTAATCCCTACGTTTGATTAATCACTTACTGCTTTAATAAAAAGCCATTCGGCCACAAATCCAAATCCTAGTAGGATTAGTATTCTTAAACTTACCTTGTTGCCGATTTCACTATAAATCAAATCCCGAAAACTTTGTAGTATTCCTTCCTTAAAAATTGGCTAGCCACAAAATTATTTAACTAGGTCAGTTTCCGGCTTTTGAATAAATAGGAAATAATTCTAAATACCAAAAATAAGCCTTGGCCGAATACTTCATATGCTTACCTTGTGGATTTTAAATCTCGAATCTCACCGAATAACTAGGGAACACGTGGCCTATGGTGTACCTTCGGTAAAAGAACTTCTCATTCCTTGTAAATCCCGAAAGATCTCTTCAAAGTTTCAGCAACAAGATATTAATGGGGTTAGTCCTAGATTTCGTCAAATCTTAAAAGAAAAAGGATGAAACCGAATGAGACCTTACCCTTACTTGAAGAAATCGATTGCACCTTCACTTCAATCTTCAGAGATTCGGCTATGGCTAGATGATGATCTCACAACTTTTGGCTTTTGGAGGGATTAGAGAAGGAAGAATAAAGATGGAGGATTCGACTAGAACACAAGGTATTTCGGCTTGGCAAAAATAAAAGAAGAAGAAGATTTGGTGAAGAGAATTCGAGAGGCTTTCAAAGAAATGTAAAAATAATGCAGAATGGCCTCTCTTTTCCTTTTATAGCCGAAATTACTAAGCTAGAGTCCCTTACTTGGCCACCACTCTTCTATTTTGATAGCTTTATCCCTTTAATTATCACTTTATTCAAATTAAAAGAATTTAATCCAACAATTATCTCTTGAAAATAATCCAAATTAAATCCTTTATTTATCCCTTATTTATCCACTATTTATCTCTTAAAAATAAAAGAATAAAAGCTCTAAATTATAGCCTTGTGCCGTCCACCTCACTTCTTGGAAGCAAAATAAAATTTCTTTTATTTGCTTTCCTGTGACTCGAACTCAGGCCCAATTCCTTTGCATGTGGCGCCATTTCCAGAGGCCCTAAGTAGCATCTTCGTGCCACTTTTCCAAGCTTTGTTTGTGTGTCAAATTTCACCAACTTTTTCTTTTAAGGCCACCTTGCCTTAATTTCCTCTTTTAAACTTTAAAACTCGACATTTCTAAGTCATTTCTAAGTTTCCAAAAATTTTCGTTCGCTCTATAAACTTGACATTTCCTTACATTTCCAAGTTTCGAAAATGTTCGATTTCCTCTTTTGAATCATTTCCTTACATTTCCAAGTTTCGAAATGTTCACTTTCCTCTTTTGAATCATTTCTAAATCACGTCCATACATTTTCGTGTTTCCAAAAATGTTCATTTCTAAATCATTTCCATGCATTTTCAAGTTTCCAAAATGTTCATTTCCAAATAATTTCCATACATTTTCGGGTTTCCAAAAATGTTCAAAATTTATTCTTAATACCTAAAACATGTCACTTCGTGCAATTAAACCGAAAACGCATAGGCCCTATTCAGGATGTTACATTCTGGGCTATCTTTCAAGTGTGCGATTAAATCCTTCAGTGGTACGGAGTCAAATGCTAGAAAATTTATTTATAATAGATAATGCTGTGAAGACGTTGGATACAAGAATTCCAATTATTTCGCTCATTGGATCATTGTTTAAGGCGAAATTTTGTAACACATTAGGTTATCCCATTAGTATGCCGACGTAGGCCGATTCCCCCGATTCTGATATTATTGACCGATTTGTGCATATATCCAGAAATCTTTCTCATTACCACAGTGGATCTTCAAAAAAAAGTTTGTATCGAATAAAATATATACTTCAGTTTTCTTGTGTTAAAACTTTGGCTCGTAAACACAAAAGTACTGTCCGTGCTTTTTTAAAAAAATTAGGTTCGGAATTTTTGGAAGAATTCTTTATGGGAACAGAGGAAGAACATGTTTTTTCTTTGATCTTCCCAAGAGGTTTTTTTGCTTTGCGAAAGTTCTATAGGGGACAAATTTGGTATTTGGATATTATTTGTATCAATGCTCTGGTCAATCATTCATGATTGGTTATGAAATTATGTAAATTTAATTACAATAAAAATGGGAATTTTCTAAAATGTTGAAGAGATAACAAACGAAATTATTCATTTCTCGTATTAAATGTTCAAGTAGTAAGAATAAGAGGGGATTGGCCAAGTGTTCCACTTTTTTTTAGAGTTCTGTTTAGGGAATAAACAGGGTTTTAGATGGATACATAGAGAAAGCCGTGTGCAATGAAAAATGGAAGCACGGTTAGGGAGGGATTTTTTATTCTTTAACTTTTAAATTTTAATTTATTTAAATTAAACAAGGAAATGATCTACTCCATCCGACTAGTTCCGGGTTTGAGTCTCGGGCAACCCATTTTTATTATCATATCGAAATGCTATTCCTATTTATTATCATATCAAAACCCTATTCCTAATAGAAGATAGGAATGATTTGGATATATATCATATGTATATCAATCGATATTTTCTTTTTCTAACTTAATAAAAAAAATGATAAATCTAGATACGATCCTAGATGTATATTTTCTATTTGATATTGGTTGACACGGATATATAAGTCATGTTATACTGTTGAATAA